>ML675614.1:9732213-9846502 GCA_007922155.1 Mesoclemmys tuberculata | reverse complement strand
CAGCCCCAGAGCAATAGGGGGCAGGGGGGGAGCAGGGGCAGCCCCAGAGCAATAGGGGGCGGGGGGGAGCAGGGACAGCCCCAGAGCAATAGGGGGCAGGAAGGGGGGCAAGCAGGGGCAGCCCCAGAGCAATAGGGGGTGAAAGGGGCAGGGCGTTAGGCAAGTACAGGGCGAAGGAGGTCAGGGAGCAGCAGTGGGGTGGGGGCAGCCAGGTGCCCACAATGGGGATTCGGGCCTTGTGTCCCCTGCCACCTCCCCCGCCCGCTCTGGTTTAAGTGGTGTTTAGAGCAGGCCTGCTGGTGATGGGGTCGATGGCGCAGCACCCACGGGTGCTCGTGCCCTACCCAGAGCAGCACCCGCTCCGTGCACACTTTAAACCAGGGACAATGTGGGTGCTGCCCCAGGCCAGCTGCGGCCCTGCCCTCCCTGTGGGCAGGTTGGTGCTGATGGTCAGGGAGGGCAAGGACTGCTCCTGCTCCAGAAAGACTCCCTGTACCCTCCCTTCCCCCTACACCCACGCTCAGGGATTGCCACAAGGCAGCATTAGACTGTAGCACAGGCTCTGCAAATCAAAGATAATCGCCCACTCCTAGGACACAAGTGCCTCTTCTAATTGCTGCCAATGGGAGTGGTGCACACCTCTGCTAGAGCCAAATTTGGCCCCCCACTGGTGACTGAAGACAAAGGAGAAGAGCACAATGCACTGACAGTACCTGGCTGCCTTTGAACTGACAGAGTCCATGCGGTCAGCAAAAGTCAGATTGCAGAAAGGAGAGTTCCCTTCCAAACAGGATGGGCCAGAGCTCACAGAGGGAGAGGAGAGAAAAATGGGATTCTCAGAAATCTTACCCAGTTCCCCCAAAAGAGATGTAAAAGTGAAAACGCAGGTAGGTGGATAAATCATTCATACAGATGTATACAATGCCAGACTCTCATAGACCATGGGGAAAGTGTAGTATATCAATCCTGGATGAAATAGACACATTGTGATCAGACATTTGCATAGAAAAGTTAACCACAGCCCAATTAGGTTTTCTTTGTTCCCTTAGGTAATGTGAGAATTTTAGTTTAAACAACACCATTTAAAATCAGACATCTGCCACCTTAAATAGTCGTGCATTTGAGATACTGAGATAAAAAATTAACACCCGTCTGCAAAAGGAAAGAGTTCAGGCTGAACAAGAATAGATATAGTTGAAGAGAAAACGGTTTTACAAAGTAGATTTAATATGCAAAGCACAGATACTGCAAATCATTTTTTGGCATGAGGAGCTGGAGACTGGTGGGGTAGTCACCACAGAGACAAAGTTGCTGTTGGGAGTTCTTTCGGAAGTTGCTGAACACCATTGTAACAGTTTGGTTTGGATGGCAGTTCTGTTGTAGTTCCATAAAGATTTCTGGGATGAAAGAGGCTGTACGACTCCTACATGAATTTTCTCCAGGGGTTGACGTTGGTGCAGGGCAGACATTGCTCTTCCTCTAGCTGGATAGCCCTGCCTGGTCCCAAAAGAGCCCGTCCATCTCTCTTCTCCTCCTCCTCTTCCTCCAGAGGGTGGCATCAGCTTTTATAGACCCCTCACCTGGAGCTCCTTCTTGCGGCTGTTGTGCTGGCCAGCTGCTGTTACGAGTCCATCGCATCCTATTGAAGAAAAACATAATAAAAAGGAAAAACACATCAATCCATGAGAATCTGACTTGCCTATGGCCTCCTTGCACAGGACCCTCCCTATTAACTCTGCTCCCCATTTTCTCCAGTCCCTCCATGCTTCTTGTCCCTTCTCGACTCCTCTTCCATACATGACAGGCTCCTCCTTTTCAGTTCTTCCCTTTCCTCCTTGATGGGCACAGTGCCTCCTGGCTTCTCCCCGTTCCCAACAAGATCCATTATCCCACTGAAATTGGTCCCCGCTCCCTGATTCCATTTCTCCCACTCCTCAACTGCCCCTTCTGAATCTCATCCTTGACATCCTTGGAACCCAGGAGTCCTGACTCCCGGTCCACTGCTCTAAACATTAGATCACCCTGTGTCACTAATGATTTCTGCCTGGGCAAAAGTGCTTCCCAGGGAGCTGAGGAGCATTTCACAAAGCTGCACATGCTCCTGTGAACAGTAACTTTAAGGAACACCTGTCAGATACCAGTCCTTGAGCCTCACAAAACTGATTTGAAAGAGACAATACCTTTGCTTCGTGTCAATGTCACTGGCTGCTGGCTTGAGCAGGGGGCGGGGTGGGTGGGATTGCCAGTGAGTAGTGTGTTGAAGCAGCCCTGTCAGAAACCCATCTGTAACACTGGGGGTCATTGACCTGTGCAAGTGGAACTCACTGGCAGCGTGTGTGTAACAGTAGGAGTTAATGATCATTTACCGGGAACAGCTGATTGCATTGTCAGCATAAGTTCATTTTCCTTTTACCTATGGGAGGTGATTACAAGATCAGTAATACTGCAAGTCAACATCCAGCCTACCTGTGGGAGCTGAGCTCCCTGTCCACCTGTTTGCAACAACTGGAGTCATTGCCCACTGAATTCTGAGAGGTGTGAGCTAGTTTGTAGAGGGGGAATATAATTAATTGATTTAGAACTGATTTTTACAGCAAAGGATTTATTTGTGGGGAGGAGAATTAAGCCTTTTATCTGGGCAGAACGCTTTCCCTGTCTGTGAGGGATCTTTGCCTGTGGGAACTTGGCTCGCAGGAACCCTTCCCACCAAAGGCATGCTCGACTACTCCTGCCATTTCGAGCTTGGGGTGTGGTCCATTGTCAATTGTCCCAGGGCCATAGATACACAGTCAGGTGCCCTCCTGTGTCTGTGGGCCCAGCTGCTGTCGTAGGCCCACAGCCGCTTGCCAAAGAAAAATCTTGGCTGGTGTAAACGTCACTGGCTGGTGACTCGAGGCAGGGGGCTGACCAGCAACTGCCGGTTTTGGCAGAGTTCCTTGGCCACTTCTGTGTAACGATGCCCACAGGAGCTGAGCTCACAGGCAGCCTGTCGGGAAGAATGGACGTCACCTGAACTTGCGCCCATGCCTAGCAGAGCCCTTTGCCTGTCGGAACTTGGCTGGCTGGAACCACCCCAGCCAACATGCGTGTAGCTCCATAGTCCGTTGCTGACCATCCTGTGGCTGGTAGAGACAAAGCCAGGCCCTGTCCTGTGCCTGCTAGGCTGGACTAGGTCCTGTTGTGTGATCACAGCATTTTACTGAAGGGAAATCTTGGCCAGTGTAAATGTTGCTGGTAGCCAGCTCGAGGCAGGGGGCTCGCTGGCATCTGGCTGGTTTCAGCAGGATAGCTTGGGCACTTGTCCGTAACAGTGGAGATCATTGTCCACTTGCCCAAGGAAGCTGAGGTCCTGGCAGCCTGTCTAGAAGAATGAGAGTCACTGTCCACTTATCTACAGGAACTGATTGCACTGTCAGGGTGATTTCAATCATTGTCCGTTTACCTGTGGGAGAGGGTTATATTGTCAGTAACATTTCAAATCAACGTCCGCTTATCTGTGGGAGCTGATTGCCAGCCCGCCTATAAAGGTTGGCATCGTTGTCCATGTCCCTGGTGGAGCTGATTGGAGTCTCAGCATCATTGCAAGTCACCGTGCAGTTGTCTGTAGGAGCTGAGCTCACAGAAAGCTTGTGCATAACAGCTGGAGTCATGGTCTGCTGACCTGAGCTCACCGGCATCCTTCTCGGTAACAATGGGAGAAAATGCAAACCTATCTGTGTAAGGTCTGAAGTGGTTTTGGAGAGGGAGGAGCATTAATTGACTTCAGGAAGAACTGACAGTTGGGGAATAGGATTTTTTGTTGTTGGTGTAATGAGGATTAAACATTTTATTGAGGAAGAATCAAAGGCTCTCCAGCAAAGTAGGCAGTTCCGGGAGAAAAGGGAAGGTCCTCTCATGGACCAGTAACTGGTTAAAAGACAGGAAACAAAGAGTGGCAACAAATGGTAAGTTTTCACAGTGGAGAGATGTAAAATAGGGGTGTGCGTACTGGGACCAGCGCTGTTCAACATATTCATAAATGATCAGGAAAAAAGTTTAAACAATGAGGTGGCCTAATTTGCAAATGATACAAAATTACTCAAGATAGTTAAGGCCAAAGCAGACTGCAAAGAGATCTCACAAAACTGGGTAACTGGGCAACAAAATGGCAGATCAAATTCAAAGTTGATAAATGCAAAGTAATGCACATTGGGAAACATAATTCCAACTATACATACAACAAGATGGGGGTCTACATTAGCTGCTACCACTCAACAGAGAGAAGTGGAGAGAGGTAATTTGTGTGTGTGTGTTCTCTCTTTTTATACCACTCTTCCCTCTTTGAGAATTATCTCTAGCTCGGGTTTGGGTAACAGCCAGTCTCTTTACCTAGGAGCCCCAACTTGTTCTATTGTTAGTATGTAAGTTCTTGCTCACACCCTTCTTTCTGCCAAAGAATGGCCACTTAACTAGGTGATGGTCCACTTGACGTTGTTGACACCTGGTGAAGTTGTTGGTTTGTTTATCTTTTGTTTCTGAGAACTGGTTTGTGCCTGCTTTTCTGAACTTGGAGCATGTTACCACAATACTTTACAGCAGAATCTTTTGCATACAATGTTGATACACATGTTCTACCAGGACAATAATATTTAGTAGATGGAGTTTTCAAATGATCCTGCACAAGGCATACCTTGTACAGATTTTATCATGGTCTTGTAAAAAGGATGAATATAGGGGCACAGTCTGTCATGCTATTCTTTTGTGCTTAACTCATTCCCCGGCTCGCCAGGGCCCTTTGCCTATCAGAACTGGTTTTTCTAGTCCCTTGCTTGGTGGAACCGGGCTTGCCAAAACCCCGCAGAATGGTGTGTGATTGCCCCTGCCAGTTCAAGCACAGCTCCACAGTCCATTGCTGATCATCCAGTGGCTCACAGAGACAAAGGCAGGTTCCATCCTCTGCCTGCTGGGCTGGCCTAGCTCCTGTCGGGCCCATGATATCTCACTACAGAGATATCTTGGTTGGTGTAAACATTGCTGGCCAGCGGCTTGCGGCGGAGGGCTGGTTTTAGCCGTGTTCTTTGGCCACTCGTCTGTAACAGCGGGGATCATCGTCCATTTGCCCAGGGGAGCTGAGCTCCCTGGAGGCTTGTCTGTAAAAGCACAAGTCGTTGTCCACGTACCTGTGGGAGCTGATTGTGCTATTCGCGTGATATCCATTGCTATCCATTCACCTCTGGCAGAAGATTACACTGTCAGCAACATTTCAGGTTTATGTCCACTTACTTGGTGGTGCTGAGCTCAATGGCAGCTGTGTGTAACAGTGGGCGTCGTTGTCTGCTTACCTCTGGGAGGTGAGAATTGGTTTGGGGAGGGAGTGATATTAAATGAAATTGGGGAAGAATTGAACTTTAGGGCAAAGGGTTTATTTGTGGGGATTAAGATTAGGCTATTTATTAGAGCAGAACCCTTTCCCTACTCTGTCAGGGCCCTTTGCCCTTGGAACGGGTTTGCCAGCTCCCTGCCCACCAGAATAGCACTCAGTTACCCCTGCCCATCTGATCATGGCTCTTTGCTCCTTGTCCTGTGGGTCTGTGGCTCCACAGCGCAGGGAGCCATTGGCATCCTTCTCTTAAACATCAATGCACAGAATGAGATAACGCCGCCTGTGTGGATGCTACCACAGAACTGACTGAAAGTGGGTGAATGAGCTGGGAAACAGTGACCATGGCTGGCTAGAATTCAGCTGTACTGGGGAGTATTTCCACTCACTCCACTGGGCCGTGGACCTGACCCTTGGGCATGAAATGAAAAAAATAAGAAGCATGGCACATTTGGAGTTTGTGAAGAAGCCTAGCACTGCCCTGCTCGGTGTGTGTGTCTGGGAATGCCTCGGCAAGGGCCCTGCAGGGGTGGGGGAAATGGCCCCAGGAAGAGGTAATAGCCACGTTGTCTGGAGCATTTAAATCTACAGTAGAACAAAGTCTTGGATAATACACTGCAGAGAAACGTCCTGCACTGGCTTATTGTGCAGAGACTGGGCTATTAATGGACCCATTGGAGGACTGCTTCATCTCCAGATTCCCATTGTAAACATAAACTCTTTGGGGATTCAAATGAGCCAGTCTTGGAGTCTAGGAAGGGGGGGCTATTTCTCAGCCTTTCCCACCTTGTGCTGTCACTGCACATCCCGATTTGGGCCCTCCAGCTTCCTGATCCTCCCGTTGAGATCCCAGGACATTTCCCCAGTAGACAGCACATCATCACTGTTAGTGGAGTCTTCTCATACCTTCACGCTGAACAGTACATTCACTGTCACCCTCCAACTCCATCACAGCAACTCAGCTCTGGGGGCCAGAATGTTTCCAGCACACTGATTTTGACACTGTCAGCCACCGTTGTGATGTCCTCTGCTCATCACAGGTTGATTCCACATTGGATCTGAGGCCCTCTGTGGTCATACCAACAGCTTTAGTGTGATCAGATAATCCCTTGAGTCTCCAAAGCATATAGGGCACTAAGTACAAATGAGTTTTTCCATATAGAAAAGCATACTGTTGAGACATGC
Source organism: Mesoclemmys tuberculata (assembly GCA_007922155.1). Lineage (NCBI taxonomy): Eukaryota > Metazoa > Chordata > Testudines > Chelidae > Mesoclemmys > Mesoclemmys tuberculata. Next base: position 9,839,958 of record ML675614.1, on the reverse strand, counting down.
CTTTTCTCCATAGCCCTCCTTGCTTGCCCTTAGTATCCAAGGAACTTGCCAGATGCTATTGTTAAGGTCCAGTCCCTGCAGACGTTACACAGATTAAATTGCTATTGAAGTTGCTTCAAGTTTTGTTTGCGTGTACAAGCTATTTCTTGTGCTTATTCTTTTAGCTGACTCCAGGGGCCCGTTCTCACTCTTTCTCTATGCAAGCCTTGTCCAGTTCGCACTGTATAGAAATTCTTAGGTTGTATTTTTGCTCTCAACAGCTTTCTAACTAAAGCTCCTTAGTATTGTGAGTTCTGCTTTTTCATCTCCCATCCATTATTAACATTATGGAAGGACTTGTTATCTCTCTCTAGTTAAAGTTAAAACTAATTTCTCATTTCTCATTGGAAGCGTAATTTTCACATTTTAACTTTTCCTAAAGAAATGTAGTAAGCATGAAATTGCATGTCACATGACATCACTGGGGCAAAGCTTCCTCCAATGTCTAGGGGAAGTCACTCAGGTGTTCTTAGACAGTTGGGGCCCAATTTTGATTTCATACTGGATTTGCTGTGGAGGAAGTCCATTAATTTCAGTGGAGCTACTCCAGATTTACCCCACTGTGAGATCATGTTGAACTAGCCCTGACTAGTTCAAATTTTCTCAGTTTCCTTTTCTGAGATTAAGATTATTTATCTCCCCACAACTCAGGGCATAACACTATGAAATAGTGAACTTGATTTGTCATATGATGCTCCAGGAACAGAAGGTCTTTTCATATGTTAGTTTGGTAACTGTAGAAGTTATTTACAATTCATTTCCTGCCAATAAGAATGTCTGTTTAAGCCTAAAGTGTGAATTTTATATATATATAAAGAAGACAAGGGTTGGAGGGGACCTCAGGAGGTCATCTCGTTCAATCCTCTGCTCAAATCAGAACCAACCCCAACTAAATCATCCTGGCCAGGGCTTAGTTAAGCTGGGCTTGACAAACCTCTAAGAATGGAGAACCACCATCCCCCTAGGTAACCCATTCTAGTGCTTCACCACCTTCCTAGTGAATTTTTTTTTCCTAATATCCAACCTAGACCTCCCCCACTGCAACTTGAGAGCATTGCTCCTTGTTCTACCATCTGCCACCACTGAGAACAGACTAGTTCCAACCTCCCTAGCATCTCCCATCAGGTAGTTAAAGGCTGCTATCAAATCTCCCCTCATTCCTCTCTTCTGCAGGCTAAACAAGCATAGCTCCCTCAGCCTCTCCTCATAAGTCACGTGCTCCAGCCCCCTAATCATTTTTGTTGCATTCATCTGAATCTCTCCAAGTTGTCCACATCCTTCCTGTAGTGGGGGCCCCAAAACTGCACACAATATTCCAAGTGTAGCCTCCCCAGTGCCAAATCGAGTGGAATAAGCACTTCCATTGTAGAAGCAATGCTTCTCCTAATGCAGCCCAATATGCCATTAGCCTTCTTGGCAACAAGGGCAAACTGTTGACTCATATCCAGCTTCTTGTCCACTGTAACCCCCCCAGTCCTTTTCTGCAGACTTGCTGCCTAGCCATCAGTCCCCAGTGTGTAGCGGTGTATGGAATTCTTCCATCCTAAATGCAGGACTCTGCACTTGTACTTACTGAACCTCATCATAGTTCTTTTGGCCCAATTCGCCAATTTGTCTAGGTCACTCTGTATTCTATCCCTGCCTTCCAGCATATTGACCACTCCCCCCAGCTTTGTGTCATCTGCAAATTTGTTGAGGGTGAAAGCCTCCATCTTCTATCTCATTAATGAAGATATTGAACAAAACTGGCCCCAAGACCAATCCCCAGGGCACTCCGCCTGTTACTGGCTCCCACTTAGACATCGAGCCGTTGATCACTACCTGTTGATCTTGATGATCTAGCCAGCTTTCTATCCACCTTTCATCTTTCATAGTCCTTTCATCTAACTCATATTTCTTTAACTTGCTGGCAAGAATACTGTGGGAGACCACATCAGAAGCTTTGCTAAAGTCAAGCTATGTCACGTACACTGCTTTCCGCACAGCCACAAAGCCAGTCAGCTCATCATTCTTTTGACAGATGCAGGCTAGTGCAATTTGGTGACTGAGGATTTTAACTTTTTTTCTTTTGTAACCATACGGCCAACTTGTGCAGAGGAATAGACCCTTACTTTTCAAGTGGTCCCATTGATATACATGGGCCTACTCAAGGAGTAAGGCATTCCTCAGTATGAGTCAGAGCAGAATAATCTGCCCCATAATAAACAAATCAAAACAAGTCTAAAAAGAAAATTGTGGACAGTGTGACAGATGGGGCAAGCTTCTGGGTAGACCTTTTTAACTAGCGTTTATGAATTTGAGGAGGGCATTGTATTAAAAAATGCAAATCTCTGTATGATTGTATGTATCTCCTTTAAGGAGCAGGCATGGTTAATGTAAACCCTAGGAGATGTTATGGGCATCGAAGGCTGCTTTGAAACAATATGCTAGACCAGGGATACCCAGAGGGACGCTCGTGAGTCAAGTGGCTCTTTAATGTGTCCTACAGCTCTTGGCAGCACATGATAGTAAAACAGTGAATCATTAACCAGTCAGGATGCTTTTATTATGTTATCTGATTGTAGTTAAAATACTACTTGGTCAGTCATTTTTGTATTTATGTAAAAAATATGTATGTAAATAAACCTAAAATATTTCCCATTCTACTGTTTCAATATGAATATATAGTACTGCAGTAAATGAAGTTATGAATTCACACTACTGTGGGTCTTTTGGGTGATAGTAATCGCTAATTTGGCTCCTGAACCACTGAGGTCTGAGTATCACTGTGCTAGACAGACAAAGTAGGGGGATGCCTAGGAAATGGGAGGAGGGGAATTCAAATGACACCTCTCAATCCATTCCTTTGAAGCTGCACCTTGAGCAGAAACCCACACTCTGGCTGAGTACCTATTCATGGTCTCTTCCAAGGCCCAACGTGGGGGAATGAGTGCCACAGAGATGCGAAGCCACCAGAAAAACCCCTATCTCAGATCTGAAGGACTGCTCACTTGCCAGCGCCCCTGTTGGAGTTGGGGCTGCTCTCCGGTAAGCTTCTTAGCATGCATTGTTTTTAATATGTTTTCTCTGTAATGCTTTGGGTGTGTTTGCTTTCTCTTCAGAGACTAGTAACAGTGTAATTGCCAACAATTGTAAGTTACCATACAGCTCTAAGTAAAGTGCAGTGCTGTCCATTTAAGGAAGTCTGCTTTGCTAGGGAATAGCACAGTATAGTAAGGGAACTGCTCAGCCTGGAAATAAACCAGTCAGAAGGGGAGAGAGATGTCTCCACGCAAGCGAGGCAATGACTGGGGAGCCGGACGCCTAGAGCAGGTGCCCTCGCTGGACCATAGAGGGGGAATACAGGTGCAGTTGTCCTAAAGTGCGAGAGACATAAGGGTGTGAATGTTCCGTGCCGAGAGAAGCAGCAGTAAATCATGTTCTTCGTAGCAGAAAATGACATCAGAGAAACAGATTTGACTAGCTTGGTATGAGTTAAAACATGAATACAAGCAGACACAAGGCAACTGTGGTAAACAGAGCACTGCTGCCCTAGTGGTAATACATATCAAATGATCACTTATGCATGGAAGGAAAATCTTTAAAACCAGTCATATCCTGGGATGTAGCTGGTAAATATGTGTAACACAAGTCTAACATGGAGCTGGGAAAGACAGAGAGGGGACCTGTCTACGCAAACATTTAGTTTGTGGCAAACCGGGCTGTGAATCTCCTCTGCCCTAGCCTGGCGTACGCTAACCGGTCAGGTCGATCTTTTCGGTACAAAAACCCGCACATCTCTCAAGTGACTACATAAATGCATTCCGAAGAGATGTAGAAGAACACATCGACCCCTCAAAAAGATAAGGAGGGGTTGACAGGAAAATGGATAAAGATGTTTGTTCAAACTAGCAGATACAAGGATTAGGGTGGCAACTAGCAACATCTGGAGTGTAATTTGTCATTGGTTTGGCTCAATGTATAAAAGGGGCATTTTTGTGCTGGTCTAGGGGACCGTGTCATGTGAGGCTGACTGACCCAGTTCCATTGCTGCTGGCATACATGGGTTAGTGTGCCTGTAGCTCTTATGAGGCACTAATACTGTGCTTTGTGGACAATAACGTGAGCACCTTTGCCATCGAACTGAGTCCGGGGTCTCTCTTATGAGCAATATTAAGGTCTGCTGATCAGGACAGGGCACTCTCTGCTCATGCAGCTAACACAGGAGCAGCAAGAATAGCCGTACTAGCCACATTAACAGCTTAGTGGCCTTAACAACATTCTGCCGCACGATCACCACCCATCAGCAGGAATTTAGGTGAACAGGGGACTTCACCAGTAGTAACTTAGACTCCTATCGGTCAGACAGTTGCTGAGTAGGGGTTCTGAAGATCCACAGTTTGGATTTGCGTGTCTAAATCCCTGTATGAATCTAGCTCAACGTTCCTAACCTTTAAAACCACTGAAATAAGACTCCCTTGAACAATGAAGAAGTGGTGTAAATCTGTTTATAGTCTGGGCACCTTTACAGGAATTTATTGTAGGGAAAACTTGAAAGTCTTGTATCATCGAGCACACTGACAAGCATATTTCGTTTTACTTTTTTATTAGAGAAGTTGGAAGTTTCATCTCAGGACTGACAATAACAATCATCTCTTTTCATTTCACTTGTTTATAGGAATATGTAGAGTTGGTTTGTACAAGCATATACAACAGTTTAATTGGTGCTTAGTATATTGAAATCAGTAATCTGATTTGTTTTAAACTACCACTTTTCCATGCAGTCTCCTTTGTTTTGGCAGCATGGGCAATTTCCAAGCAGAATGCTGACATGCATTGTTCTGCAATAGAACTACAGAAGGCTTTAAGAACATGCACATTGACACGGTAGCAAATCGTTTTTTATATCTAACAGACATAAAAAGGTTATTCCTGATATGAAATTCTGAAAATCTGCATAAATATTTCTGTGTAAAATTAAATTAGTTATGTACTTTTCTTTGAACTAGAACTTGAAGTATCAAGAATGCCCACATAATTCATATACATATATATATATATAGGTCTTGTTATGCTAAAAGTCTTGAGATTCAATCAAATAATATTTTGTGCCATACACTTAATCTGTATTTACTGATTAATAGAATGACTGTAGTCATACAGCTGGCATTAAAGTCATAACTGGTGATTGTATCACATGCAAACATACTTCTAGTAATTCTGCTTACTAATCTTGTCACGTGGCAACAATTAGGTGATTTTCTACAACATTGTGATTTAAAGAGTATAAATACTTTTTACATTTTCACAGTTACAAACGTTTGCCAATAGTTATTTAACAATCTTTAAGATACAATGAACTATAATATCTGGGACTTGCAGCAATAGCATCAAAATGCAATTTCTATACAAGCAATGGACGATGTAAACTTTTCTTAAAGTGCCTAACACATAATTCCTTTAACCTTAGAGCACTGATTAGTTTTGGCACAAACAGAATGTATTTCTACCATGTTAACATTTCAACAACTCTTACAGGATGTCAGCTTCTTTCAGGAATGATAGAGTTGATATGGCACTTGCTGATGACATTTTTGAATGTGGAAATTTCTGCTAAGTCACTGATATCCCAGTGTATTAATTCCGTATCTATAAAATGTTTATAGATAGATTGTACTTTCCAATATATGCAGTTATTTTTCAGTTGCTTACGCTTTGCTGTGGCTCAAAAATGTGTATGCAATAGAAAAATCACCGAAAGAGACTACATCTGTCAGATGAAACTGATTATTTGTATTTTTATTTAGTAGCAGATCTATTTAAATGGGCTTGATGCCATGAATTGCTGTGGGCCTTCTAGCTCGCAGCATCTTGCAAGACTGGGGCTAATACAATAACCTACCAAGCATGGGAATAAAAATGGTAAATAGCATGTCATTTTGATTATGGTTGTGCTACCATCTGAGTTTATGTTAAAATAAAAGAACTATGGTGCTGTATTTTAAGGCCCCGATCCTACAATCCTGACACAGGAAAAACCACCCATTGAGATGAATGGAAGGTTTCCTGAATAGAGAGTACAGGACTGGGCTGTAAGATGTTATGTGCCTCTTTTTAATAGTGTTTTGCTCAAAAAAGGAATTTCAGTACTCAGCGTTAAAAAGAAATATGCAAAACCTTAAGACTTGGTGGTCTGTGTCTACACTTTGTTTAAGCAGAAGGGAAAACAGAAATAGAGCCTGTTTTCCCTCCTCAGCAATAATGGCTGGAATTTTACAGATACTGGATTTCCTGGCTTCAGTTTGCATGCTGGAGTTTTAGACCACTGTTGCTGGCCTGCGGTCCATCTCTGCTTCCAACTTCGCCATCTGCTGCATCTCCTTTGCCTGTAACCCAAAATAATCACATTGTTGCGGCATGGAGGATTGTGCTAAAGCTTGTGCTCAAAATAAAGTGTGCTTTCAGCACAATTGTATGCGAGTGGAATATACATAATGAACGCTGGAGAGATGTGATCATGCTCCATCTGTCAGAAAAATATCTGCATGTTTTCAAACATTGCTGTTATTTTCCTGCTTGTGCTTTTAAGTTACAAAATACTAGGAAACATTTCTGATTTTATCCTAGGATTTATGGGTCACTTTTCAAAGAAACACATGATAAAAAGCCCCACTCTGTGGAGAAAATCAGGCTGTTTCTGACTGAATTGCCTGTGGAGACGGGACAATGTTTTGGAAAATACACTATACTAGCCCTGGCTGAGTTTGGACTGGTGCTGTTTACTGAGATTCTGGGGTTGTTAGGGAAGCTAAGCGCTATTCTTTGTGATCTGGACCCATTTCCTGATGGCCAGTGAAAGGCAGTGGCTGGTGCGAATGATACTTGGGCTTACTGCTGGCAGAGATTGTTGATACCTTCTCAAGATGGCTTCATCTAGCTCGGTGATGTTAGCAGTTATTTCGGCTGCACCCCTTACTACTGGCATCTGTGTTTTTGTTGTCTCAAGATTAGGCTACTGCAATGTGCTCTCCGTGGAGCTATATCTTGAATCCACTTGGGAACTGATGCTGGCACAGACTGTAGTAATCCAGTCGTTAAGTGATACATTTCACTACACGTTCTGTGATCTCTGCTGGCTGCCTCTGGGTTTGTAAGTAGCGCTAAAAGGTGTTATTTATACAGTCTAAAGCCTTAAATTGCTACTGACTTGAGAGGCTACCCCCTCTCCTTATGTGGCATTGCCAGAGTTGAGTTTAGAGATGGTTGGCTTAGAAAACCCACAGTTCAAAGAGGGGGGAAGGGGGGAAGACACCTACTCCTGTGCATTTTCCCCAAGGGCCTTTAAATTTGGTAACTCATTACCCCGATCCAGAGTTGCCTGAATACAGCCAGTCTTCTGGGGTTAGGGAATGTCTTAAAAAAGGTATCTGGGGAGGCAAGGGTATTTTCAATCTTTTCCCTAATGTGAGTGACTGCTCTGCTTTTGCTATACAGGGAGGAGTGGTTGCTGGATTTTCCTTACTGTATGAATTGTGTATTTGAATAAGTGGTAAAGATGTCTTCTACTTGGGACAGGCATTACTTAAGTGTCTATAAATCTAAATACATAAAGAAACTCTTACTCAGGGAGTTAATAGTCTGTGCATGCCAACAGGCATTTCCATATGCAAAACTGAGCAAACCAAGGTCCAAAATAATCATTCAGATGCACAAGTACCCATTTTGCAAAAGTAAATGTGTAGGGGCTATAGATGTACCCCGCTCTGAAGAGCTAGCTCTGTGCATTTCACCATCAAACTCAGGTAATTATATTATCAAAGGCAACTGTATTAAAAATTATATGAATTTAAATGCCACTTTATACTCCTATGACTTTAAAGTTTGAAATCAATGAAGACATAATTTTAAATGAAAATATGAGAACATAACTAATAAATGAATCCACATGCAGCCTTTTCTGAAATACTAGAACTAACTTACTGTGTTCAGTCCATGTGTAAATTCTGCGAGTGAAAATGAAATGCCAAATAAAATGCAAAATCTTGGACACGTGTATTTGTTTTTCAGTAACTGAAGTGTCTATCTGAGGAGCTAATGTGGTCCCTAATTCCTGAGCACCTCACAATCTTTAGCCTCACAACCTCCCAGGGAAGTACTGTTGTCCACACTTTACAGAGGCAGGGAGACACTAAAGGCTTCTCTATATGAACATATAGTTCACAGAAACTGAGGTGTGGATCTATCCCGCGCTAGCCTGCCATGGCCTAACTGTCCATATGGAGCTGCTGATGCATCTTAGCAGTTTGTTCCAAAGAGGACTCAATCAAACCACATTAGTGAACTGTTAATAGGTGTCAGCAGAGCCCACCCAGATTAGTTTCACACTCCATCTTACCACAAACCAATGATCATATAGACAAGCCCTAGGTAACTTGTACTTGCCCATGTTACACAGCAAGTCTGGGGCACAGCAGAGACTTGAAGACAAGGCCCTCAGGTCCTAAGTCTCACCATTCTGTGCCTCATAAGCAAAGCCCTGTAACTATTTTGTAGGTTAGTGTAGCCAGAAGGGCGTAACTGCAAAGCGAATTTAGTCCAGCATTCTGAAGTGAACACATGAATGGGATAAATGTAGACGAACCTCTGGAAGTCGGTATTTGGAGGCAACACAGATTCACAAAGTTAATGGGAGCTATGTGTTCAATCTTGCAAGGTGCTGTATGCCCTCATCCTCAAGGGGATTTGAGGGTACTCAGCACCTCACAGGCTTGGTGCTGTACGTGTGCCTCAAAGGGAGAGTGCTGGTTGCCAGCCACATTAATGCTTTGTTTAAAAACCCATCTCTAACTCAAAATAGTTACAGTGGATGAGGATAGACTGGGGCTTGAGGGTGGGGATCCCAGTAAATTACTGACTGAAGATTTAAGCAGGTCATTAAATTCAGGCAATACTGCACAACTGGATGTTTAAACCTAACACAAATATTTTACTGCTGTTGGCAGAAGGGGTTAATATGGATTTCTTATGAGTGATGGTTATTAGGAAGCTATAACAGGAGAGCTACAGTAGTGTGATTAACAGATTCCCAGTAGCTGGGAGCTGCTTTTCTTTAGCCACTAAAAAGCTATTTCTAGCTATCAAATCTATTTGTAGCTATTTTTAGTGTGGCAGTACTTTTATTATTGTTATGCTAATATATGTGGAAAATCCGGCTTTGTCTGTCTATCAGCATTAGCAGTTAGTCATATATATGCCAACACTAAAATGTTTCTTTAATCAGTAGATGCTTCTTATAGTCACACTTTAGAATTTCAAGCATGTCTTTTACTAACTACTAATAATATAACAATACAAAAGATTCTCTGAAAGTTTCCTGTCCTCATTACTGTAAGAATATATCCGTGGGTCTGAGATGCTAAAACATAAAATACTGTTACTATGTCAGACTCTTACATATTTACTGTGCATAAATATTATTAACGTTGCATTCATTATGTTAATGGTACTTCCCGGTGGTTGCATTTACAAAGAGCGCTCCAGTGATGATAATTTAATTTAGAAGGAAAGCATACTGAAATAGTAGCTTGCTTATTATAGATCAATCCTACCTTGTGTTTGAGACACTGCGTGACAGGCTTTCAAAAGCTGTTTGTACAAAAATAATAACGTCAAAATTGAGTAATACAACAAGAAGCAAATAAAATGAATGAAAACTTAAGTGAAATTGAGGGATGAATGCAAGAAAAGAATACATAAAACAAAAGGCTAATAAATGTGAGTGCACATTTTATGATGAAGTGTGTTTCCACCTACAGGTGTATCAGTCTGCACTGTACATCTGCTATTAAAGGTATCTCCACCAGTATGCCATGGAAAGGCTATTTAAGACCTTGAACAGATTTGATGCAGTTAACTGGAATACACATGATTAATAGCCAGGTGTCAGTTCTCTGGCCTGATTCTCCTTTCACAAGTAAATTCACTGAAGTCATGGAGTTACACCAGTGGGAAACAAGTGTCACACCAGAATCAATCTCAGAGCCTTCTGTGAGCAACTCTATGATAAATTCCATGCAAAATAATTAACCCTGATGCAACTTTCTAAGGGTGAGAAATCAAGCAATCATAAGTTAGGAATTACAGAGTTTAATTTAAAAGCTCAGCCCTAGTCCTGTTCTGCTTGTCTTTATATTGGGCTGGACCAAAGCCCACTGAAGTCAATGGAAAGACACTCTGACTTCAGTGGGCTTTGGATCAGGCCTTTAATCTCTTTATATCTTCATATATTATTTTGTCAACTAGTACAGTTTACACGGCAATTGAATTGCCTGAACCAGGCAGATTGCAGCGATGCTGCACAGCTACTGGATCACAATTGTATTTTTTCTCTCTCGCGTATTCACACTGTGCACTTTGATTGGCTGTGTGTGTATGATGGACATACTGGATTAAGACCACTTTGTGCTGTGGAGGAGGCAGCTAGGGTGGAAATTATAACTCCCTTGAGTGAATTCAGCATAGTGCAAGTGATTGATCAGAAGAGTTCAAATTCTGGAAAGTTAGTGAAAAACTCAGGAAATAAATTGATAACCCTGGAAGGCGATAGCCATTAAATCCAACCTCTAGATCTCTCTCACCTCACTGGGTTTCTGCTTGCAGAGGCCACCCTTGAGTCCACCCACTTCACGAGAGCCCCCACTGCAATTGAGTTTGTATGATAACTATTGCTCTGACGGCTCCTCCTTTTTAGCAGGGGGAACCACTTGGAAAACAATTTGGCACCAGGAATACATTTTGAATTTTTCTTTAAGAAGAGTGCCAGTTTTGAAGAAAATTATTTTCTGATAAAAGCCTAGAATTGTCACCCATTTTTAGAACAGGACTCAAACCAAAACCTTTTGAGGCTTTGAGATATTTTGAGCATTTTTTTCATTCCTATTTTCCATCAGAAACAGAAGTGCCAAAATATTGAGAGAAGGATTTTTTCTTGAGGTATTTCCAGACAGGGTTGACAACGAATGTACTGGAATGCTGGGAGACTTCCTGCCTAAGATTCCAGTCTCATGAGGTTTGAACAGGTTGGAGGATGCGCTCCGGATGAGCAGCCAAGTTTTGGGTGAGTATCTGAACCCAATCTGAATTCCATACTGTTTGAAGTCCTTCCTGTCTTACGTTTTCAACTCCCAAACAGGTGAATGGGTAAAAATAAAAAGCTGTTTGGAGCCAATTTCACAGAAAAACTAGGGATACATCTACACAGCAGCCAGGAGGTGGAATTCTCAGTATGGGTACACATACACATGCTAGCTCTGCTCGAGCTAGTGCCTAAAAATAGCAGAACCAGGGGCAGCCCATGTGAGCTGCCCAAATAGAACCCTTTCCAGTCTCCTGGGTACATACTCAGGTGGACAGCCCACGCTGCTGCAACCATATGGCTATTTTTAGGTGCTAGTTTGAGAAGAGCGAGTGGATGTACATCTACCCAAGCTGGGCATCCCACCTCGCAGTTGCTGGGTAGATGTACCCAATGAATGGAACTGTACTCTCTCTTTCTCAATTTAGAAACTCACTTTTCTTTTAAGCCTTTTAAATGAAATACCTGCTCATTCTGCTTCTCCAAGACTTCTAGATGCTCAAGCTGAACTTTTCTCAACTGATCCATTTCCTTTGACTGCTTCATTGCCAGCTATAAGCAAGAGAAGATAATACAGGTGACTTTTAACACAAGGTTGTTTTTTTTAATGGATAAGTAATTTCCAAAAATATTGTTTATTGGCTGGTGTTCTCCATGCTGTACAAAACATTAGGAGAAGGCATGGTCCCTACTGTGGATAGTTAACCATTTAACAGATCTAAAATATATACAAGAGCAAACTATTTTAATTCAAACAAACCAATGAGTTATACATAATTTGCACGTTACTTAAATGTGATTTTAAACTCGGCTTAAGATTTTGACTTGTATGTGATAGACAACAGTGACAAAAATCCATTTTATGGGTCAGTTCTTAACTCGGGTAAATGGAAAGGTGAGGTCAGATATAATGCTCACAGACTTCAGTCAGAATTTGGAAGTTCAGGAGTGGGTTCTGTGTCAACTAGTTGGTGAGCAGAGACCCTGAACTTCAGTTTGAGAATGACCCTGAATCTCTAGTTTCTAAAGCTAGCAGAAATCATCACAGTCACTGAGATACAGAAAGTGAAGGGTACATTTTCAAAAGGCCGTGCAGAAGCTGGTGATACACGTTACCCAAGAGGCAAGGCTCCTGCCAACAAATCATACACTCTTCTGGTTTCTTATCAAAATTATACTTACCCTTTTTCTCTCTTCCAGAAACTTTTTAGTGTTGCTGCTGTTCAGTTCTCTCACTCGCCTAAAAAACATAAAAGGGGCTATTGTGCTTGAAGACTTTTTTAATAAGTCCAAGATTCACAACCACAAATCTGAATCAAAGATAAGGGGAGAGAGAATTTAGGCGTCTATTTTGCCACCCTTATGGATCACCTCAGACTGTGAGTAGCTCTACTGAAGTCAGTGGGACTAATTGCAAAGTGAGGCCCTACTCTGGACCTACCTCTTTACATTATATTTCATGTTTCTGGCTATCCTGGATGCGGTGACTAAAAGGGTTTGAAGAAACTGCTGTGAACTAAGTTTGCTTTGATCCTCAGTTTAGGGTGTCCCCTTTAATTGAGGAGTTGGTTTTATTAATCCATGTAGCTCCTATTGTGCCCTGTTCCTTAAAAGCTCTTCAGTTTGCAGTAGTTTGTATTTACCATATCCAAACAATGTACTTAATTATTAAAAATCACACTGATCATTATAAATAAAAAAGATATTTTAACTAATGCGGTTCATTAATGCGATTAAACAGTGCGGTTCATAGATTCCAAGGCCAGAAGTTACCATTGTGATCAATCTAGTCTGACTTCCTGTATAACACAGGCTATAGAACTTGCCCAAAATAATTCCAAGAGCAGATCTTTTAGAAAAACACCCAATCTTGATTTTAAAATTATCAGTGACGGAGAAGCCACCACAACCCTTTGTGAATTGTTCTGTTGATTAATTACTCTCTCTGTTAAAAATTTACACTGTATGTTCAGTCTGAATTTGCCTACCTTCACCTTTCAGCCATTGTGTTATACCTTTCTCTGCTGGACTGAAGAACCCATTATTAAACATTTGTTGCCTATACAGACTGCAATCAAGTCATCCCTTAACCCTCTCTTTGTTAAGCTAAATAAATTGAGTCTATCACTATAAGGCATGTTTTATATTCCTTTAATCATTCTCATGACCCCTTCTCTTCTCTAACCCCTCTCCAATTTATCAACATCCTTCCTGAAATGTGGGAAGCAGAACAGGATGCAGTATTCCAGCAGTAGTCGCATCACTGCCAAATACAGAGGTAAAATAACCTTTCGACTCCCCTGTCTACGCATCCCAGGATCTCATTAGCAATTTTGGCCACAGCGAAGCACTGGGAGCTTATGTTCAGCTGATTAGTCACCACGAGCCGCAAATATTTTTCAGTGTCATTGCTTCCCAAGATAGAGTCCCCCATCCTTTAAGAATGGCCTATATTTTTTGTTCCCATTTACATTTAGCCGTATTAAAACACACATTCTTTGCTTCACCCAATTTGAGTCAGTGACATGTGTTCTTATTTACCACTCCCCCAATTTTTGTGTTATTTGCAAACTTTATCGGTTATGATTTTATGTTTTCTTACAGATTGTTGACCAAGATGCTAAATAGTGTAGGGTCAAAAAATGATTCCTGTGGAACTCCATTGGAAACAGACCCACTCAATAATGATTCCCTGTTTATATTTGCATTTCGAGATCTATCATGTAGCCAATTTTTAATCCAGTTAATGTGTACCATGTACATTTTATATTGTTCTAGTTTTTTTAACCAAAATTTTGTGCAACACCAAGTCAGACACCTAAGAAGTCTAAGTCTATTATGTCAACACTATTACCTTTTTTTGATGAAATTAAAGATATCAAGTTAGTTTGACAGGATCTAGTTTCCATATTTTATAGTTATACAGATAAAAAGAAAAATATGTAATTTTTACATACAATACACATTTGTAAAGTGTCTTTCATGGCAAGAATTCTAATGAGCTGACAGAAAATGGTTGAAAGAGCTGATTATATTAATTGTAAAAGTTGGAAAAAGAGCAGTGTCTTCACTCTACTTTTGTACATAAACACAGCTTAAGTAATTTAATGTCATTAACAGGCAGCTTTCTAAACCTGGAACATGATTATCAAGGGCTCTGGCAACGGCTGTCTCCAGTCTGTACTAGAAATCTGTATAACTCCATTGTTCATTCAGTAGGAACAAGTTCAAGCATTAAGATCAAAATAGCCCAGTGCAAGGGAGGCAATACAAGGAGAAAATGTTTATCTAGCAAGTCCAAAACCATGGGGAAAGTCTGAAGGCTCACAGGAAATCATCATATATCTAGTGCTTCTACCTGTGTATTCAGAACACCTTAGATTAAAATGGAATTTTAAAGAGCCACAAAAGTGCAGCCCAAAACCTGTGGGAAATGCAAGAAGTGGTCACTGCAATTTGTGCCTCTGGTCTCCCAAATTTGGTGCTTGGACTTCAAAACTAGGGCTGGCTCTCCCAGATGTGCAGTGAAGACAGGCTGACTGGCTTTCTAGCTTCAGCTGTGGTCTTGTCTCATGGGACTTGGAGCCCGAGAACAGGAAATACTGGTCAGGTTTCTAATGCCAGACAGAAGGAGGAAGCTGTGGGCCAAGTAGGGAGGGTCAATACAAGAATGATAGTAGTGTCATCAGGAAACAACCCCAGCTTCTCCACCCTGGACACCTTTCTTTGGCACCATCCCCCAAAACTGCCCTTCCTCCTTACTAATCTCACACCTATCCCCCTTCTTCCTCACAACCGTCTTCCCTTCTGGTGCTCCCTTTGGCATGCCTGTTCCATCTCTCATCCCTACCAGGAGTGGGCCATGGGATGCCTTTTCATTGGTTCCATTTCCCATTCCCTTAGTAGGACTATATCTCCTGCTTCTCTGAGCCCACGGCTACCCCAAATCCCTATCCAAGCCTCAACATTGCCTTCTCAGTGCATCTCTAACAACTCTAAAAAGTAATTGTAAAAAATGATATTGTACAACATTTTAAGGGGAAAAAACGGATCAGTGAATAAAAACTAAGGCCCTAATTCTGGAAACGCACATGTGTAACTTTATCCATGTGGTTAGTTTCACTAGAGTCAGTGGCACTACATGGGGGGCGGGGGGGGGAGGGAAACAACATGGGGACAGACAGGAAGGAGAGTGACAACATTTGCTCCCATGTTAGTGTTTCCAAGATTGGGGCCTAAATTAGTTGGTCCACACCAAAAAATTGTCCAGAAACAGCCATCTAAAATATATACAACATAACAATTAGAAAAACAAGCCATTTCCTGCACATCAAAGCATACATTAGTCAACGTGTGCACAGATCAATCCATTTTAACTCCTTTCATAGATGGATCTGACACTCACCTCTCCCTTTCAGCCTTATTTTTTATAGATTTATCCTGGCTTATTGCTTTGCTGTTTTCCATAGAAATTTTAGCCTGGTTGGCACGCATTTCCTTGCTTTCCCTAGGGAAATATGAAGAAAATCATTATCAACTGAAATGTGATAGTTAATGGTTGTTAAAGTAGCTTAATGGTATCTTTCCATATAATGGCTAAGATTGTCCCTGAAGTATTAAAGAAGTAGAAAGAACTGACTATATAAATAATGTCTTCTTCCTACTGGACTATGTTGTTTGAACAAGCACTTACAAATCTCAGGAGGGACTAAAGAAAACAATTTGAAGGAATGGTTTTAAGCATTTTACACTTTGAATTAAACAGGCTATAAAAATACAGTCTTTCTCTACGGTTTTTAACATTTGACTAAGTAAGAGCTATTATCAGTAATTTAAGAAATGTTACTTGCCTTTTAAAACTGCACAATAAATTTACAAAAACCTTGTACATTGAATGTATGAGTAGAGTACAAATAATATTAACACTTGTTAGTTCTGGCATATCAGAATCTTATTTTTATGATTTCGTGTTTTAACTTCAACTACGGTTTGATATACTTTGAAAAATTGTAGAAAAACAATTACAATACAACAGCACAGATGACAAAATCGAATTAGAAAAAAAAGTCTAGGTGGCACTTTCAGAAGTGCTAAACTCCAGCCTAAATTTTCTGCCACTGAAGTTGATGGGAATTTTACCCTTGAGCTCAACGGGAGAAAAGTTAGGCCAGCACTAAGCGTTTTTGAAAATGCAACCTTGATTTTTCAAGGCTCCTATTCTGAGTAAACAAGATAAAGACTACTTGTTTGCATTTATATTCTAATTTATCTCCAATAAAGTAATTATTATAGTTATTATTTATATTGTAGTAACTTCCAAAGAGTGCAACTAAAATCTTCAGGATCCTATCGTGCTAGATGCCATATTGCCCACAGGAAGTTGTAGCTCCTGCCTCACAGATTTTAAAATCCAATCTGTAATAATTCTAATCTAGCCAAGGATATCTTTGCATGGGTCTATTGCTTCTAACCTAAGGCTCTCAAAGCACTTACCAACGAAAGGCCAGTTCAGTTTTAGTCTACTCTGGGGTAAAAAGTTTTTTTCCCACATTTTATGGATGGGGAAACTGATGCACACATAGGCTAGTCAACTTTCTCAAAGTCACACAGACATTCTGTTGCCGAGTTGCTGCTTTTTTCTTTCCTCAAAGTCCTACTGCAATGTTTTTTTTTGTGACACCACAGACATTGCCACGTCAGCTGAGTGACAGCAAATAGAGAGGACCAGGGCTTCAAGTGAGGAAATGAATGAGTTCCTACTGCAAGAAATTTTTCACAAAAATGTCTTTAACAAAAGAGGGCAAGAGAATTAGGTAACCTATGGTATGTGTACATTATACACACAATTCTTTCTTCAGAGTTTTCCTGATGTATCAGTGAGTGTTTAAGTGCAGTACAAATAAAAATGATTATACATTAATAGCTGGTATTTTTTTTTTTTTGTAAGTACAGAAAAGGAGGAGTCTAACAAGGAAAATACTGCTAAATTGCTTGGGGGTAGTGACATATTGCCAGAAAAATCATCTAAGTTTACTAATGATCCTTTCAATTTCAAATATTTTATTGTCTGCAAAAGACACTAACTACTAAATGTTATTTAACTTTGCACCATGCTTACTTCCACACATTTCCATTCAACTACAAGAACATTAATGAAGGTGCACATTTATTTCTCCAAAGCTTTATATTGTGAAGCATTTCTTAAAGACCAATACAAAATACAAAAATCAAAGCAGTGGTATTATAGCAACAATAAGATACAAAACACTTAGATATTTTGCATTCTATCAAGAGCACTTCTTATGCACATCATCACAATACCAAACAAGCGTTTATTTTCTGTCTGGGGTTTGAAAACACGTAACAGCACACTGTCTTAACAACAGTTATAGAATAATTCATTTTTTATGTATAGTGCTGTAGGGATTGAAAAATGTAAAGTGTAGGTGTTCAAACTGATTAATAATTTTATACAGAAAACAGTTAAGGGGCATAATTCTCCCTTCTGTGCATCTGGATATACTGCAAAATGTGGCTACCATTATGGAGTATAATGGAAGGGAGTAACATCCACCAGTATGTAACCATCTTTTTCTTTTCTATGACAGCTATGCACAAGTTTAGCTAAGTGCACTGGTGACAAATTGGGAACAAATGAATAGATACTTTAATGCATCATGAAATACACTTCCCCTTGGAATCAATAGAAATAATATGTCTAGGGGACTAAGAAGATCAGATCAGTCACTGACAGCAAAATATGCTGCCATGTCTTGGACCCAGGTTCAAATCTCAAACTCATCCCTTGCATTAACATTCAAAGGGCCAAATCAGGAACCTATGGTGCTAGGAGAAACTCCAGCCCCTAGTTACAGTTCCCACTCCAGAGAATTTACAATCCACTCTGCAGTAATTCTCACCCATTCAAAGATTTCTTTGCATGTCTAATGTGCTTCCAACTCAAGGATCTCAAACCACCTTACAAACAAAGTGTCAATTAAATTCCAGTCAATTATATATCATCAATATTTTATCCCACTTAATGCAATTTGGTGCTTTCTCCAACTCCTCTGCTGATCTCTCCCTGCATTAAAAAATACTTTTGTTTTTCTCTCTGACTCATTACCAACACACATTAGTTAACCTTGGAGGGGCATTTGGGTCAGATGTGTCTGTTTGACTCCCAAATTTTCTAATTTCTTAAGTGCGCCAAACATAGTATATCTAATTCAGTAAAGTTAAATGGACGAAACCAAAGGCAGGTGGATTTTCTAAGAGCTATCTGAGTTCTCAGGCATCATGGAGCTGGGAGACAAATAGCACCCCCCAATGTTCAATGGCAATCTTCAGATTGCAATCATAAGCATTTTTTGTTTCCTGCATTCTTCTTTCAATCCTGTCACTCTAAGTATGAGCTGTGATTGCTTTTTCCACCAGGAGTGGAAAATGTTCTACTCTCCACCAGATAACTGCATCATTTCAGATTACCGATCTCTCTACTACCCCTCGACATGGTCATGATAGCCATTCAGCACCAGTCTCATTACTCTAGTTAATAGAGAGCCTGAAAGAATAGCATGCTGCCAATTGCCTCTTCCATTCTCAAGATGATCCTTCATTTTCCAAGTGGCTTGCTCAGCCAACTCCTGGCAGTTATTTATACGTCACGTATTCTATAAAAGTTACAAATGATGAAGGGTAAAGCCCTTTGGGGCATTATAAACTACAATTCAGTATTTCACATTCAAAAGCATTCTGGTTTATGGACATACACAGTGTTTAACATTTGTCTAAGGCAGGAGAATCCCCAATCTTTAGACAAACAGATTGGATAAAAATCCCTTGGTAATTGGTGAACATAGAGACAGCAACAAATAAAACCAAAAAGATTTGGAAGGTGTTTCCTACCTGGGATGGCAAAGAACATTATTTAATGTTTACCAATGCACAGAAATCAATGTGTTGTGCTCAGCACTTCTGAAAAATCAGACCAGCACTTAGAACAATATGGTACAAATGCAAATGATTTTATGGAAGAAATTCAATATTAAGAATCTATTTCCCAGGACGATACAGAGCCTTTAAAATAGTATGGAAATGTGAAAATTCTAAAGCTACAAACTGTGACGAAAGGATGAAGAAAGTAAATTTCCATATAGCTTAAGTGACATGTGTTTTCCTGGGAGAGATCATGTCTATTCTCACTGATAGATTTAGTCCAACATACATAAGAGAACAAGGGAACTTGGTATAGAAATGAAAATAAAAACATCATTTCAAAGGAGATTAGAAGAAATATTGCTTCAAGAAAGAAACTACAATTTAGCAGAATAGATTATAAAGAGGATACTGGATTATAAAATGGAACAGGAAGCAAGACTGTGGACAGCAAAATGGCTGTGGTTCCTTTGTGGATTTTTCCAATGACAAGGCTGTTCTAACTTGTACCAGGGATTGAATCTTCCCCTGTTTTGTCCCAGATCTGTAGAATAAGGTCTTTTTAATGCTATTTCACAATTTTTTTAGAAGTATGTAATTATAAAATAAACAAATATATTCCCAGACAGTTTGAATAAATGGAGATTAACAAAGATGAGCAAGGTAAAACCTTTTACTACGCAACTTCCTCTGTTGGATGGAAAGCATGCGGGTCTCAGCATGGATTCTGTCTTACGGTAAGGTAAACCATTTCATTCAGGAATTTTGTTAAAATAGAAAATCATCTCATTTAGCTTTTTTAGATTTGGCATCGTTTATGACTTTTGGGCCTCAAACCAATGCTGAGGAAGGTTTTTTAAAAACAGTATATATTAAGTAAATTCATATGGTTGTGGACTTCCTCTCATCATAGATTGTGGAATGAGAATTCCTTCGCTCTCTATTTTTTTGTATGCATAACACTGCGGGTTATGATTTCCTCAGTAAAGTGCTTTGAGATCTACTGATGAAAACTGCTATATTAGAGATAGATATTATATGCATTTCATTTCAGTGCAGTTAAATATAAAAGCAATGACTCTGCTGCCATGCGACATTTTCTAATACTGGAGATTGCAATACGATACTTCATTAAAATAATGTGTAACTCTGAAGTAGTTACACTGAAAAAAATATAATTGTAGGGTTTTCATGGTCTTGTTCCTCATAGGCTTCAGAATATCAGTGCTACAAAGGAATGCTATTTTTAGGTCTCATCCTGAGACAGGTGGAGCACACACAACTCTTATCCACTTCAAAGGTAGTTGCAAATGCTCAACACCTCCCTGGTTCAGACCCTTTGAATTCAAGTTGGGTAGAATCAGTGGAGCTAGGACAATTTATACCAGCTGAGGATCTGCCCCATTATCCCTTTATTCTTCATTTGATAACGAGGTTATATCTTGATCACCCCATCACCAGGGCATAGATTCTCAGGATGCTGAAAAATGACACTGCCCTGCTCACCTGTCATGAGAAAACTTTAATTGTTGGGTTTGCTGCTCGTGAGCATTAATCAGCAGTTTTTTCAGTAGCTCACACTGCTGGCTCAGATGTAAATCACGGATTTCTTGTTCTTCGGCGCTGTGGGTGTTGATCATCTCTGACCACTCTTTAGTGTGCTGTGCTACAATTTCTTTTACCTGTAGAGAAAGAACAGTGACTATTTTGTCAGCACTTCTCACAGCTATAACAGAAGGCCCATCACGAATGCAGTGGAGGTCATTACAAAAATCGTACAAAACGCAACTAAACTGCAAACACTAAATGACATAAACCAAACTGCTCCACACGGACACAAAGCCACACAGGAAACTACAGTGTATGATATATACCAGATATTAAACACAAAGTAAAATGCACCCTCACTACAAAGGCTCTCTGTTATGCAGCTACCCTTTGTAAAATGACTGCATTAATGCTCTCCATTGTACTAAGATTCTTTTTAAACCTCCTCTAATGTAGGCTTAATTATAAAACTGCGAAACATTCCTGGCTGCCACAAAAAATATAAAATCAAAGAAATTAGAGATAGAGAAAACCTAGTGGGATGAATTTCTCTAAGGGCTTAAACACAGGCTCTGATTTTGTAGAGACAATCTTATACACCCAGTCAGGTTACAGAGAAATCCTATATTTAACACAGTCTGAATCTGCAGATAGGCTATGTAGCTGTGTCTTAGGCTCATTAAGTCAGCGGGGAATCTGACATGTATTCTTTTCTTGCTCAGCTCTCAAACCTCACAAGAATAATAAGATTAAAGTTTTGGAAAGTTCCCAAGAGACAATACGAAGAAGTCTAAACCATCAGAGTTGTTATTATAATAGTATACAGTATTGTACTCTATGATTTAAAAAAGTAATTAATAGAAAGATATACTTTATTATCCCCTCAGAATTATCTGTGCTATTTTGACGCTATGGAAAAGTAAGGTATACTTTTCCATAAATGCACACAAAGAGAGACTCACGAAAAAATCATCTATTTGCAGAGAGGCCTTTTTTTTTAAAGTGCTACTATGGAAACTAACAGCCTTGCGGTGTTCTTATATGGAAGCTAATTCTGCAAATCAAAATTGCCAGCAGAGCTTCCAAGTGAGACTCTGCTGCCAGTCACCTCAGGAGCATGTACCCCCCAGATGTACTTCCTCTCAAATGTATTTGAGGTAGGTGACCCACAGTAAGATGCATACAGTTGAACAGGCTCTTTCAGTGAAATGGAGAGTGAGAGAGATCTCTTAGGGAGCAGAGCACCGCTAAAGGCAACCTGTGCCTAGACTCTCCGCCAAGAGGACAAGCTAACAGGGAACATGTGTGTTAAAAACCGGATTCCTAGTTTCTACCATTTCCAAGCGAGGCTGGTAGCTGATCTACCTAAAAGCTAGTCTCACGGTTAATTATAATTAAATATATGTCCCATACAAAAATGCACATGGTTTGGTGCAGAAAGAGCAGACAGAGAGCTGCATGGAGTTTGGCATTCTCCAGCTGGCAGGAAAACAGAAGCCTTTGGAGGCAGGTGACTAATACAGTAAGGGTTAGTGTTCAACAAGGTACTTAAGCATGAGCAGAACTTTAAGCACAGGAGTAGCCCCACTTCAGTGGGACTGTTCATGATTAATATTGTCACAGTGCATAAGTACCTTATAAAGTTGGGACCTAGATGCAGAAGAGTGAACTTTATACTGAAGGCTGGGAAACAGCCCATGGGAAGAAAGCCTTTAATGATAGGCTCCCACAGTAATGTGGACCTCAGAACCAGAACATCCTGGGAATAAGGTTTAGGAGGGAACTGAACAGATCCATGGAAATAACTAGAAAACGTTCATGCTTTTTGGATGGGATTTTCAAAAGGGCTCAGTGTTGACCTAATGCTTCTCATGTGGCAACCAACGGGAGTTTTACTGTTGACTTCAATGGGAGCAGACTTATGCCAACGCCGACATCTTTGGAAAATCCTGCTCTTCATGTTTTTACACCAATGTACAGGATGGGACAAGCCTCACCCATGGCTTATTGTAGAAGACAACACAACAATGCCTAAGATAACTAGGGGCTCAATGATAGGAAAAATTACAGGTGAGTGAAACCATGCCGGAAGCAGGTCCATATGCTCAAAGACATCTATGGTCATAATGTTGGAATGCTTTAAAAAAAAAAAAAAGAAAATAAAGATCAGCAGTATGAGAAGACATAGGTACTAGGGGGGAGAGTATAATGAGGCTTCCTGACTCCCTACCACCTCCTGCATAGGTGCCATCCGGCACAGATGCCAGCCACATTATTCCATGCAGTAGGCTGCAGCTGTAATAGCTTTCCCAGTGGGGGGAGAGCTAGCTGCGTGCTGCACCTTTTAAAAAGTTGGTACAAATGTGGCAGGGTTGGCCAGAATTTCTCCTTCATGTCTTGCTGCAGCATGGCTCCCCCACATGCTATCCAGTATGGGGCTGGGCCTTGAAGGCATAAGCTGCATTTAAAGGGGCCTGATTCTCATTTACACTAAAAACCACATTAATTGCTTTACCAGCACAAACAGGCATTAGAGAGGATGTAAATATAATTTACTCCCATCTTAAGGTTCCTTTACACTGTCAGAGAAGTGTAAAAAAGAATCAGGCCCAAGGTGTCCTGCTTAGAAATACTTTAAATGTGTAATGCAAGCACTGGAAATTCTGGTGAAAGCAAGTCCTTGTTGTCCCTTTGAAAAAGAGCCTCCAGAGAACCAAATAAGTACAGAAAAGCAAAGAATTCTAGGCTCTCTGGAAAGGAAGGAAAGAAATGATCTGATGATTGTTTCTGAATTGTGGCTACATATATTACAGAGGAATACAAAGGAAGAAATCCTGTACACTGAACAGACTCTCTAATACCAATGAAGAAACCAGTAACAAAGCTTAGACAGCTAAGCAAGATCATTATTCAAGCACTTGATCCAAAGAGACAAGGATAAAAATCTTAAAACTCAGCCCACGCTCATGGAGAGATGTTCTATAGAGGATGCAAAACAATAATTTCCGAGACCTCAAAATGAGCATGCAGCATACATTTTAAGATAGGTACTGCTCCTGGTAAAACAAGTCTCTCTGAAACTATCTCTTTAACTGAATATCCTGCAAAGCTCAGAGGCTGATTTCAGGTAAAGCAAAATATATCCTGGGATGATGAAAAATCTGTCAGACAAAAGTGAGTCTGACAAGTTTTGAAATCCTACCCTTTTATCTGCTTTATGTAGTTCTAGAGAGACTAAAATCTTGATATGGAACTTCCAGTAACATTGCGTTGCTCAGGCACTACAATCTTGAATGAATAAATCTTGAAATATTTTTTCTTCTTTTCCTTGCCTTCACTTCTTTTTGTATACTAGAAACCTAGCTTTCTAGCACAGGAATGTATCGTGCATCTACAAAGGTAATTATGTGTAAAGTATGCATTTGTGAATTCAAAACAAAAATGAGTATTTCATGTCAAAAGTGGACTGGATTTGTATCCATGACATAGAGGAGCAGGTCTCTGTAACCCATTACCACTGCCTGTGGTCCTGGGCATAAATGGATAATATTTAATTTATACATGTTGTGACACGTGGATGATGCACATGTGATATGTGCTGGATAAAGGAGTTGTAATTTTGTACGAACCCTATGAGCTCACTTGATCTTAAAAATCAATGGGCCAAATTGTGAGAGGTTTCCGAATACCTGCTGAGTATCGACACCTCCCTCTGAATTCAACGGGAATTGTACGAACTCAGCATCTCTCAAGATTTCCCTCAACATGATTTCTATTTGCATAGCTGTACCCTGCTGGGGATAGACAGAATCTACATTTCCATTTCATCTAGAGGAAACCACCCAAGCAGGATACTAGCGAAGGCCAGTATCCAAAGTATTCTGGGGGACCAGGAAAGCCATAAAGGCTCGAAGCTTCAAAGGAGCTCAAGCTCCCTTAGGGTCCTTTGAAAATCCCAACCTAAACCTAGACATGGAGAAGAAAGTAAGTCACCCTTTTGTGTGGGGAAGGATTACACATTCGACAGCATCTGTTTGGAAGTGGGCATTTTAAAAGGACATAACCTAATATCCAAAAATGTTTGTGGAGGGGGGGGGAGAGAACATCAACTAGACTCATTGGAAGTAGGTTAGTGAACAGTTAAATGTCCATGTATGTTAGAACCAGTTTGGGCAGCTGTGTCAAAGCAAAGGCTTTTCTGCTTCAAGATCTCTGACTCTTTGCTTTGTATGTAAGCTTACTGCCTAGCTAGCAATGCTTTCTTTAGAGTTCAGCTAGTTACACTGATTTTTATACCTAGCTTTTATTTTGTGTTTTTCTTTCTTTTTATCAATCTGTCAATACAGTCTGCTTTTATTTAACACAGTGGCTCTGACATTTCCTACTGCGGCTACGTTGTTAAGATTGTTATTTTCTGATAGATACTTTCCTTTCCCAAGCCCAACCTAACATCTTGCCTGCAGCAGCTGCAAACGGTGGCCCCCATTTTGAGCTGTGGAACTGAGGAGGTGTAGCCAGAAAGGAGAGCATAAGCTATCTTTGCATCTCCCAGACCGTGGGCTTTGCTGGATTCAACTTAGAGCAACCATAAGTGGTTTCCAAAAGCTGCCTATGGGCCACTCTACAGTACACTCATGTGTCTTCTGGCTGAAAATTTCCCCATCTTGCTCTATCACCCAGGCAAATAATGTGATGGGGACACATAGCACTGCTCTATCAGCCCTATGCTTCCAGGGAAGACCCCTGATGCACGAGGTATTACTCTTTTTCACCAACAGAGAGATATAAATAGGCTGCAGAAGGGAAGAAAATTACTATCCGTGTCCTGGCTACATTAAGTCTGATATTAACGACAAGATGAAAATGAGTTTGTTTTAGTCTGCTTAATGCAGCAGCGTGGTTACCTCTCCCTTGTGGTATCTGTGGCTGTTTGATTCCTCTCCCTGAGTGTAAGACTTTACATTTATTAGTTTAAAATCCCCTGTTTTCAATCTTCTCTAGTCTAATATCTCTTTGTCATTTTGCAGATGGTTCTATCCTACCGTGTATTTGCTATTCCCCTAACTTTGACATCAACCACGAGCCTGACAGCAGTTCAAATGGCACCAGAGAAATCTTTGACAAAGAAGAACAGGAAGGAATTGAGCCAGGTGCTAAACGAGGATTAGTTAAAAAACGTAATTGCTCAGGAAGTCTCTGGAAATACTAGATAAGTTCTGGACTCCACAGCAACTAGCACGAAGACTGACAATGTTTTACCTCTGCAAAGAAGCAGCTCCATGGTCCATGCAAAGTGGTCCATGGACCATAGCTTGAGAACAACTGATTTAAAACAACTGGAATTGGATCTTGAGTGTTGTTATTCAGGGACAGGAGCCTTGGAGACTCACCCCAGAAGGAGTAAGAAGTAACAAAGTAACAGGTCAGATGCAAATAACCTGGGCCCAAGAGAGGGACAAGAAGGGCACAAGGAGTGAAATGTCTGGCAGGGTGTTGGGTAAAGTGACATTGATGTAAAACTAACAAATAGCTGATTCTATTTACGTACATATTTTTGGTGGCAGAATTCACCTCCAAATTTCATATAATACATTTTCTCCTGTTGTCTGTGAAACAGCTACAAAATGACAAAACATTTTTGTTTCATAATTCTAGGAATATGGCACTCTTCAAAACCGCTAAAGATCAGAAAATGGATTTTGCTCTTTTTGAATTAAAAAACCAAAAAGCTTTTAGACACTAACTTACTCCCGTTCTTTTCTGCATGTCATTATTGCTGAAAATCATTCAAATGCTTTCACAAAAATAAACTACCATTTGGGTCTCAAAAGATCTCCCTCAAATGTTGCATGTGTTAACACTGGCATGTTTTCTTACCTTAGATTTGTGATCTGATGTTAATGCCTGAATTTTAATTTCAGTTTCTTTCTTCATTTCAAGAGAATTACTTCCTCTAAAAAAGCAAAATTGCAAATGTGTGCCACAAGTTAAATATCTTCCCATCGAGTCAGCTCATACTAATGAAAAGGTTAGTCAATGATGAAGCACCGTAGTGTATTGGAATGAAATTATTTCTTCTAGCAATTTATTCATACCTTACAAATTATTATTACCTTAATGATCACACACTTCACCTGTTATTTCTAGAGGGGACCCACAATTATTCAATTGCTAAGGATATGTCAGCATGTCCACTTATTATGCTGGTTTCTTTTTTCAGGGATTTAAAAATGCCTAGCTAATAAACTTAACTTCAGCTTGAAAACCTGCAAACAGATTCACTGCCTTGGTATGCTTTATTTCTTTTTGTGTTAAAGCCAATTATGCAACCTTTTAGTTTGAGGCATGAAAAAAGTATCCTGACAGTTAGTTTCCATTGTGATTTGTGAATCTTTAACGGAAAATGACTTATTGACAAGTACAAGTACCTACGCTGAGTCCCCCACTGCAGCACAGCTGAACTGACTGGTCTTCATACCCATGTGCGATGAAGGAGTATCGGCACAGCCTGAACACGCCACCGTGGAGTGGCTGGCACAGAACTCACACCATTACATTCAGGTTTCTGGATCTGAACTTTGTATGGATCCAACAGCACCAAATCTGCGCAGGTGGAAGGGTCCTCCAGTACTGCAGGACTACAATCATAAGGAACTCGTAGAGGTGCCACAGGCTGGAGAGGGACTCGGTTGCTGCCCAATAACTTCCCGGGGGTGGGGGTTAAGGAGAGTGATGGAATTCCACCCTCTTGGAACACACTTCCCTTCCCAAACCTCAGTTACTTGGACCTTGGGCTGGGAGCGGTGGCAGCATACAATGTAGGATCTAAAGTTCCATTGCAGCAACAAGGAAGGTTATAAATGAAATCTTACAAGAGTCAGTAAATTCTCAAAGTTGACAAGCCATCCTTCTAACTTTGACCTGCCATGCCCCTTTTTGCAGTGCAAGGTTCTTGGACCAGCACGCAAATTCACACACCAAACATCCTGGTCTTTTTGGTTTGGTTTTAGAACAAATCTTTATTTTTAATGGACTATTTTTTATTTCACTTTTTCTGTAGCCTCTTATAAAAAAAAATTCTTATCAGATCCTTAGTTGGTGTAAATCACCACGACTCCACTGAGTTGAGTGGAGCGACACTGATTTGTACCAGCTGAAGATTTGCCCCAATTAGATTGTATATTACTTGGCTGAAGTAAAATCATATTAATCACAGTCCTGGAAATGGAGATTTATAAAAATATACCAGTTTGAAAGCCTATTTTAATATCAAAGTGCTGCTAATTTATGGAAATTACCCAAAAGCTTTATCCTCAAATGTTATTAGAAAAGTGTGTTGAAAATACAAGGAGTGTGATGTGTCTTGTGTTTCCGATGGGTCACCCTAAGGATTAATCACTGGTTTGCTTGTCACAGCAAGGAAGGTTTTACAGAGATTTCTGCCATAGGTTTGATACTTTGGAAAATCCTGTAAAGCTATAGGGCCAGTTATATCAGCCTAAATCTGAAATAGCTCCATTGACTGTAGTGAAGTTACCTTTGTTTCACACCGGTGTAAATGAGTTCAGGATCTGGCCACAACATAGCCAAAACTTCTTATGCTTTATGAAAATGACCTCCACTTAGGACACTCAAACATATTTATTCAAAGACCTATTGCTCAATAAAATTTCCCAAATCCCAATAGTCAGTAACAATTATTTATTCTTTTTTTTTAAAAGTAACATTCAATCTGGGGT
Organism: Mesoclemmys tuberculata; assembly: GCA_007922155.1. Lineage (NCBI taxonomy): Eukaryota > Metazoa > Chordata > Testudines > Chelidae > Mesoclemmys > Mesoclemmys tuberculata. The sequence continues at coordinate 9,811,581 of ML675614.1, read as the reverse complement.
GAGGAAATGCTAAGCTTCAGATCATGTTCACCCACTTATGCACTGTCAAAATGTACGTAAGCTTTAGGCTATACAACTATACAAATTCCCTAGCAACAATCCTACCCCATCCCACAACCTGACGCATACAAACACACAAACACACACACATAAATCCTGCATTTCAGACCCAGGACATCCCTGGTAACCCAGAACTAACCTTGAGTCCCCCTCAACCACATTTCAGAGTTGGAACATGAGCACACAAACTCCCTTGAGTCTCTGTGAGATTTATGAGCACGTACGGCATTTGTAGTGCACACCTGAACTACTTGCTCAAGTGCACAGGGAACAACCCTCTCCATCTGTTAGTGAAGGGATCTGTAATTCATTTTTTTTCCTGAAAATTATGTGGTTGACAGACGTCATGCCATGTGGGAGATACATGAGAAAAAACTACATGTAAGCATCACAAAACAAGAATGGAAACCATATTATACATCTATCAGGAAGGCATTTTTACCTTTTTGATCAAGTATACACCAAATTCAAATCCAATTTCTTTATTTCTTAAAAAAAATATTTTAAATCAACGTATTGCTTGTGAAAGTCAGAATGACAGCAGTGGAAACCAAATATATTATTTAGCCAATGAACTAGGGGCCATATTCAGGACAGCACCTAACTAAGCGCATGCCTAAAAAGCTAAAGCATGTGCTTAAATTGATTGGCTGTTCCTAAATTTAAGAACGTGCTTAAATGTACTGTAGAATAGAGATGGATTGAAGCATGCAGTTCAGCTCCTTGTTGAATCTGGGCTCAGCACAGCACAAATAGTGACAGTGTAAGCTTTCTGTATACCTGGATCCAGATGTGAAGGATCCACTTTTAGGAGTAATAGGGTAAGCCAAAATCTGTGTCCATACAGCATGTTGGCCTGTCTGTTAAAACCAACAAGAATGCACACAGCTATAATAGTGTATATGGTAAGGACATCTATCCACTTGGGATTAGAGAACAATTCTTTTCACTTGCATCACTAAATAGCCATCAGATGACGGGTTTGGGATTTTTATGACCTAGGGTGGAGTCAAGATGGTGACAGGTAAATGGCTCTGTGTCCCATCATGACCCCCTAAAGCCAGCTGCTCCTACACCTTAAAAATAAAAATAAACCAAAGTTTAATCTTTTAGTTTTCCAAAGTATGGACCAAAACGATCAGAAATCTTCAGGAGTCCCTGAGACCAGAGAAGTGTTATAAATGCTAGTGGAATCTTGCTGTAATCTAATTTAGATATAGGCAGCAACTGGGAATAAGATTATAAATTATCTTCTTAGACACCCATTCCTCAGGCCATTGGAAGAGGTATTACACAAATGTTTTTACTGATTGTTAATGGAGTCATGGACAGTTATTACCACCTTTAAATCTGATATCTGCCTGTGTTTATTTGCTGCTTTGCCTAAAGGTAGAAGAGGAGGAAGACTGATCTCTTCTCAGACCAGTGTTAATGCTTATTCATAAATCTTCTGGCTCAAGATTCTCAAAATGCAGAACAATGGGAAGCCTCTCTCCCTGGAAGGCAGATACAGTAAAATTTCCATAGTTTGTTACCAATGGTCCAAGGAGAGAATACCTCTCCTCCATCTGAATTATAATCCCAGTTCACAGCTGTCATATCTTTAGCCATGTGCTGCAGTTTAGTCAAATGAAATGAGTTTCTCCTGTTTCACCAGCTCCCCTGGTAGTCAGAGTGTAGCCAATACTTCAGTGATCTGTTTGCAATATTAGGATTGTTTCTGGATGTGCTGCTCAGCCTAAGAAATATGTGTGTCCTGATGATGCCTGTTTTTCCTTAGAGTAAAAACAGTTCAAGGTACACTTTGGAAGAGTTTATGTAGCCTTTTCATAACTTATTGTGGAGAATTCTTGCTATGTCATTTGCTTCAAAGACTGCTACTTCTATTCTAACATGACTTTAATTTAATAGAATTTTCAGCGCACATACATATTTTACAAATATTGTTCATCCAAATACATAAAACATCATAAAGTATTTATGAAAGAATCCATCACCAAAAAGGCCCCTGAGCTCCAAACATCAAATAATTCTGCCAGAGACTGGACCAACTGCTCAGGTATATATATATATATATACACACACACACCTTCTAGCAATAACTCAGTATTAATAGCTTAATATTATTTTATTAGGTTAGTTGGGAGGCTCAGAGTGAAATCATTCTAGGATCCAGGAAATGTTGTTACCAGATCAGACAATACAAATAATAGTTAATATTAACTGCTAACATAATTCTTTATTCTACCAAGAAAACTCATTCCTGCTTCTTCAGGGACATAGGTTAACTGTAAAACTAATAGTGTGATCTTGTTATTTCATCACAAAGGGACTGGGGAGTTAGAGGTCGGCCACTGGGGAAAGTAGAGGAGAAGCTGCTTTAAGATAAAGAGTTAGCAACCAGAGAACAGCAGGAACCTGGAAATAGAAACCTCTAGGTTCTGCCTATTAGGGCTGCAAGAGACAAATTTTATGAATTGTGATGGAAGATATTCCAGTGTCCTCAGGAGCAATTAAGAAGCAGCATGTACATGATGGGTCAGATCCTAAGATAGCCACTAAGTTGAGGTAGCTTCACTGTCATCAGAGAACCCAATTTATACCAGCTAAAAATCTATTTACAATTCCTGTGTTGAGAGGAAACCTTTTCTAGGTGATGGTAAAGCAGAACTATTACTTGATTTGAGCGCCCTTCTACAAAGTTCAAGATTAACAAACCAATTTTTCCCCCCAAGATCAAATTGTGTTTGAAGTCTGATGGTGTTATTTACGGAAGTTCTGGGTCTGCTCTCATTGAAACTAACAGTAAAATGCCCGTTGATCTCAATGGGAGCAGGGGCAGACCCAGGGAGACTGAACATCTGATGTGATTCATTTGTTTTAAAGTCACATGCTGAGAAAATAGAGGATTCCAGTAAGGCAAAGTACGACACTTAGGGCCCAATCTTTAAATCCTCATGCAGATTAAACTTGAATTGACTGAGAAAGGCAGAGTTAGGCTGCTGCAAGTTAAATATAAAACCACTTCTCTAGGAATATTTTGTTTCAGACAGTAAAAGCACAACATTTGTTTTAATTCTTATAAAACATTTTAAAATCTCTTACCCCTTCTTCTTGATTGCCTTCTCTAACATTTTCTCATAAGATAACTTTTCTTTATCATATTGCGCCACTATTTTGTCAACTTGTGTGCAGTGCAACTTCTGCATAATGCTGTGCTCCTGGAAAACAGCAGGACCTTACAATTAGGTTGCTGGACTTTTTAACGTTTCATTTTTTACAGTGGAAAATTCAGTGTATGAACAAATGTGTCTGGCACTGTACTTAATCCTTTTTGGCTGCCTGGTACCAAGGGATCCAAATCTCCCCCTGCAAACGCAAAGCCTTTCTCCTCAGTGCATGCTGTAAGGAAAATCTGTTGTTGCACAGGGCTAGTATCCTGAAAATATGTTATATAGATACCATAAACCCCAGGAATGTATGGAAAAAATGCCAACTGTAATACCTACATATCTTTTTGGAATAAATGATCATTTAAATGCAATGCAGTAAGAAGAATTATGAACTCAGACCAGGTATCATCTAAAGATTCTGGAACCCCGGGAATCACAAAAATAGCAGGCATTCCCCTAACTATCCCATACTGAACATAGTGCCAGATCTTCAGCTGGTGTAAACTGAGTAGCTCCACTGAAGTCAGTAAAAATTTACACAGGCTGAAGATCTGGCCCATAAGCCTAAAGACACTGGTCATTTTGTCCTAGCAAAGGTTCATCACATTGAAGTTGGTTTCTTATTCCAAGTGACTTTAAGCTATGCAATAAGATTTTCCAGTGTATATTCACTGAGCTGCAATGGACTATTTGTGTGTTTCTTTTCGGCCTTCCCCAGGCACAAGCTATTCATACAGGGCCTGACTGTCATCTTTATTGCACCTGTGTAATTCCACTGATTTCAGTGGGGTTACACCTGATTTACACTAGTGTGATGGGGGATCCAGCTCTTCAGACAATGGGAAAACAATTTTCCCCATGGGAATAAAAGGTAATTATGTACACACGTTACATACACGGGTCCATCGCTTTACTAAAACTCCGTTTCAGAATTAATACTTCTCCCATGATGCTCGTGTGTCCTTGCTATGCACGGGACAAACTCATAAGCCATTGTAATCATCCTTCATTATGAAAAATGTTCATTACTCATCAAACATTTGGCTGCTTGTGATGGTATTTGAGTATAAACATACACTACGCTAGGGAACGGTATTGCTTTAATCATTTGATTAACATACTGTAGTTCTAGATTTTATCTAGTCTTGACCAAACAACAGTTCTTGTATGAACTGTTATGGTATGGTGTACCGTGGGAAATGTAAACAGATCACATTTGATATTAAAAAGTTACCAGGATCTTTTCTGGGTCTGTTTTCACTTAGTTTCACCACACAGTCTGAATTTACACAACTGCTCTATGCCACAGGGTTCGTTGCTACTATTTCACATGCATCATAGCAACCAATTTATCCGCGTAATTCCTTTTAAAACTACTATTCAGAGAATTTCACATCCATTTCAACAAATGCTGCAATGCTTTGAAAAGCTGGCATTAGAATTCCTGAAACCCTGAATTCCAGCATCTGCTATCCATCCCTCTGAGCAACAACATATACAGCTCCTGCATTTTCTGTTCCGAATGAGGTACTTGGCTCTCTGTTCTGCAGAGGTCAAAGGAAAAAAAATGGATGCCATCAGCATGAGAAAGCTGCCAGCTTCGGCAGGAGATATAGATGCTGATTAGCCATCTAAGAGAAACGACAGGCAGTGAAAGGCTGAAGCATGCTTGACATCACTTCACAGTCACAAGTGAATTGTCCAATATATTTAATTACTGAAGCTCCGAACTCTTCCCCAGATAAACGGAATGGTACAATTCTTCATCTAAAAGACTAAGCACAATTTTTGGAAATGATGTGCCATCTGTACACTTGTCTGGCACTTCTGCATACACTGGGGAAAGGAGACCATATTCAGAGCTGGAATCCTGCTTTACTTAGGGACCGTACAGAACTTCCCTATCACAACCCAATTTTAAACTTTTCTGAATACTAATCTTTATCTAAGATATTATATTCCCTGAAATGCTGTATTCAAGAGAAAGCTATTTCAAGTCGATAAGCAACTGGGCTGTGTTTTCTTTGTAGACACATACTCCTCACAAATTGTTTCATGGAACAACCATTTATTTTGAATGCACACAAATCCATCCAGCTAAATAGGAAGCAAGTACAAAGCTTTGTGTCCTCGGAAACTGTACTGTCTGCCTGCACCATCCGAGTATTTGGGTGATTCTAAGTTAGCAGACCAAAGATAGGAAAAGATCACTGGAGAGCAGTAGGAGGATGTTGGAGAGGCGTGATGACAGGCTGATTGATGGAGGTAGCTCTAGGTGCTTTGCTCTTCATGTTGGCGCTGGTTGTTTCTGCAGTGCAGCTCTCAACTGTTCATTAGAGCATTTAAAAGCCTTTGAGCAAGTTTCATTTTTCTTCATTCTCTCCTGGGATGTATTTGTGCTCATTGTCTCCTCCTGCACTTCATGCACCTTTTCATCCTCCTCTTTCACTTGCCACCTCTGGCTATCTTCTGAGCTTTCCTCAGCTTCTCCTGCAAGCTGAGAATTAACTAATCATTTCTCCTCTTATCGCCTTCTTCCTCCACAAGATTGTTGATGAATGCTCAAGCTTTGCCTCTCTTGACAAAGCACTGACGACAAAGTAGCTGTAAGCAGAAAACTTAGTCCACATGCACAAGATGCTCCTTGTGATCTGGGGACATTTGTTGGGAAGGAGGAAGCAGAAAAAACATGAAGAGGTAGGTAGAAAAATGCTGCAATGTATCTGTGCAACTGTGCTATTGTGGGACATAATTTACTGGCATCCATTGTTTCAAATGTCCTTGAATTTTCTGAATCACTGTATGAAATGACTGCACTTTCAATAAAGTGACAATATTGCACCCAAGTCCCATTACTCTCTTTAGCTGCTGAAGATGATCCTCATGGTTGGTACACTTTTTAATGCCCAATTCCTTTTTCAACTTTGATTCCTGACACTTAGCACAATGGCAGACGTTGTATTTATTAAGGCTAACTTGGAGAACAGGGTCATTGCAAATAGTGGTGCAGCTCTGGGCGGTATTTCTTTTGGTCTTCAGAAGGACATTTAGGCGCCTGAAGCCGACTTCCTAAATTTGGAGTGTAAAAAACTGACAATCAAGCCAGCTAGACACATGTAATAGCTGGGGCCGTTAATTTTTATGGAACACGTGGAAAAGTAACCTTTCTGATTTATTTGTTCAATGCATCTTTAATTTGCATCTCCAAAAAAAAACCAACTACAGAGGAACATTTTGAATAAACTTAATGCAGTACAGTACCTTATACCACGGTCTTTTCATCCCTAGATTGCTTTGCCTCATCAGGATCATCGTCGTCTTCCCTTGCCTCTAGTTTTCACCCTCTGTCTTTGAGTGCACTCGCACCTGGATCCTCAAAGCAACGGGTCCTGCTCTCACAGAAGAATGAGAAGTGGGAGCTCTCCAGTACGCACATAGGTGCAGACAGGAGTTTTTACCCCCCATGTAAGCCCAGTTCTTATGGGCAGATGTGCCCGTCTGACCTGGAGTCAGAAAATTATTGTTCAAGACTATATTACAGTGACTCAAACTTTTGACATGATTTGGTACTTCCCAGTTTGAAAGTTTGTCTGGAGTCTTCCTGTACATTTACTGACTGCAGAAAATGCAACATAGCTCTGCATGGCCTGGCTAATTCACTCCAGCTCACAATCCAAGTCCTTATGTCGGACTCCGGCCAAACAGCTGATGCTCCATCTCAGATGGGAAGCATGAATGCTCAATGATCCAAGAGAAGCAGTAGCTGCCAATCAGATAAGTATCATGGCTACCGGCAGATTATGAATACACCAGCGTGACGTTTTTCTTTTAAATATATAAAGACAGAAACCACTGCACTATCAGATGCACAGAGTAATGTACAAAGAGCGTAGGGAGACAAAGCGCTACCGAAGGTATCCCACATTACGGGATTGCCAGTCACAGGGAGAACAGAGAGGAAGGAGGGCTAGCCAAAATGGCTTAGCGGACACAGGACTGATTTCCTGTCTGTACACACTAGAATAACTGTTATATCCACAGCTGTTGTCAAGACTAGGTTCCAAGAAAAACCGCATGTCAGTTTTACAGCACATTTCAAACACGCCGTGTAAATGTAATGAAACTTGATTTGCCTCCATACGCAAGTGGAAATATGTTCTAGACCGGTTGATAGTATATTTACAATACCCAATGCAGAGATAGCATAGATTTCTAGTTCTAGGATTTTCTGAATCCTTTGTCATTTTGAATTCATTTGTTTCTTTTAGACACAAAGATATCCAAAAATTACATATTGCCAATCAGACTCCAAACTGTCGCCCATAATACAGCTGTAATATGGCTTTCAGAGACAAAAGATCTGGTTTAAAAAAGGCTAAAAACGATTTCAGGCAACAACAGTCTATCCAAGAAAAGAATAAAAGGCCATGTCAGTTCTCCATCCAGTGCTCATTAAAAACAAAGAAAAAGTCATTATTCAAGTTAATAAAGGAGACAGGAAATAACCTTGTGACACACAAATGTTATTCTTGCTGCTATGCACTATTTTCTTACAATATCACAAATAGCTCTGCGACCAATTTAAAGAAAAGCTAGCTCGCGGAAATCTCATGAAAGAACTGCAAGCCAGGAAAACAGAAAGTATCATTTTCGAATGGTCATTTCACTGGGATTCTGTTTATCGCGTGCAGAGCTCCAAGATAAAATGATGCACCCCATTAACTCTCCAGTGCCTTAAAAGCTTGGCCTCCCTTTCTGAATAAGTCCCAGAGTTGGGCACTCGCTTCTGCATTTTGAAAGGCAGATGCATTTTTTTTTTTTTGTTTCGACTGAATGAGGCCTTAGGCCTTGAAAAAGTATATGTGATTTAACACAGCCTTGCAAAATGGCAGTACAAAAATACCAGCAAAAGCAAGTAGGAGATTTATTCTTCAGTTGATATTTCTGTGACGATTTTGCAACATTATGTTGCTTATGGTCACCTGTAATTAATGAAGTGGGCATTTGTTAGTCCTACCTTCTTACCTGAAATGGCTAGAATTACAGTTTTTATGTAATGAAGCAAAACAAAACAAAACAAACAAAAATGTTTAATGTAACATTAAGGATAAGACGTCATGATTCCCCAGAGGAAGTTATACAACCTCCAAACCCAACACACAGCTGAAAGCTTTGGAGGTGAAGGAACAATTGCCCACAATGACTCTCAGGGTTTGGTTCAACAGTAAGGACCTTAGCAATTTTCAGGGCATTTCTGTTCACTCTTGGAACATCTTGGAAATGGAGGAGGAGTCTATTTAAATAATTAAATACTGTAAATACATCAATAAATTGGTAAGAAGTAGTATCAAATGCTGTAGAAAGGCCCAGCAGGATGAGCATGGATGTACTTCCCTTGTCTCTAGGCAGGAGATCATTCACGTGCTGGCGCTACTGTGTTATTGCCTGCAGCCTTGACTAAGAGAGATCCAGGATACTGGCAGCTAGCAGGAGGTGTTGTGATACCTTCTCAATTAGCTGGCTTCGAAAAGAGGTTATACGCAGGGAGGTAGTTTACAAGGTCGCTAAAGTTGGGCAATGATTTCTTCAGCACTGGTAAGCTGGCTGCATGTTTTAGGAAGATGTTAGACTTTTCTTATCAAGGAGGTGCTGACAATCTCTGGTATCGTGGGTTCGAGGAATTCCTTACTTGCTTTTGCCATCCAGGAAGGTCAGCGGTTAGAGTCACAAGTGATGGCCCTAGTTGACAGCAATACTTCTGTAACTACTAACCATGTGAATCAGCTGGATACTTGCTCTTTCTGATCCTGTATATGATTCATGCTTGGCGGCCAATGAAGACCTCCCAGATGTCTTCTTTGTGAAACAACTTCTCACAGTGGGCGGTGCTGTATTCTGGCAACCTGAGTTTACCAGGCAATTCACAGTCTGGAAAAGGTTTGCCAAGTGAGTTTGCTGCCTCTGTGCCTCTCATTGCCTCCTTTATAACAGCAGCATTAAGTCTAGAAGTTCTGTGTGTCCAAATCTGCCTGTGTCAGACTGTTGCTACCACCGATGCGCAAGTTTTCTTCCTTGCAACTGTCTTTGTTGAAGGCCACATGAGAACCACAATGTTTTGGAATCTGGAAAGGTGGGTCCAGGTGGGTCATTGCAGGGATGTCATCTTGCCTTCTGACCAGGAGAATTCTCATTTCCCCTTGGAGGAGGAAGTGATCTGATGGGGTTGGTTTGGGATTCTCATAAACAGCCCAATAATCCAATGCAGGGTATAAATCAGCTGTGCATGTGAATCGAGTTCAAAATCTAAGGTGGCGGGTTCGAAGTTTTGATGTATCCTACCAGAGGCATTTTCAGAGTGATTGTTGAAGTCTTCCAACACAATATATGTGGTGAAAATCCCAACCATGCCAGACAATATCACTGCCAGGGCCTCATGGAAGCCTTTGGTATCTGGCAGGGGCTGGGGAAGAGCTGAGATTAAGCAGCATGTCCAGATTACTGTACCTCCTTCAGGGGGATCTGGAATTGACCCGTGATTCTCCTCAGAAGGTGCTTGAACTGCCTGCAGTAGCCAGATGGAGAGGTTGATGCCACCACCTCATCTGGGGACAACAATGAGAACTTCACCGGGGTGAGTGGTTGTTTCTCTTCCTCAGACTGTTCCTGAGTTTGAGGAAGCTTGTCTTGACTTCTGGTGCAACTGTATAGATTCTCATGTATAGATCTCAGAGACTCCAGAAAGGTCAGTGCAAAGTGCCATAGAGTAAGTAAGGCAGTCCCTACGGAGGAGGGTTCTGAGGTGGGTTGTCCTTTCTATGAGACAGGGAAGGTGCCCAAGAAATTTTGGTGCCTCTGTCAGGGTTTACTCCCTTTCCTGATAGGGGTAGTGAAGCTCTCTCACTGATTCTGAACTCAGAGGAAAAGGACGATTTTGTCAATGGATGGTGCCGTTGGTACAGGAGACTTGATTGGTTGATGGTAGTGATAAGCAGCAAACCAATTATGTAGGGATATCCCTAGTTAGAACCATATTTGACAATATCAGCACTTCTGGATCCACGTAGATAGTAACGTCCTCTGGGGCAACGTATCTAGCCCTTGATATCAGAAAGTGAACTGGGCTTCTGTCCCTTTGTGGCACCACCTCTATTGGCTTCAGATAGGTCACAGTGTTCGGTACCAATGACTCTTCTCTCTGCATCGTTACAGATGGCGTCAGAGACATCTGCTGCCTTCTTTCTATTACCAGTACAATAGATGGGAAACCAGCACCATCCTTCTTATGAGCTCCTGATGCTCCTGTACTGGGTGTTGGAATCTCACTTGATTTACAGGGTGTTGGGGAGGAGGTCCTCTTTTTAAATGAGGACTTGGTGGGGGATTTCTCACTATAAAAGTGTTTGCTATTACCCTCCTCACATCTTTGTCTGGAAGAGTCTTTAACCCTGCTATGATTATTTCTAGAGCTGGAGGCCACCATGCATGGAGAAGTGCTTCTCAGTGCTCTACCCAACGTACAGGGGGGATCTGAGAGGACGGGAACATACTGGGGAGTCATTGCACAGTCCATCAGGAATCTTCTAAAATTGTACTCATGGGCTTGATGGGTTTGGCCAGGAAAGGACAAGCAGATGTTGCACTTAAAGTGGATATTAGTTTCCCTAAGGTAATAGAGACACATGTTGGGGATTGATGATGACTGGGAAAGCCCAGGGGCAGGCCACACAGATCTTGAATCTGATTAGAGTTGAGGACCTGAAAGCCCTCAAGACTACTGAACAACTTTAAATATAAACTATACAAAAACAGGGTTTTAATTATATACAACTAATTACAATTTTTAAAGAAGAATGCAGACACTTGAACAGGATCTGTCACAAACCCCAGGCGGTAGAAAGGAACAGGAGAGGTGGGTGGTCCAGGATGCTCCTTAAACCCTGGGTTTGGAGCATGAGGAGGAGAATGGTACAGGCACAGACTAATGGACACTGCTAGCAATAATCTTTTGATCTCAGGCGCATGGAGTGCAAGCATACCTCAAGTAGAATACACATAGGAACCACCACTCAAAGAACCCTACTTAAATACAAATGCTAGCCATACTGGAAGGCCCCTTTGTTGACTGACTCCAAAACCTGTTGGTTCGGCCTGCCATCACAACTGATGTGGAGTACTGAAGTTGTCCTCCCTTCAATATTTATTCGCAGTACATTTTCCTGCTTTAATTTCCAGTTATTCCTCTAATCCTCTGCATTTTATTTTTATTTCCCAGGCAGATGTCTTTAAAAGCAGCACCCTGTCTTTTGCAGAGCTATGTGTATACGACTCCCCGTTTGCATCACTCATAATCCTCAAAATAAAATTTCTTCTCTTCACCACTTCCGGGATTCACAAAATCCAAAATTCCATGTTTATCAGCAAGCTGCTAATCTGACATTAAGGGAACATGGGAAGGTCTAATTTTATCAAGGAGCATAAAATGACAGCCTACTAATTATGAGGCTAATCAGCAGGTATGCTTCTGCCAGTCAAATGATCCATCCACCTATCCTACTTAATATAAAAATCTCATTTTATACAAAGTCTGTATTTTTAATTGTTCACACTTTTATATGAAAAACAAATGGGCCTGTTCTCTTTAATGAAAAACATTTTATACATATTTTTATAGCCCCTTCTAAGGTTATCATGCTTTTTCTTTTCTAATATCTGGTGTTTCAGCCCCTTGTTAACAGTAACATGTGAAAGGTTTCCACCCCTGGCATCTTTCTAATCCGGTGTGACTGCTACATACTCCCACTAATACATTTTCACTAGCCTACTCCCATATACACACAGCATGACTTCATTCAACCATTTATTATCCCATACACACAAATGGTGCCTTCACTCCACGAAGCACTTCTGCATGTTAGTTGCTGAAGTATTTTTACCCTTGTCTTTAGAAATACTTAGGCTGATAGGCATTTACACTTAAAAGAAAATAAAATCAAGGAACATCACTGTTCGTATAAAAGATGCATGAATGCTGTTGTACCTGTGTGTGAAAGAGACACCTGTTGAATACTTGTTAAAGGTAAACTGCTCAATCTTTTTCCTGTCAGGTCCCCTGAGGCTGAATTTCAGTTTTGCTGTTACCCTCCCACTATTCATCATGCTGCAAAGGTCAAAGTTAGCATGGACTTCCTCTGAGTGGAAATAGCACACAGGGACTCAGGGAAACATTTTCAGAAGTGCCCAAGTAACCTGGATAACTAAGTCCCTTTTTCAGAACAGGATTTGTACACTTAGGAGACAAGACTCATTGCAAGGCAATGGGCCTATAGATCCCTGAGGCACTTTTAACAGCTTTACCATTGAGCCTTCTTTTTGTTTTGTAATTTTCTGGTTCTCCAAAATGCAGCTGAATGAAGAAAGAATAAAAAGACTAGCATTACCATAGGCCCGATCCCTGCCTCAGCGTCCAAGGGCTCTCTCTTGCCATACCTCACCATGGCTGATCAGCAGCCCAAAAGTGACACTAACCATTTCTCCACAGTTCAGCTGAGTGGATGTTACCAGTACTGGGAATCCTATGATAGCCAATGTAATGGCTGCTGACCCTTTGAGTAGGAATAGGTGCTGAAAACGACGTCAGCTGCAGGTGGTGTGTCTAAACTGGGGTGTTCCCAAATTTGTTAACGTGTTCATCAGCTGAACTGATGTTAGGATGATGGGAAATTTTTCAGAATTTTCCCTGGCCTTAGAAAGCGAAGGGGAAAAGCGGTCTGAAGACAGAACTGAGAATCAGGAACATGGCTGGCCTTAGAACTTTTGGTCAAGCCTGCAAAACTGTTTTGTTTTCCTAGCCCCATATTTTCAACATAATCTGTGTCACTATCACACGTCAGCCTAAGAAGTGGGGGGAGGGTGAACTAAATGATTCTTTGTGGTGCCTTCCACAAACTTAATGGACTCATTTTACATGGGAAGCGGCATGCAGAGGATGGGGGATAGTGAGATAGTAGGTCTGCTGCTGAAGTGGAGCCTCGCTGCTTATTTTTTCAAAGCCAGCGATGAGTTCATATCAATTTTGATTTTCAAGGCCATTTTTGTAAGCAAAAGGGATTAAAAAAAAAACCTTCCTGTAAAACAAAAGATAAGAATCTCCTTTACATTCCTTATTCCTCCAAATCTGGAGGGCCCATTGCCAAGAGCTTTCAAGGGTCCAAAGGCTGGTTCTAGCAGGAATTCTTGGATTCAGTGGGTCGAACAATGCAGAGTTTCTCAAGCTAATCATGGCTGGCGGATTGCATGGCTCTCCGCCTCCCTTCCAGCTGCTATCATGCACTATAAGAGCTAAAAATACATCAAATAATGTCCTAACATTACTCTTCTGTGCAAAGAATAGCCGCAGTTGCTGCACGGATAATGCATAATCCCAAATGAGGGAGGGGGGAGCATGATGGGTTGCAAAGGAACTTAAGGGGTCCAAGAGACTCTACAAAGGTGAGGTTCTCACTACCAGAAAGTTTAGGAACTCGTGATGTAGTCTATGTATTTCAGGTATTTCAAGGGTGCCCATCACCATAGTACAGAAATCCTAATTTTGGCTCTTAAAATTGACTCTCATGTGACTTTGGACATTCACAACTTCAATTTCTGTAAAAAGATAATACTTACGTCCCTCTTTCCTGGCAGTGGGGGGAGGGATTTAATTACTTAATTTTTAAACAGTGCTCTGAAGATGAAAAGCCTCGCATTAAAAGTGCTAAGTATTATTATTAGTACCCTGACAATTACCAGCCCAGCCACAGCTGACGGTCTTTGAAGGTAAACACAAGGATTTTTCTTTTAGAAGATGCTGCTGCACGTTTTGATGAACCTTCAGCCACTAGAAGTGATCAGCCACATATAATCAGTCCAAGCATGCCATGAAAATTAGTCCTCTGCATGGGAATCCAAGGATATCAACGAACACTTAACAACAAGGAATAAAGAAGGACTACAAAGCCAAGCAGGGCTGTCACCAGAATGGGACCAAATTCAGAACCTCAGTACTTTCTTCACTTACGATGTTTCCTGTTACCAGGAATGATTAGGGACACACCATGGGCAGAAGGGAATTGAGTGTGCCATGATATGCTGTGGAGCATAGTAGGGGTGGAGCAATATTTTGGTGACACTATTATGCCAATAATATCAAGCAAAAGGTGACTACCCATGCTGTAATTATTAGGGGATCTAATTTTCCAGCTACTCTTCCTACCTCCATTTTGTCTCCATGCAGATCCTACCCTCTTTGGTATAGCCTATTCCACCTAGCTGAAAGACTTAGAAACCATCACGTAAGAGGTGAGCAGAAACCACTAGTAAAGTAGTTCTGCTCTTTACACAAGTCAAACAAAATTGCATTGGAAGCTGAGGGGAAATTTAAAAGAGCTCTAGGGAAAAACTGCCTTTGGCAGGTGTCCTTAATGTAGGATAATTGTAATACAATTGATAATGTAGATAAATACAAACATGTATTTCTTGTTAATCAAATTTACTCATCCCTAGCTTTTCCATTGATTATCATTAAAATCTGTCCATGCTTACAAACGTTTCTTTCTTTCTTTTTTTTTTTAAATTAAACTGAGTGAGCTTGCTGGGTAGGTGTGTTTCCCCAAACTCTTACAGCACTAAGAAAATTATCATACCTTGGCATGCTTCTTCTTTAAATAATTCAGCTCTTTCTGTTGTTTCTTTAAATACTTTACATAAGCCTACAAAAAAGAACCTTGGATCAATTTTCCTGTTGTCATAATGACTGACATCAAATAAAATCTTGCTGTTTGCAAAAATGTATACATATATTGTCTTGAAAAGTTTATGCCCAAACTTACCTTCATTTGCTTTAAATCTTCTATCTTCACTTGCGGAATAAGTTCTATACCTAGAAGGCATTAGTACATTTTATCTAGAACTTCAGACGTATTAGTATATACCATAATTTCTATATTTAATTTCACTACGTTTATATTTATATTTACGTTAGTAATTAATGTGTTTCATATTAAAATGTATAATGTAAACAAGCAACCAATTGAGTTCCCTTTAAAAACAAAGTAAGTATTGAGACCTGGGAAAGGTATGTTTAATTTTTTTTCCCCAACAGCACTGCACCATCCATCATCTTACTGGTGTAAGGAGAAAATAAAGCAATAGCCATATTCCAATCTCCTTTCATTTCCCACGTGGGTGTTGAAAAAGAACAAGATAAGAGTCTGCAAAAATCATTTGCTCAGAAACAGAGCAGACCATTTGTGCAACTTCATCATTTGCCTCTCTTTAGGTTCTGGCAAATACTATTTTCACTGGCAGATCTTAACAGTCTTTTAGTTCCAAAGTAGTGTTTTAAATGTGAACATTAAAAAAAAAGTCAATATGATCCCATGAGAAATCTAGAATGCAAGACACTCTAATTCTTACATAAAATGTTGGGTCAATCACTAATATACTTCATACCATTTAATTCACTACCTTATTCACTACCAGGTCTACACTTAAAACGCTGCAGTGGCACAGCTGCACTGGCGCAACTGCTGCTGTAGAGTTTCAGTGAAGATGCTACCACACCAATGGGGGAGCTTCTCCTATTGGCATAGTTAATCCATCTCTGCGAGTGGCAATAGTTATGTCAATGGGAGAAGCCATGGCACTGCCTACGCTAAGGGTTAGGTTGGTATAACTGTGTTTTCAGGAGTGTGGATTTTTCAAACCCCTGAGCAACGTAGTTATACCAGCGTAAGGTTATAGTATAGACCTGGCCTTAGTTTCCTTTTACTGTAAAATACCATTTTCCTACAATGGATTATCTGCCTTGTAAGGTCAATTCCACTGAACAATATTCAGATCTTGCGAAATAAAGACAATTTCTGCAGGACAGGTGAAATTTTAACCTTCTAAGGACCTTAACATTCAGCACCAATACTATATTATTTCTCAGTTAACGCCATAATATGCATGGTGCTTTATAATACACAAAAAGACAGAGGGGGAAGTTTTTAAAGCGATAAATGGGAGATTAGGCACTCAACTTCTATTGAAAGTCAATGGGAATTGGTTGCCTCTCATCTGTGCCTTTGAAAATCTCCCTCAGACTACCTTACTTTGCCGCACATGTAATGCCCACTGCCCTCAACGTGAACTGTGTATTTTAAGTGAGGGCAGAATGATGCAGGTCTTGACAAATAATAAAAATAAGTAATAGATTAATAGGAATAATCACAAATGACCTGCTCTGTTATTCCACAAGTGGATAGGCAAAAAAAAGGGGATGCAGAGGAGATCGCAAATGTAGAAGCACTGAAATCATAGCTTAAGAAACAGTACTGCACAATGTTTGTTGTGATACAAAAAAAAAGTTTCAGATTTTATTTTAAAATGCAGAATCCCTATTCATAATTACTGCTTTGTTATTATATGTGTTGTACTACATTTTTAACCAAGAATAATTATGCTTCAGTAACCAGCCTGAAAATATATTTCCTTAGACTAGTAACTGTGAATTAACCCATGCTCCTAATTAATATACACTAAGATTGCTACCATATGAAATATGAATGTCTACAATTCAATGTGTCATTCTTTTTATATTTATACCATAGTATCTCAATTGACAAAAAGACAACACACTATTGTTTTACTGGAAAAAAAGGGAGAATGAAATACTTTAGATTCCAAACGTGACCTGCTTTACTCCGAAGAGTGACTATAGAGAAATGGCATCTTCTTTCCCAACAGCTCTGCTTATTTGTGTGTATTCAGCCCTATCTGCTAACTTTCATGCCAAAAATAAGTTTCTACTACTTTTTACTCGTTAGCCCTGTAAAGCTACAAGAGAACGAGCTGGCTTCTACTTCTTCCAGCACATGTTTACCAAGTTTATCATCACAGACCCTTTATTATCTGTGATGACGTAGGGGAGAGAAAGAACCCACTTGGTTTGCAAAGGTGATTTTGCAGGACAAGTGACGTACACAAGAAAACAGCCTTCCCCACTAACCCAGCTCTGGTAGATGATTAATAAATATTATTCCCAGTGTTATGCATATTTCTGCTGGTAGCACTGACTACCTTGGTGCACAAACATGACGTTTAATAAAAAATCCAACCTTGCTGGCTTCTGCTTCAACAGAAATATGGATTAAACAGTATTTGCCAAGTGGACAAAGTCACCCGCTAGTCGAGAAAGATGTTACCCTTTGAGCTTTTCAGAGGGTTTAGAGACAATAGCAAGTACAAAACTAAAAACAACGAAGTAGTACTTTTTAAGTGCCCTTCTAAACCATGTAAAGGAGAAAGAGCTCATTTTCCTTTACCTTTCTTAGTTTCCATGCCAGGGCCGAGGCCAGAAGTAGTACTTGGTCTAAGTTCAGAGCTACTCTGAGGAGTCACACTTGCTTTGGCATTATTAGCTTTTCCTTTCTTTTCATTCTTTGAGGTGTCATTTGGTACATCAGCTATATCACTCTGGAAAAAGCATTTTACAAAATATTGTTTTCAGAGGGAAAGAAATGAAGTAATTTATTTTTTAAAGCAAATTCCCCATATATTTGCTAGTACTTCTAGAAAAATATTATCAGACGAAGAATTTGTAACTTACTGAAACTTAATAAGGATGGCTCCTTTCTCATTTTAGATACATGGATGTACTGCTGTGACTGATAAAAAAAAAATCCCTCATGACTGTGTCTGTTTGGAAAAGCACTGAAGGATATTTTAATAAATCTGGCAACACATGTCCATGTATTTAAGAGTAGAAGAGTTCCGTATTTGAAAACAGACTAAGCGAATAACTTGCATTAATGACCAATTTATCAATGGGAGAACTGACCAAACATCAGGGTCCAAAAACTCTTTGCTGTGGTATTATTTCCTCAAAATGTAGCCTGTATTTTGCACTGTCCACTATATGAAATTATTTTGCCTAGGTGCATAATTAGTTTCTACTTACAGTTTCAATACCCATAGCTCTCATCTGGTCTGCTCTTTTTTCCATGACAGATAAAAATTTCTTTGGATCTGACAAAGCATCCACAATATCTGAAAGAAAATGGAATATTTATCAGTTTTTCAACATAAGAGTCATTCAGAAAGCACAATGTAATTTAGCTTTCACAAAGGCTGTATTCTATTCTCGCCACATGTTCCACAGTCCTCAACATTGGGTCCACTTTTCCTAGTGAACTTGGTAGGACTGGGTAAGCTTTTTTAATTTAGTATTCCTCCCCCTGCCCCCCCTATCACCAGAGAGAAAAAAGGAGAGAAAAATGTCATGATCTTTATACATCAAGCATCCTCCCTGATTCAAAAAAAGTTATTTTAGTTCTATTGTGGACCAGCCATGGTACATTAACCATCACATCAATTTTTCCCTCTGACACTCCTACACTTTCCAAGCACTCTTCTATCCTGCCTGTCTATTTACTTATCTGGTCCCCATCACTACAGTGTCTGTGAGCAATAGGAACATTAATGGATTTATCATCTCAACACTCCTATTGGGCAAGGGAGTATTATTATTCCCATTTTAAGGTGGAGAATTTAGGCACAGAAAGAGTAAAGGCCTAATCCAAAGCCCAGTGAAGTCTATGAAGAGGCTCCCACTTCAACGGGCTTTTGATCAAGCCCTAATAGTAATATAGCACTTTCCATCAATAGATCTCAAAGCACTTTACAAAAGCGAATGGCATCATTGTTTCTATTTTACAAATGAAGGGGAAACTGAGGCACAGAGAGAGGTGACTTGCTCAAGGTCATCCATCACCCAGTGGCTGAGCCAGGAATAAAACCTAGGTTTTCTGAGTCCCAAGCCAGTGATCTATCCACTGCCTCCCTTCAAACACAGGTTGAATTCCTCCCCTTGGTTGCCAAGGAGCATGCTTATCAATTTGGAAGAAAAGATGCCTTCACATAACCTGATATTTGTGTTTCTGATATTTTCCATGGTTCATAGGTGAAGGCAACTAATTGTTTTACATGGATGATGAAAAACAATAGTATACATGACATCTTTTATTTATGGAATTCCTCCTGTATGCCTCACGACAGCATTATTACTGGTACCACTCAACCTGCCAATGCCCAAACGTGGGATGCAACAAGAAGGACATAAATTAATCATTTAGGGTTGTATATTGTGACCCTGCTCCTGCCAAAACCCTTCTGACAAAGGAATTCCTGCTCCTGAGGTGTGCTGAGGCGGGGTAGGAGGAGGGAGAAGGGAAGATCCACAGGGCTAATTTTCAGTTGTGTGGAACCTTAAAACAAATCAAGCATGAATCCCTTAACAACACTCACAGACAATGGTTGTATTTGTGAGTTGTGAGAACCAATCAAGGCAAAGAACCTAATCCCAACAGGTAATGTTTTGTGCGAGCATCTCCTTCCGTTTCTTCTTCCACCTGTTTTCTACGGAGCAGGAGAGGGACAGAATGCAGAGAGAGTTGCTGAGGGTAGGAGAAGCTCATTTAAATGACCTCTCTTCTACCCCTCACCCTGAGTGGTTCTGCTGCCTGCTACTAGATAGTGGATGTGAAATCACTTTAAAGTCTTATCTTCTTGTGAGTTTTACTCCTGCATAACTATGGGCCACAATTTCTTCCTAGTGCAGGTGTAAAACCTGGTGTAACTTCACAGATTTATGTTCCACAACTGCCTTCCTTTGACTCTGTCAAAAGAACTTAATAAAACCCCTTCCTTTTTCCATAGAAGCATTCCAGCTAGGAGAAGTATTCTTCACTTTCTTTTATTTACACTGTATGTACTAAACTCATGCCTAACTTTAAACATGAAGGTATTCCTACTGGCTTCAGTAAAACTACTCACGGCTTTCAAATTAGGTGAAGGCTCAAGTACTTTGCTGAACTCAGGCCTCATCGTGGACCACTGAAGAAAACAGGAGTTTTGCTATTCCCATCAACAGGCATCGGATTAAGCTGTTGAGGGCTCAGCATAGCAAACTTTGTGAAGCAGATATAGTTTAACCACTGCACAGTGCCACATATATTTAGAGCATGATATGAACAACAGCTTTCCTGTTGACCCATTGACAGTCATGATACACATTCGCTTTTATCATATACAGTGTTTCACACTGGGTAGTTGAATCAGGATGCACCTTTTTGACAATGTAAATTCTTAATACACAAATGGCCCCGGCTGTGATCTTAGTTATTCTAGGGCAAATCAGGTATGAGATCAGAATCAGACCCAAAGAGAGCACTGCTAGTTTTATGTACCTGTCTCTCTGTTATATTGCAGTGTGTAAAAATCAATAAAACTGAAATTAAATTCACATTTGCATCCCATAAAAATATTATTTTATGGATTATGTGTCATGTGTTTTGTGTGCATAGCTATTAATGTGCATCTGTATATATAGAGCTACACAGACACACATCAGTCCTTGCTTCCACAGAAAATATATATTTTCAGTCCTTGATTTAAAGACAAACAAGTGAGTCCCAAGTGGCAAAGACAGGTCATTCATAATGAGAAATGCTGTGTTACAAATTAATTTGATTTGAGTACCTACAGTAGTAAAGCATCCACCTCTCCTGGGGGAATTCTGTTCCACTGCGAATGAACAGAATTCATGTGCTACACACAGAGTATATTTTGTTTTTCTGCAGAAAATTCACTCTGCTGGAGAAGCGCTGCAGTTACATCTTTTGCCCATAAGGAGCCGATGTGGCCCCAGAACTGAGAGCAGCTGCTCTCCAGCAGGAGCGGTCTCAGCTGGAGAGAGGGAAGAGAAGAGGCAGGGTTTCTTTCAGCCCTTGCCCATGGGGGCAGGTCAGGAGACATGGGATATGGGGGGACAGACAGTGTGGGGCACATGGGGCTGCGGGGGAGTGTCAGACTGGGGTTCAGAAGGGCTAGTGGGGCAGACAGACTGGGTCGAGAGCCAAATAGGAATGGGGGTACACGGACATATGGAGGAGGGAAGTAGCTGAGGGGGAGTGCAGGGACACATGGGGACTAGGGCAGATGTGTCTGACTGAATGAGAGAAGCTAGGAATCAGCCAGGGTCTTCATAGGGGAGGCTCCCTCACAATCCCTCCATTCCTCCCACCCCCCAAACCATTCCATTCTTCTCCTACCCACACCCAACAACCCTCCAGGACCACATCCAGGCCCCTTCCCAGCAATTAGTTCCCTCTTGTGCAGCTCCTCTCTTACCCCTGACTTTGCACCGCTTCTGAGGGGTGTGGGAAATACGTGTCTGTATTGTAGTTTAAACGAATTATTCCTCAAAGTTCTGTATTAATATGACTAGTAATGAACCTGTGTGTCAAAAAATATTCCCTGAATCTTTGTTGTTGTCTCTACTGTTACAGACATACTCGCTGACAGGTATTTTGACATAAATTAACAAAATAATTGAAATTGGCGTGATTATGTTGTCTTATTTTGACCAATAAAATATGCAGAATTTTAAAACGTTGTGTGCAGAATTTTTAATTTTTTGGCACAGAATTCCCCCTGGAGTAATCCACAGACAGTAGCAATGACCTGATGATTAGAGCCCTGCAAATCCACGGATACCTGCATCCACGAACCATTTTTGCGGATCGCACATGGATACCAATTTTGTATCTGTGCAGGGCTCTACTGATGATCCCTATGTAACTTTAACTTCAGTAACATAGTAAGAACACCTGTACAGTGAAAAAAGTATCATCTGTAAGTGAAAAGAGTCCTTAAGGACTCTCCTTTGAGCAGAATTACATTTTAAGGAGGATGGGCTTTGGTGATAAGGAAGAAGATAACGAGTCATGCAGGACATAAATGACTTGAAGTACAATTAATATTTTAATGTTTCAAGACACTGCCCCTTTGCTACAGGTGAAAAAACAGTCACTAGTGACTATTACATTGGCTTTTCATTTGAAGAACTATCACACAGAAATCCAGAATACATTAATTCTATTGTCTAAAAGCTGTACCCTGATTCCACCATTCCTTATAAAATGTTGTATGTAATATGCTTGAGCTTCTGTCATGACCAGCGTGGGAGTCACGGATGATGCTCTAACATTACTGTATTATGGTGGAATGCAACTGATGATTGAGACAAAATATGACTACGCCCTTTCTCACAGACTGGAAGGAGAGTAGTGACTTCAGTTACTGCACCTCAAACAGAACAGCAGGTGCATAGGGGAGTCTTTCTATACAGAAAGCTGTAATTTAATAAAGTAAACCCATCTTCCACTTGCTTATCACTAAAGATAAACCCTTCTGTGGGCTTGCATTCCAGACAGTCTCAATAACGTAATGGCTCTGTACTTCTAGAGTGATGGTTTCAGCAGTCAAAGATTCCTTATCACACGTCATATCATAGCTATTTTCAAAGTAACTAGTTGTGATGTCGTAGATAAAGAATTGAAACTAGGGACTCATGCAGTACAGGAAAAACATATTAACCATTTAGAATTTTGGGGGTAATCTTACAGTCTTTACTCATGCCAACTTCCCACTGAAGTCACTGGAAGTTTTGTCCAAATCAAGAATGAAGCATCAGGCCCTCTGTCCTGTATCTACTTGATCTGTATGTGAAGGTAGCTTTGTTCGAGATATGAAAGCTGCATTAGATAATATTTTTTACCCAGACAGCTCAGATTAACTACCCAAAACAGACTATTCCAATGTCACTGTTCCCCATCAACTGGTATCCTCTCTCACACTCAGCTTTACTTCCCACAGATATAAAATGGACAGAGGTTTTTCCCAAGCACATAATGACCCCAACAACCTGAACATTATTTTTTCTCCTAACTGAGTCAGCTGCCCTTCCAATCACTAGATCCTACCCTTCAACAAAAATCCATGCCTGCCTTGGTCCTGCAATCATGACATAATATTTGAAAATGTTTCTTGAATATTTCTTGAACACTTTCGAGTAAAAAAAAGAATTCACTGCTCTTTTCTACTCTACCACTTGTCCTCTGCTTAAGTTTTCCTTTTCTATGGTCTTTTTAGTAAGGTAACTGGATACCAAAAAGTTATAAAGTTATGAGTTAAAAAAAAAAAAAAGTTGTGTATAACCAGTGTAACCTTGGGAAGCATACGTTATAGACACAGAACTCCCATCACTACCATATGCAATACTGGTTATTTATGTACATTATCTATGTATTATATAAGACTCTCTTTGAAGCATGATGTCTCATTTTGCATTTATTCAGACCAGTATTGTGTACCATAGGCAGTTACGAGCTTTGGAATTGAAACACAAACCACAGAAAATTACCAAACCACAGCAAAAAAAAAAAAAAAAAAGGAAAAAAGAAAAGAAAAGAAAAGAAAATGGTACACATTTCTTCCTAATCCTATCATGAAGAAATCATTACCAGAAGAGGAAAGCAAAGCTGAAAATTAAGGTTCTTGATAATTTGCCAAAACAATCTAGTTACAAATGAGAGATACTAATTGTAGTTCATAAAACAATGTAAAATGCAGAACAGATGACAAGCACTCAAAACCCATATGTAAATATAATCGTAATGATGCCTTCTGAATGTCAAAAGCAACATCTCAAGTCTCTTTGGGTCATCAGGCTATTGCTCTATAGCAATGAGAAAATACAATGGGTGACAAGTCAAAGTGCCAGTGGTTGGGAAAACAGAAATAACCACTGAGCGTATTTAATTCCAATTAGTACAGAGCCTAATGTATTAGTACAGGCAACAAGATATCACAGTTTCCTCATCCTAGCAATATTTCTCTTTAATGATAAAGCCACTCAAGGGTAAACATATATTTTTTTAATATCCTGACATCTTACAGATAAACCATCTGCAATTTAGCTGATCAACCAACAATGAACTTTTAACAGCTTGCATTTTATATACTGATTTTCAAATTCTCTTTGACAAAAAAATGTCCGTCTCATTTTTGGATGAGTGTGTGAGCAATACAATTCTTAAAAAAAACAAAACCCAAAACAGTTAATAGTAAACTCAGTGGAACTTCATTTATGTTACACTTTGGCTAAGCTGCATTTTCAAATGGAATTCTCTTTTAATGTGAGAACTGGGTTCCAATACTTCACAAAATTTACGGTCCAAATTCAGGAACATATTGTGGTTCAGGACAGCATTTTGAGCATATGCTTACATGCTGTCCAGAACAGCAACGACATAAGCACATGCTGATGTTCTTTTCTGAATTGGGGCCTTTACTAGTAAAAACTGTTGGTTGAAGTTCATTGAATAAAAACACTGGGTGAGAGTCTGGTACCAATCAAGTCAATGGCAAACCTCTCATTGATTTCAGTGGAGTCATCATTTAACTTGTTTTTACTATAAGAGGCCCTGATCCTGCAAATACTTAGGTATGTGCTTTATACAAGAGCGTTGTTGTCCCATTAAATCCATGGCCTATGTTTTCTTCTTCAAGCTTGGTGGTAAATGCTAGCAAATCATGTATTTGTATTAAAACCATATTTGACTAAAATTAGTCCCTTTAACAATCTCTCTTTTGTCTGGGATGCGCACAGAGCACCAGAGCTGGAGGGAAGAGTGGTTGGCTCGGTACTTAACTTCACCCCTGGGTCTCTGAAGGAGCCGCTGTCATAGCCCCCCACCGTATTGCCCCCCCATGCCAGCTATGCACAGCACCCAGGTGGAGCAGCCTGGCCGGCCCACAGGAGAACTGCACGCAATTGTCTTAGGCCCAGGGGCTATGTACTCCAGACTAGTTGCACCCCTGTGGTGATTTACGGGGCTGCTGGAGCCTCTGACCCCCAGATTCACCAGGCCCTGGCCCTGCTGCATCACAGAGCCCCGCTGACCATGGTGCCCACCTGCTGGTAGCACAGTGATGGTGGGTGAAGCTTTGCTGGCAGTTCTTGGTGTCTACTGCTTTAGACCTAAGCCTCTACTCAGACTTCAGTGACTGCTCTTGAAAAGTGGCTTCAATAAAGTTATGCTGGTTCTTTTTAATCCAGGCAAATCTCCTGCTACGGTATCGTTGTAGGAGCAGTGTCAGAGACCTATCTACGATAATATTTATCCTGAAGAGAGAAAAGTTTGTCTTGTGAAGAGAAAAATAACTAGAGCGAGTTTTCAGAGAGCAGCCAAAATGTGCTATCTCAGGGCGCGGAAGATAATAAAGGTGACAACGTTCTGTTGTTTTTAACATTGTCACTAATTCGTGATAGCTAAGATTTAACTTAAAGAGTCATGTGAAGTATGCAAAACTGGGGGAAAGAAAATCACTTGTAATTGCAAAGTTTATAAACTTATGAGAATTCACAATTTTAAGTGTCCACTTTTAAGAGTATTTGAAGAATACTAAAATACTTCTTTTTTTTTTTAAACGGCATCTTGTTTGCACCCTGGATTATGAAACTGCAATATATGTTTTAACCTAGACAATTAATCTAGTAACTTTATCCAGTGAGTTCTTTCCAAAGAGATTAAGTAATAGTAAATTGAATAAGATCAAATTCAGGTAACTTTGGGAAGTGTTTGTTTCTTTGCCAAACTATAATATAAATCACTGTCTTGTATTTTGACCTTGGAAGGCTACACTCTTTTCATTATTAACATTAAGGCATTTGATACAAAAGTAAAGATATTTTAACAAGATATAAGAAACTTTCCTACAGATTAAAAAAATATAACATTTTTCCAGTGCTCCAGAGATGATTTATTTTCTATTGCACGATGTGTTTATATTCCTTGCAGACTAAAACCCGAGAGTCACAAAGCTGTAATGTAAGTGATCATCTTACCTCCAAAACCATCAGGCACATATGTTTTGAGCACAATGTTGCAGAAAACTGTAGGTAGAGACAGTGGTTTGTTGCCTTCATTTCGAAGAGAAATGTGTCTGTAGCCTGCCTGAAGACCATCAAGAGGCAGGATCCTCTGACCAATCAACCTGTTGTTGTCATCATACACTGCTATTCTCAGGACAGCGAGATCAGGTAGAATAACCTGGGAACCCGTAAAATAAAGACACTCACCAACTCTCACAATGTTGCATATTCCCGAGTACCACCGTTGAAAGCATCCAGAAACCACACAACATTGTGGGTGTCCATTTCCATTACTGTTAATTCAAACGCACAGCCTACTTATCTCTTTAAGGGAATATCACCACCCTTTGCTGGATGCAAGCTGTACACTTTCAGACATTGAGGCATTACTGGAAAGGTTTAGTTTCTCTCCCTCTTTCTCTCTCAATTTTTGGAGCACAGAAATTGCTCTTTGAAGATTTCTCCAGACTATAATCAAAGTGATTAAATATTTTGCTTATTTATTTTTCATCATTGGAGGTTGGTGACGCTTGAAAGTGGGCAGGGAAAGATTACGTGGGATGTGGCAGAAATGCAAACTGGTAACGGAAGGCAGATGGGTAATGCTGGGGTGAAGGGACAGGCAATGCTGTGGCATTTGGAAAGGACATCAGTAATAGAATAAGGGTGGTGAAAAGGAGGAGGAATAGGGAATAACACACCATCTGCAGGAGGGGGATTGCTGTGGAGAGGTGATGTGCATTCAGCTGGAGCAGTCTGGTGGGGAAGAAGGTGACACATGTACATTACAAGGCAACTGAGGGAGACCAGGTGCTGGTAGGGCACGTTCTCAGAAGGGATGGTTGCAAGGGTATGCACAATGGGAAGGGGTAGTGGGTCTGGTTGCAGGACAGAAGGTACTTGAAGCTGACAGCTCCCATCCTGACCAACGAAAGCAACAGCAGAAACAACTTTAACTCCCACCTGGATCCCAAAGTGCTAGCCTGAGGCCTGTTCCACCCGCTTCCTAAGAACAATGAGCAGGGGTAGGACTGGAGGAGAGAGGATCCCCTGCACTAGGAATGTCTTCACAGGGCAGGCCAGCTATCTTTCGTTCCCGGTCTGCCTGGGCTGCAGGCCGAAAGAGGGCCCTGGCAGTGGGAGTGGGTAAGAGACAGAGAGAGGAAAGGAATAAAGGGAGCTGACCAGGAAGGAATCAGTACTAATTAAAATAACACTGAGACATTACTACTTTCCTTTCTCTCTCCACCTGGCTCTATTAGTTGATTCTTGAGACTAACTCGGTGAAGAAAATAAAATAGACTTTTCCTCCCTTGGACCCACTGATTTCATTTTAAGCCTTAAGCAAAGAGCACAGAAACAAAACAGGTTTTTGACCTCTGCAAGACTGAACAATTCACAGACACCCAAGTTCACTTGCCCTGTTAAGGACAGTCTTACTGACCAGAGGTAAGCATCCTCGACATACCATATCACAAGCATCGACCCCTCACAACAGAACGACAACACAAAACTTGGGTTAGAATGGCAGAAGCTTTAATGTCAAACAGGACAATCAAACAGAATTCACACATTACCTGCTAGCATTTGTGTTGGATTAATGCCATCATGGAAGGTCAAGCCCAAGCTGACCCAGATAGGGCCACTTAAACAGCATGGGTAAAATCTTCGCTTTACCTGTCACAGGCCAGCACACCATCCCTTATGTAATGGACTGTACTCTATCATTGCTCTTCCTGCTAGTCACCGGTTGTAGAAATTCAAGCACCTAGCCTGTAGTGAATTTTAACAGCTCCTCTCTGGTCAGGGGAGGGTACCAAGGAACCCTTTGGTCGTTAACTCATATTTTATGTACAAGGGGTCAAGTTGTGACTAATGAATTACTGTGGAACCGGTGGGGCAAATCATACTTTATTGAACAAGCATGCGCCCTCTGCGTGGGAAGAACCCAAAAAGCAGCAGGTGCAGGTCATCTGGTTACCCAACCTAACGAAAGGATGTCCATCTGGGACTGCACACAGTGAACTTTAGAGTTTTCTCTTGCCCATTGCTTAGATACCTACACAGGAAAGCATTTAAGCACATTCTTGAGCTCATCCCTCTTCAGGACACCATTAAACATGTACTGAATTGGGATGTTTTCCTGAACTCGGGTCCCAGCAGCACAGCATTAGCGCAAGTCACCTTCAAGGATATCCGAGTCCACTACGTTAACTTCAGTTCCATTAAACATTTGCTACACTGGAAGCAGATCATCAGTGTTACACAATATACATATAAAACAGTTTGATCACCAGGCACAACCTGTCACTAAAGAAAAGCAGTAAAACTTCTGCAGGACAACAGAACACGTGAAAGAAAAGCAGACGTTATCAAAGACAGCACTGGTAAAGCACGTATTTTGGATGAAACTCCAATTGACCAAAAAAAAAACCAAAAAACTCAGACAGATTAAAAACTGAACATTAGCAATGACGACTGATCTCCCTCTGTAAGTCCACCAGACAGTTCCATGAAAAAAGGTGGTGTTTTGTTTTGCTTTCTTTTTTTTAAGAACATGATACACATGGTCTATAGGAGGAGGGAGCTGGCCACATGTCTGAGGAACACAGCACCCTTCCATCTTTTCCATGTAATGACATTGACTTTAGCTTTGGATGCTGCCTCTCACCTGCCCTCTGGGCTGAAGGAACAATGCAAGATAGCAGCCACTGTCAGGGCAGGGAAGAAGTCATCTCCAAGGAATGTTGGTCTCCACCATCTGGAGTTCTTTCTGAGCAGACTGCATACCTGGAACACAGGCATTGCCACGAAGGACGTGGGTTCCTCCAAGGAGGAGGAGGAAGCAAAAAAGAGGAAAAAGCCAAACAGACAAAAAAAAAAAAATCATGTGACAGCTACAGAGGTTATCCATTAAAAAAAAAAACAAACCTGTTGAAAGTTTAATTCAGCCGTAACGGTTTGCAGGTTTATGGTGGTAAATATGAGTCCTACAAATTTAAGGTCCAATCCCGCAAATCCTCGTTCACGAGAGTGATCTTCATTCACGTGAGCAGTCACACTGAAGCAAAGGGATTGCTCATGCAAGTAAAGAATACTCACATGGGAAAGGGTTTGCAAGAGCAGGTTTCAAAAACACCAAAGTGTACATTCAAGAAATCCTACCTTTCGAAATACAAATGATTCTTCATTGTAAACAGGATTCAGACCATTGTTCATCACCATGCGGGTTCGAAATTCTTTACGTATAGTGTCCGTAGGCAACCCATACATATCCACTTCTACATACGTACCAATTTTTTTATCTGATAAAAACTGACCAGATATTACCTGTAAAAGATGACGAAGAAAAAGAATTTAAATACATTACTCTGGTCTAAAGAAAGTAACAACGATATAAAACATTCAGGACTTTATAATGAGTGGAAACAATGTCACTTTTTTTTAATTAAAAAAAAAAAAAGGATTCACACACGTTCATTATACAGAGCAGTTGTATTCATTTAATAGGGTAATTTTTTCCCACAGCACCTAATAACCATTAAATTTCATGTCAATACAGCTGGTTTTGTAAATAAAAGGTCATTTTTAAAAAGGTTTTTATGAACATGTGCACACACCCCCATACACAAATTAGTTAAATGGTGTTACACACAGAGTAAATCAGGGATGTATTTAGCTGATTTATATATGTCAGTATCCTAGCACATTTATTTTTTAAAATTAGATTCCATGTTGATATTAGGTATCTGTTTGAGTAACAAGTAAACAGTGCTTTTCTGATTGGATTCCTCTTTACGCTGAATTTGTGTTAATGAAAGCAAGAGGCTGACTGCATGTAACATTCTAGGAACAATCCAATGGGAAAGTCATATAGTTTTCACTACTTTTTAGCAGCAGTGTATGCAATATTCTCAGCTCCCAGGTTCCATTACAGCACAGTACTTAAACATGGGCTGAGGTGCTTTGCTGTGGCGTGACCTCGCTGCACAGACTGACTGCTGAATTACCACACATGTTCAAGTGCGTTAATGTGCACTAGGTTTTTACAGGGGTAAAGGCACTGGCTTTTCTCCCATGAACATGTACGTTCAAACCTTGGTTTGGCTCACAAGTAGTCTCTTTCTCTCAAGTTTGCCGTATCAACTGAAAAATTGACAAAGTTGGCAGATTTTTGCTCCAGGGGCACCTGGGTTTATAACAGCAATTTGGAACTGAGATGCTTTTTCAAAGAGGGACTAGATTGCTCCTTGATAACAGGCATGTGAAAGTTTTCACCTCTAGGTCACTGCCACTGCGGTGATTGCAAGTTATTGTGATCTCGCTCATTCTGTGGCATATACATGATGAGTTGGTGGGATCAATCCATTGGAGAGTGGACATGTGTAGACTTTACGTAACTACTATCTTAACTGGCACTAACAAACTTGGTGGTAAAACTGAACAGCAGGTCAATGATCTGATGGAGGTGGAGACTGAATTATCTTCTTTTTCTTCTTCATTACTTGTATTACCATAGTGCCCAAGAAACCTAATCCTGGATCAGGACTCCGCTGTACTAGCAATGCTGAAAACAAAGAACAAAAAGATGGTTCCTGCCCCAAGGAACTTACAACCTCAACACTCTGACTGTGCTTCTGACAAAACAGTGCCTCATATTAATGGGGTAGTGCATAAGGGAGTTTACCCACTGCTACTGCATATGTTGTTCTGTGGACATCTACAGTGTTTGTCATTCCGGCACCTTTCAAAAACAGTACATTTTCTCATATGTTTTTGCAAAGATGTGGACTGGCAGAACTATATGGTGAAGTTTGCCTTGAGCCTGTCTGTACTATGCCTTGTTCAAGCCAGTGAGGATCTGATCCAGCAAGGCACTTAAGCATGTGCTTAACTTTACGCACATGAATGGTACCACTGACTTTAATGGGACTATACGTGCGCTTAGAAGTCTTTGCTGGTGTATAAAGACCTCACTGGGAGAAAATACTGGGCACTAAAGGTCTCTTTAATCTATGAGAGAAAGGCATGACAAGAACCAATGGCTGGAAGCTGAAGCCAGACAAATTGAAATTAGAAATAAGGCCCAAATTTTGTAACAGTGAGGGTAATTAACCGTTGGAACAAACGATCAAGGGAAGTGGTGGATTCTCCATCTCTTGATGTCATCAGAACAAGACTGCTGTCCTTATGGAAGATATGCTTTACCTAAACACCAGTTATGCTTTAGTTAAATACAAATTACTGGGCTCAATACAGTGGCATGTCTAGAACAAACACAAATCTCCAATAAATTCTTGGAATGAACTGGGGACAACTTTTTGTTTCAGAAGATGGGGGACAGCCATTTTAGACTTGATTCTGACCAACAAGGAGAAATTGGCAGTGAAGGTTGAAGGCAATTAGGGTGAAAGGGATCATGAAATGAAAGATTTCATAGCTCTAAGAAAAGGAAGTAGTGAGAGCAGCAGAATAAGGACAATGGACTTTAAAAAGAGCACACTTTAGCAAACTCAGAGACCTGGTAGATAAGATCCCAGGGGAAGAAAATCTAAGGGAAAAAGGAGTTCAGGAGAGCTGACAGTTTCTCAGACAGACAATATTAAAGGCAAACTATCCCGATGCAAATGAAAGATAGGAAGAATAATAAGAGACTAATATGGCTCCATCAGGAGCTCTTTAATGACCCAGAAATCAAAATGCAATCCTACAAAAAGTGGAAACATGACTAAATTGGAATAGCATAAGCATGCTGAGACAAATCAGACAGACTAAGGAACAAAATGAATTACACCTAGCAAGGGAAACAAAAGGCAATAAGAAGATGCTCTATAAGTACATTAGAAGCAAAAGATGAAGGAAAATGTAGGTCTTCTACTTATCAGGGAAGGAGAGCCAAAAAACAGATGACATCGAGAAGGCTGAGATGTTTAATACCTGTTTTGCATCAGTCTTCACTAAAAAGGTAAATTGTGATGAGATACTTAACACAATTAATATTAACAAGGCAGAAAATATATAAGCTGTAATAGGGAAAGATCAGGTTACACAATATTTAGATAAGATAGATGTATTCATATGAGCAGGGCCTGATGAAAGGCACCGTAGGGTACTTAAGGAACTAGCTGAAATAACCAGAGAACTCTAAAATAATCACAACAGAACTCATGGAGGATGGGTGAGGTTCCACAGAACTGGAAAAGAGCAAACACAGTACCTATCTTTAAAAAGGAGAACAAAGAGGACCCTGAGAATTATAGACTACTCAGCCTAACTTCAATACCTGGAAAAATGCTGGAACAAATTACTAAACAAACAATGTGTAAGCACCCAGAGGACAATATGGTGTTAAATAATAGTCAACATGTATTTTTCAAGAACAAATCATGCCAAATCAACCTAATTTCCTTCTTTGACAGGGTTACTGGCCTAGTGGAATGAGGGAAGCAATAGATGTGATATATATTGTTTTCAGTAAGGCTTTTTACATAGTCCCACGTGACATTCTCATAAGCAAATTAGGGCAATGTGATCTAAATTCAATTGCTATAAAGTGGGTTCACAAATGGTTGAAAGACCATATTCAAAGACTAGTTATCAATGATTTGCTGTAAAAACTGGAGGGCGTAGCTAGTGGGATTCTGCAGAGGTCAGTCCTGGGTTTGGCACTATTTGATATTTTTATTAATGACTTGGGTAACAGAATAATAGCATGCTTATAAAATCTGTGGATGACGCCAAGGCGGGAGGGGTTGCTAGCACTTGGCGGACGGGATTAAAATCCAAAATACCTTCAAAAACTGGAGAATTGGTCTGAAATCAGCAAGATGAAATTCAATAGAGATAAGTGGACTGTACTATATGTAGGAAGAAAGAAACCAAATGCACAACTACAAAATGAGGAACAACTGTGCAGGCACTGGTGGAAAGGATCTGGGGGGCAAGAGTGGCTCACACATTGAATACAAATTAAAAATGTGATGTAGTTGCAAAAAAAAGCTAATCTAATTCTGGAGTATATTAACACTCCACTTAGTACTAGTGAGGCCTCAACTGAAGTGCTGTGTCCAATTCTGGGTGCCACACTTTAGGAAAGATATAGACAAGTTGGCGAGGGCCCAGAGGAAAACAATGAAAATGATAAAGGTTTAGACAACCTGACCTTTGATGAAAGGTAAAAAGAACTGG
Organism: Mesoclemmys tuberculata; assembly: GCA_007922155.1. Taxonomy (NCBI): domain Eukaryota; kingdom Metazoa; phylum Chordata; order Testudines; family Chelidae; genus Mesoclemmys; species Mesoclemmys tuberculata. The sequence goes on along the minus strand of ML675614.1, from coordinate 9,778,365 downwards.
GCATGTTTAGTCTTGAGTAAAAATACTGAAGGGAGACTGGATTAAAAAAAAAAAAAGGTCTTCAAATATATTAAGGTCTGTTATAAAGAGAACAGCGATCAACTGTTCTCCACACCCACTGAAGATTGGACAATAAAGACTAAAATAAGGGGCTTAATCTGCAGCTAGAGAGATTTAAATTAGATATTAGGAATAACTTTCTAACTGTGTGTCTGGATGTTATTGCTCTACTGTAATTTCAGTGCATTATACTAGCCACTTCCATAGGGTACTCACTAAACGCATAAATCTATTTTAATATAACATCTTTATGCAATGCAGGATACTTAAAAAATACCTAGTGTAATGGAAGCTTTTTACAGGATTCCTATCTTTCTCTCTGCATATAAATATCTTGAATTTGCTGTAAATTTATTCCAAGTCCATATTTATCTGGCTAGAGCAGACCATTTTCCTGTGACAAATTTTTTGTTTTACTAACATGGTGTTTTATTTGCCAACACAGCATATGTTGTTCTTCTGTACTCTCAAGGATTGAAGGGAAAAATGAAATATTTAAAATTGCACAGACCAAGTTGATTTTGACCTGTTCTTTCCTGATGTGCACAAAAGTATCTGGTCTTACATTTTTTAAATACAGAAAACTTGAAATGAGTGGTTTGAGAGGCAATGCAATCTAGTGGCTTGATCACTAGACTGGGAGTCAAGATATGAGTTCTCTTCCTACCTTTATCACTGACGTGCTGTAGGATACCTCTCTGGACTCTGGACATGTCTATATTGACGGCAGCACCATCAGCGCTGCCGGATCGATCCTGCGAGATCGATTGAGAGGCAGTAGAGAGCTGCTCAATCAATCTGGAAGTCAACGGCATTAATTCACGTCCGCAAAAAGATTAATGCTGCATGACTCTACATAGCTTGCATATCTCCTGTCGACTGCCGCTGAATTTTGCTGGCAGTGTAGACCAAGCCTCTATTTCCCCTTTCACCCTTTCTCTGTGTTCCTCATGCAAATTGTAAATGCTGAGGCAGGGACTGCCTCTCCAATGTTTAGCACAATGAGGTCCCAATCTCTATTGTGGTTTCTAGGTACTACTGCAATACAAATATTAATAACACTGACTCAGAACCAACAAATTTATGAACACTATTACCTTAGGGAACATATGTTCTTATTCCTCTTACCCTAGTCCTCCTTTACCCTTACCTACTATTGTTTGTTACATCTAGTTGTTATGTCTTGTCTTAAACACAACTGTAAATTCCTTAGGGCAGAGACTGTGACCTTTAATATGTTTGTTCAGTGCATAGGGTCTTGATTCAGAATGGGGCCACTAAGTAACAAACCAATATCAATCAGAAGTTTTGCACTTACAATAGCACTTTGCATTTATATAGCACTTTTCGTCAGAAGATCTCAGTTGCTTTACAAAGAGGGGTAAGCTTTATTATCTCAATTTTACAGATACAGAAATAGGCATGGAGCACTAATATGACCTGCCATCATCACACAATGAGTGCAGGTGGCAGTAGAATTGGAACAAGGATCCATATATCCTGATTATTAGTTTGGGGATCTCTTTGCTAGATCCCACTGCTTCTAAGGAGGTGATATATACCTGTTCTACACAAAACATGCCTTTATTTTTATAATTGCTGATGTGAAGCTTGGGTAAATATATGACAATTTTGCTTGGGGATGCAGTTTAGAATTTTCACAGCTTTTCCTCTTCTGGATATATACATACATGTATATGTAAAGTGATCATAGAGACCAGAATATTTTCCGGAGCAGTATTCTGAGGTACTGAGCTAACAGAATATTGGCGGAGAGTGGAGGCAGAAGCGCAGGTGAAATGCAGTAAAAGGTCAGTCTGCCAATCTTGCTTTCCTTCCTAAATGTTGGTAGCCTCTACCCAGAGGATGAACAGAAGATTTAGATAAGCTTCATAAAATATCATGGAAGTTCCATGGACTCTGCTGTCTCACGCGATTCACATCATTCAAAAAGTTAGGACCTCTCTAATCAATCTTTTCATAATGTTCAAACTGGTCATGAATGAGGCTACTCTATGAATGAAAAGTGTTTGTGTTCCCACACACCCCCTCATCTACACTAATTTTCCATAACTGATTTTCCACAACTAGTTCTATTGAAACCTTGAGTTATCTCCTTTGTAGAGTAGCCATACGTGATACCATAAATGGGGCAGCCATTCCTGAAGTTCTATATGTACTGAAAATATCCTACAGAAAAAATTCCATTATAAAACATTGTCTGACTCTGTGGCAATGAGTGGAGCAGGCATGATTCTGGATCTACTCATCATATTTTATTTTGCAATGGCTGCTCTAAACAACAAAGAATAGTGAGGGATTTAAAATTCAGTGACACACTTTAAATGGATAATTACAAACCATTTCTAATTCTATCACGTTCTATTCAATTTCATGTAAACACAGATGTCATAAACAGCAATCAAAGAACAATAATTAAAACAATTTGCTGAAAACCACAAATTCCGAAGAAATTTGCTGTACATGTTAAATTTCCGCTCATTTTAAAATGCGCTTTTGGATGCTCTTAAGATGACGGCAGCCTCAGTTATATTTTACCTGCACGGAACAAGTTGCTGCAATAACACCATCTACTGGCGTTTCAGAGAAAGGGTCAAATGTTCGATCTGGTCGTCGCATGAAATCTGGTTTAAGGAGATACCTTTTTTTAAGAAAGAGAAAAAGAAATGTGTTGGTATGTGGAACGTTAAATTACCACTTTATTTATTATAAGTCATATTGATGGCCTTGCTTAAACAAATGACATCCCCAGGGTATTTTAAAATACATACTGCCATCCCGACCTTAACTCATGAAACGGTGACAGAAAAAAAAAAACCTATGGTGATCTGGACTGTTTTTATTCAAAATTGTTTTTTAAAGAAACAGGCCCCACACCCAGCCAAGATTTATTTAATAAATTTCATCCTGGAGCTGATTTCTTTCACCTGAATTATAAACCTTTAAGGAAAAGAGCTGATAATGTTAATACTGACAGACCTTTAATTATAGTGGTGTGAATTGTACAGCAATAATTACACTAACAACACCTCCCTGGGGACTATGCCCTGGCTGAGCTTATCAATGAACCCTATTTGTGCACTGATGAGTAACAAATGAGGATTCTGATTTTAAAATAGAATGGCAGGGCTTCTGGGGTTCAGCTGTATCAAAGCTGAAGGGAATTCTCTTCCAACAATGGAAGAAAACATGCGACTGGAGTCTTCCTGCCAATTCAGCAGTCATGCACAGACGACAGCTGTTCGAACCTCATATTTCACCCACAAGAGTTTCTTCAAAGTGTCATTGGTACAAAGGGCTATCAAGATCTAGACTGCAGTCAGAAAAAATTTAAAATATGCTGGAAGGACTATTGTGAGAGAAAAAAATCCCAGTTTCACTGTCTCCCGTTTTTATATCAAATTTGGTTTCTATTAAGGAAAATAATTTTCCTCAGCACTATATGACAACATTATATAATTAGGGTGTGTAGCTTTCTAAAATGACAATCCCATTTAATCATTTAATACAGGTATTTGGAGTGAAAGGGGAACTCGTGGATATATTCAGGATGCATTTTTAGCCTTGACTGGTTGTGTTAAGGATCAAGTGAGACTGACTGTGCTTTTACACTGATATGAACATAGAGTAATTCACTGAAGCCAATGGAGTAACAACAGTGTGAAACTGGGGTAGGTCAGAGAAGAAATCAGGAGGCCCACTGTATGTAGAATACACACACAGGCAAAAGGAACAGAACGTATCAGACGTGGTACATTTCTTTTTTCCATAACATCAACACATTTCCACCAAACAGTTTTGTGTATAAATTAGCCTTATTCTTTGGATAGTCCCATAGGGCTAAATACCAAGTGCCTTTTCATTGTACTTTAGGGCCACTGGGCAGAGAGATCATGCTTTGCTATGCCTGAGTAATGGGTCTGTCCCAAACAGCTGCTGATAAAACATTTATACCACATCAGACCTTCCAAGCACTATGCATGTTACAGAAACATGACTTCAGAAATCTTCTAGGGCGTAACCCACATTCCATTATGTATCTCAGATGTCAGACAGACAGACAGAACCATTCAAGCCAACGACTGACATGCAGGGGTAAGTTTCTGTTTGAAATTTCCTTTTGAAAGTAAAAACACATTTTTTAAAGTCTGAGGGGAGTAGTAGGGAAGCTTCAACCGGAGTTTATCTGATTTCAATCCTCTCCTGGACCACCTTTTCTTGTTGCTGCTGAGGACATCACAACTGATCCATTTTGGAGAAATAAACTGAGACATATGAGCATTTTCTGGGAAATCACCAGCTTGTATTTAATTTCTGTTCACTACTTTACTATAATAGTTCATGCTGCTTTCTTCATTTTTTTTTTGTATTCATTATTTATATTGTGATAGTGGCTGGATGGCTCAACCAAGTTTGGAGCCTTAATGTGCTAGGGATGGTACAATCACATAGTAAAAGGCAGTCCCTGCCTCAGAAACCAGATAGACAAGACAGACAATGGGTGGGCGAAAGGAAGTTGTATCACCTCCATTTTCTACATGAAAGCCTTTTTTAAACTCCATCCATTAGGTTTATACAAACTATTTCTGGATGCACTAGTATGCAGAATTAGACAGCACCAGTAAAATCAATTTCTACTTTTACAGATATTGAATATTTCATGGCTATAAACAGTGCACTATAGCAAACAAATTATAACTACCCACCAAATAAAAAGGATGAAGTATGCAAATTCTCTCTACAGCTGGAAATGCATGCAGAATAAACCAGGTAAATGACTATATAAATCTTTTAGTGACAATTAAAATACTGAAGATCAAGAATCCTATTGCTATTATCTTATTTTCACAGTAATTCTGAGGAAATTTAAATAGATTCTGGTCTCATTTTCTATGTAATTTAGTATTTCCTAGGATTCATCAAACTCTTTCTCCTTCTTCAGGTATATGAGTCACTTTCTTACTCATAAAACCACAAAGATAGTGTTTGAGAAGATCAGAATCAATCAAAACAGAAGCAAAGTCACCATGTATAAAAGAGTAATGGAAACGTGCGAGAGAGAGGGAGATGATGCATGGGTATCTGCTATGTAATCTGCTCTTTCATAACAAATTAGTGGTTACTGTTTCTTGTTTGGACACAGCCCTACATCAATTTCAATTCTTGCCCATAAGCTCAGTGTACTTTTTTTATTTTTGCTTTTATTTTCCAAAGACTACAATCAGAGGGGTCAAAAAAACCCTATATACATTAGTACACAGCATGTCCAAGTAAACTGAGATTTCTTGTGAGTGGTACAGTGAATCTGTATTCTGAGACACGTGTTTAAAAAAGGATTCATAATTAAACATAAAGATTAATTTATTTAACTCCGCATGTGCTTTGTACAATCTTTATCATTCAAAATCTCTTCTATCTCATTTAATAAAATTGAGTGAGGCTGAAAAGTATATTCACCACATTATTTTGCAAATGTAAATCAATCCCAGGAATTCTGCTCATTTCTATTCTATACCAAATGAAAAATGGGATGCTAGGAACACATAATTAGATGTGACAAAGTTTTATTAAAGCCATAGTATGGTGCTCTGATACATAGTGAAAATAATTTAAGTAACTTTACTCACCCACATGATCCATTATATTCAAATTTTCCCTGATTCAATTGCATTGCTAAATCTGTCAAGAGACAAAAGTAATTTTATATTTTGTCTCCCTGAATAATGAAGATATAGAGCAACCTTCTTTACAAAAGGAAATATGATGCACAATTTTTTTGTCCAGAATAACCAGTTTAACTTAAGATAACTTCTACACACACAGACTTCAGATCTTTTTACAATGGTAAAGTCTTTCTTTATCCACCAGTCAAATGTGCTGTGAAAGGAGAGACTATAGATATAGACACGTTAGGACCTGATTCTGCAAGTCACTGAGATTCTGCGCGAGGGTCTGCCTGCATGGACCAATTTACAAGATCAGGGCCATAGAGACTCCAGGAACTATTTTCAGCTCAAAAACTTATTCAAGAGCCTCGGAATATTATTCTATTAATGTATAGGGCACCTATCCATAAATCTTTTTCCTTGTGTTAATCACATCAAATGGGTTATACAAGTCCTCTCCTTCCAAAGTCCTCTGTTCAAAGCCATATCATCTATCACACCACATGCTAAACAGGTCTTCCTTTAGGAAATCCAACCACTTCTTGTTGGGTTGGCCTCTTCGTCATTTGCCTTTAATCTTCATCAGTTGGACTCTCTTACTGACTGATCTAGTAACACAGCTAACATGTAGTTATTATTTACTATCTTATCCTGTGTCTTCCTCCAATGTAATGTTCTCTGTGGAAGCTGTGCACTTGGTTGTTGCAAGAGACGACTTTTGTGAAGAGGGTGGTTATATTATAATTTAAAAATATATTAATCGTATCACTATTACATTTATTTGAGATTCTAAAGTAACTTGCTAATTATTTTTGCAAATAAAACAGGACTGAATTTTCTTCCCTGCATTTTTCAGAATAATTCTTCCTTGTCTTATGCTTCTGTGATTCCATACACATCATCATATTGTCTAGCCATATGGTCTGTTTCCTCAAAAAATGCCAGGAGGAAATCTGTGGCATCTGTTTGAGTGCTCCTGTCCAAGCCTTTCTTTGGAATTTAGGTTCACTGGACATCACTGCCTACCTGGGGTCTGAAAGTTCAGTGAGACCATCTGGCAGCCAGCATTCCAGAAAATTTGAGGCATGTAATTACTGGAATCCACTCGGCCTCCCTTAGGGTATATCCGACTCATTTGTCGTTTATTATAACTGTGTAACACGTCAAGGAAAATGAAATAAAAACAACAGAGACTTAAGATCATTTACTCATACCATTATTACTTCTTGTCTGCTGTATCCTATTTCCCATGCTCCTGTGTGTGGACACTAGTATAAACAAGAATAATTTCATTCTAATTTTACAGGACAGAAGTCTATTGACTAGTCAAAAATAGAACTGGGATTCAGTACATCACTTTTAATAGAAGGATACTTCACAAATTCAATTGCGTGTGTCTTCAAATACCCTAGCCCCACCGATTCATTAAAAGAGGACATATTGTAGTGAATATTGCGTTCTAGAACAAAAAGAAGTAAAATCCATTTTAAAACACTGAGTATAATAATGGAGCAAAACACAAAACCATGCAATAAATACTATGTAATATTGTAACATAGATCTCTCTCTGTTTTTCCACTATTTACCATTTTACAGACTCAAAATGATATCTGAAGTTATCTTAACTGGTATTTGCTTATTTGTCATTCTCTTCAAGACCATTCTTGTGGACCACCAAAACTTGGCTTTTATATTTATGAAAACACTGAAATAACATAAAAGCAAGGGTGGTATAGCTAGATACTACAAAGTAATATGGTAAAAGTTTTAGGGTATTATACACATCACAATAAACGAATTATTGACCTTTGCGACAATCACATTTATCTTACTTTAGTGAAAGAAAAAAGTAGTAAGTTTACAGTACTTGATCATTCTTTCCAATGAGGTTCAATATGTTAACATAACATCCTCCTAATAATTCAACGCCTCCATGTCAATGACCAAACCACCAAAGTTCATTCTATATTCCAGTTAAGTGTTCTGTAAATACTATACAAATGGCGTTTACTGAACTACAAGAAGAATTTTAAATCGATTATAAAAACAGCAATTTGGCTACAAGAATTATTACACCAAACTAAGTAGAAGCAAGCAGACAAATGTTGTTTCAGTCAACCTTTTATGTTACCTTCTGCCACATGGAAACCTTGAAACTTTACGGGCTGAGCATAGTTGATCATTGTTGATAAATATGGATGTATGTTGGTTGTAGCACCAACATATTTGTAAGATGCCATCCATGCTTGTTCATCTTCAACTGTTACTACACCCTGAAAGGACATTTAAAAGAATATCCACTAATCACCTTTTTGGCACTTATTGGAGTTTTCAACAAGACATAAGAAATGATGCTGTGCCTCCAGAAGTTAAAACAAATATAATGACATAAAAAAGTTGGAAGCTCAGTGTTGCAGATTAAGGTCTATTTTGTTATTGATATATGCAGAACACTCATTATTGTTAATGGACATCATGCATGAGGTTTGATAGCACAACAGACTCCTACGTAGTTTGCAATATCATATGATGTTAGTAAAACAACATTAGAATCTAGGATATTGATAAACAAAAGTTAAAGGGGGCTGAACAATGCTGTGAGATAATGCCTTGTTGTATCAAATACAAGCCTGATCTTTTTAATACCAATGATGTCAGGTATGAAGAGTGAGGGGGTGACTCTGAGGCTGCTACCAAGTGGATCTTTGTCCTCATTGAAATTCAGATTGGTCTCTGCTGATAAGACCAAGACTGAAATGATAAGGGAATTTGGAGATCGGAATTTGATCGGAGAAGCTGAGCTCCATGAAACTGACAAAGTTGTGGAGAAAGGGGGTGCATAGCGCACTGGGATATAAACAGTGATATAAATTACTTTCCGTCATGTGCATAAAGATCCACCGTGCACACAGAAGATGTGGCAAAATCTCCTTTGAGGTATCTAATCTGTAGAGACTTGCAATGAGAGTAATTTCGCATGTTGTTATACTGTCCAAATACATAACAAAATATTCTTATAGACTAGAAGAGCCCCGTCACACTAGAAACACAAAAAACAATTGCACATACTGACATCTACAGGCACCTTTCTGTTCAGTTTTTTGACTCATTCTGCTCTGCCAACCACTTTCCCTCACTCTCCCTGACTTAACAAAAGGCTCTGTAAAGAGCACCAGAGTGGGATCTTCTCTTGTAATCTGTAGCCCTGGTTAGGCCTATCAATATTCTCAGGTAACCTACTGCGTGAAGTAGAACAAACTAGCAGGGAATTTAACCCTATGCATGCTAGCTTTGACATAAGCCTCTGCATCCTGTCACAATTAATTTCCTGAAAGAGGTACAATGTATCTTAAAATACACCACCTTTTGATTTTTAGAATGCAATATTACTTTGTTACTAAATATTTTTCTATTATGCCAGGAAACCATGAATAATTGCAAATACTGCAAAATCATTTTTTCAGGCAGGAAGCCTCTGCATCTGTAACAAACACTAAAGCATGACAAAGTAACTTAGTCTACTACACCTCCACCTATCGGATCTCATTTATTTCAGGGGAAAGGGAAGGAAAAGCAAATTTGTTTGCTAATATTATGCCATACATACACTTGTGACCAGACTTACAAAGGATGCAGACACGTTTTAAAGCAATAAATAGAATTAAACTACCTTATCCTACAGTCTGGTAAGGCTAATATAGCAACATAGAAGAGTCTGGGAGGGAATGCAGGGTGATGCTTCTTCTCTTCTTACTGTCTCATGCAACCACATAGCTGGAGGGCACAATCTAGCCTTGAAACATTGAGGCCTGGTCTACACTCGAAAATTAGGTCGGATTAACTATGTCGTTCAGGGGTGAAAAATCCACAACCCTGAACGAAGTAGTTAAACCAAACGAACCACTAGTGTAGACAGCGCTATGTTGATGGGAGAATTCTCCTATCAACCTAGCTACTGCGTCTTAGGGCGATGGAGTACCTACACCAACCGAGGAACTTCTTCTATTGGCATAGGTAGTGCCTACAGTGTAGACAACCTCTTAAACTGACAAGGAAGGGCAGTACCGCCAGTTACTGATTGCCTGAGGAGCTTGAGTGACCACGGAAACCCAGGGTATGTTGCCTGGTTTGCAGCACAGACAAATTAAATTTTCCAAGGTCCATGCAACCAGACCAGTATTTTATTTTAATGTTGTTCAACAGGGCCCAATCCCAGACCAATGTGGTCTGCATCAAAGTCAGTGAGTGTTCCACATGCGGACAGGGTTGCAAGATTGAGCTCTTGAGATGTAAATCACTAACGTTTTGTAGCCATGCGATATCCGACTTCTAATCATGGTGCATTTTTTGCTATCGGGTTAAAGAACAAACATCTTTAGGTCTGTAGGCTAAGGTTTTTCAGACGCGACAAGTGATTTTGGATGTCTCAAGTTTTGGGAGGCCAATTTGAGACATTTTTAGGAAGCTTGATTTTCAGCAAGCGATGAGCACCTATCTTATGATAATCACGCCCTTTCAAGGCGTCCAACGCTGGCCACAGAAAATCACTAGTCGCTTTTCACAATCTTGGTCCTAAAGCATATACATGAAAAAACACAGTGGGATGGAAGTTAATGAGAGTTTGTATCCTGCTACAGAACAGGGCCCCAGGGTTGTAACTGTACAATACTCTAATGACACAAGAGTTCTACTACTTGAGGATGTTCCAAGATAATCTACTGATTATTAACTTTAATATATCCACTTACATACGAAAAGTTCTGACTCCCATTGCAATATCCACAGCCATGGATCTCAGATTTTAAAACGAAGTTGTAGGCTTTGGGAATAAGAGGATGAGATGCCACTTACAGCCATCCCCCCTGTGCTGAAGGAATGGTTACAATACATGGCCTTTTTAGAGTGCTAGGGTGAAAAAAATCAGGATCCCTTGAGACCCAGATCTCAAGAAAATCAGCAGAACCCCCTAAAAAAGCAAAGGATACTGAAACAAAGTATGGCCAGGAATGGATTTAAATGATGGAAGGGAAGAAATGCATGGAGACAAGTAGGAGGGGAGTGGAGGGGAGGAGACTAACAGAAGAGATTCTTGGAGGAAGATAAATGCACAAATCTCAAGGAAAGAAAAAGGGGGAAGAAAGAGAGAAAAATAAAGAGACAGAGATAAGTAAAGTAGAGCAGGATAAAGGGAGTGGGGAAAAAGCTAGCATGATTTCTCTCAACCCCTCTTAAGGAATCTCGTTTTCCCAGGCACATGAGATTGAGGTGTATTTGTTTCAACTGGGATCAGATACTTTTAAGTGAGGGCAGGTCATGCAGCCCTGTCTGTTCTTTTTTAGTATTATCACTACTAATTTCCCCCAAAACTCTATGGATAAGGGGAGTGGGAGGAGATAGAACTGCAAACAATTTGCCATCGTTACAGGAGAAAGGAGCCACAAGGTGCAAAGAAATAGAGTGTAAAATAGTTATACAATTAAGAATGTATTGTAGATAAAAATGTTATATATAAAGAAATATAACAGAAACTACGTAACATGCTATGGGTCACCTTTTTATTATTTTCTTGTTCAGAATCTTCCAGAGCCTAAGGAAAAAATATATATAATTACACAAAGAAATTGCAATATGAAACACTCCCAGTTATAAAAGAAAACCCTCAAATGGCTAATGCATTTGGCAAACAGTATATCTCCTTCCAATTCATTATATAGTTCATTTATCATTTAACTCTCAAAGGTTTTCAGTATCTTTCAAATTCATTTACAAAAGGTGTGGAAAGATACAGCTGCTCGTATTGGTAATAGGAAGGACCCCCAGGCAATTGTAGCATCCAAACCAGTTGTAGTGTCATGTGGGGAAGGACAGAAAGTTTGGGGGAGAGATTGAAAGAGTGAGTGCACATAAAAGATCATTTACCATACTCTGTTCAGGGTGTCCAGACTCTGAGGGCATTTGAAGATGCAAGGGTCGAGGCTGCTCTGTATTATGTGCTGTAAATGTCCAAATGTGGAAGAATGCTGCTATCTGCCCCCAAGAGACTGTAAGGTTACATGACACTAGAGTTCCATTCACTGAATGACTCTCTCTGCTTTCTTCCTTCCATTATAAGCAGGTACCACTGAGAACCTTAGACAGGAAAATAGCGACTTGGCTCTCACTGTATATACTGAGAGAATCAGGATTCACTGTCACGCCACTGATCAATGAGAGAGCAAAGACGTTATCCGAGGGCTCATGCAGAGAATGACTGACCCCTCGGAGTAACCAATAGGGCAGCTGGGGGCCTGCCAGTTCAGTAAGTAAAACAAAGGAAAACCTGCAGTTCATTCAGAAGCTCTGTAAAGGTCCCGAAGAAGCAAGGATGCTGAATCAAAGACAAAGCAAGCAGGAAGCTCTGCTGCATTTGTGATAGTGCTCTTTAAAGATATTGTGCCAAAGGCAGTTTGTATAGCAAGGAGGACTTCACCTATTCATATTTCCATCTCTGAGAAGACTCACAGCTAGCCAGGCAGGAGAGAAGGCGGCTAGAATGCTTCTGTGACAGAGGCGAATGATACAGCTCCTCAGCCGTTGAGTGCTTTTCTGTGGCAAGCAGGCTCCGGTGGCTGGGTGCCGGTAGGGCCTAGTTTTGAACTACACTGTGCTCTGTCGTATGGCAGACAAGTGCTATACCAAGTCATGTTTCTTTACCAAGTAGAGAATGACAAACTACTAAGGTAAATACCAGTGAAAGAATAAACCCTTGTGCCCCGTCTGCCTGCGGACGTCCCATTGCGATCCTCTCCAACTGGGGCTTTTTTCCTGCTGCCCTGTCTATTTCACTGTTTCATAAATGCATAGGGGCCTGCTTTTCAGAGCGCGCCAGTACAAAAACAATTGAGGAAGTCTCTAAAATATGGAATGGGCTGAGACCGAGCCAGGAGTAGTGCAGGAAGGAGGAACCTGATATTCACCCCGCAGTACGGCTCTCAAACTGTGACACACAATTTACAGCCAGGAAGGAAACTATTTGCCGCCATGTCCGACAATTTTTGGCCAAATCCTGTAGTCTGTGCACAGTGATTTCCCAGATATAGCTATAATAGGAGTTTTTACTTGAATAAACGCAGCAGGTTTTGGCTTGTTAAATTTTATATCGCCATGAATTTAAGTGTCAGAAGCTTTGCAGGAAAAATCCCTGTGAGATTCATGCTGTATTTTCTCCTATAACTACACGTATTGTGATCCTTGCGCAAAACGAAAGGTTTTTCCAAGCCATCTCCAGGGAAAAAGATTTTTCAACAAAAATACATGTCAGAAGGAAGCCTACCTTTTTGACACTATTGGCAACAGCTTCCTTTTGACTCAAGTCATCTGCAGAAAGTTCAGTTCCAAATTTGAATTCTGGATGGGCTTCTTCTTCTTGGTCAGCTGTACAGCAACGAAAAGGAAGGGAGTGAGTGTGAAAAAACAGAGCAGTAGATATTTTTGTGGAACCAGTTCAAAAACCATTAGATCAATGTGAATTGGCTCATTTTTGAAAATAAGTAAAAATAAGGAGGTGGCAAGATTTACAGCAAGTAGTGGGAGTTTAAAATAAGTCCCTCCGATTCCATGGTTTACTAGATTTTATCTCGTAAATACTAGTCCCCATTCAGTAAATACTATATTTTAAAAAATTACTAGTGTGTACATATCTGTTTAGATGTAAATAATAATTTAAAAAGATGTCTAGCCAAGCCTCTAGGGGCCTTAACACATAATTAATAATACAGTACAATCCCAGCAGCATTACATTAATCATTTCAACAGGAACCCAGCCAACCACTTACAGAAAATCCTTTCCACCCCTTCGTCATCTAGGAAACCCCCTCATCCCACTCCAAAACTACTGACAGATGTCGTTTGCAGAACGGCTAGAAGGTCACCTGGGGTATATCAGACTGAGCGAAGGGGCAAGTTCCAGACTCCTGACCACTCATGGAGAATGGCTGGACAATCAGCCTTTCTCTTTTATAGTGAGGGGGATCTGGCTCAGCTCAAGCACCTCGCTGACTGCAGCTGTGGCTGTATGGCATGGGGACAGAGATGATCCTTCACGTAGGCCAGCCTGGGACATTTAGGACTTTACAGGTGGTCATAATCCAACACCATAAACTCAACCTAGAGAGACCAATGGGCAGCCAGTGCAGATCCTGGTCTTATAACCTCTCAGGAAGATGCCCCACTGAATATGTTAGCCACTGTGCTCTGCACCAGCTTCAGTTTCCAAATGACTTGAAAGTGCAACCTCATGTAGAGTGCATTGCAACAGCCTAATCATGAAGTAGCAAAAACATGTGTAACAGAGACAAGGTCTGCATCAGAAAGGAAAGGTTACAGCCTCCTAGCCAGGTGCAGATGGGAAAAGTTGACTGAGACACTGACCCACATCATTCAAGTTGGATGAGAGAGAGACATACAGTTGGGTGTCATCAGCACACTGAAGACAATGCACCCAATGCCTTGTTACTAAACCTCCTGCCAGCCCCACATGCAGGTTGAATAGGCAAGGTGACGGAATGGCACCCTGCCACACCCCATTTTTGAGAGCTTTGAGAAGATGAGCAATTGCCCACAACTACCCATTGAGATCTCTCTAAGAGAAAGGAATGGAATCAGTGAAGAGCAGCTGCATCAGTCCATAGGCAAATCAACAATCGCTTGTGATCTATGGTACTGAAGACAGCCAATAGGTCTAATAACACCAGCATGGACACCTGGCTTTCATCTATCACTAGGAGGAGACCACTGACAAGCATGACCAATGCAGTCTCTTAACAGGGGTCAAGGAAACCAGTGGCATCCGGATATTGTGACAGTTGTCTTACCACAACCTTCTCTTCTATCTTGCCCAAGGAGGGAAGAGAAGATTCAATACTCATCAATGATTAGATTGCCAGCATCAAGAAATGAACACGTGACCAAAGGCTGTGCTATTGCTTCCTTCAAAGGAACAGTTTGCCCTCTCTAAGAGAAGCATTGACAATGCCATAAGCAATGGACCCAGTATTTTCCCACTGGCCTTTGCCGGCCAGGAATGACATGGAAACCAAGCACTTCCTGACCGCACTGGCAACATTCTGTATGTGTGAAGAGAGATATTAGCAAATAGATGGACAAATTCAAACCAATACATTTGAAAAGATTGGTGTTCAGTACATGGGAGAAATAGCTTCTTTGTAGTGCTTATAAATTAATTGAAAAATTAAACTAGCAGTCTCAAGAGCTATTGGCAGGATTTTCTACACACAAAAAATCATTTAGGAAGAAATACAAATCAGCTTCCATAATTGTATAAAAACCTTGCAGATCCTAGTCTACCATTTCTATTTTTCCCCCTGTTTAAAGATGATGTTTAATCCACTGATCCACCATTTTAGCTCAAGGTACCCCGTTTGGACAATTCCCGATATCACTTCCAGATGGTGTACTAGGTAGCAAGAATAAGATTCAAACATAGGCAATGCCTATCTCAGAATGGATCTAACAGTCCACCCTCCTGGTTTTGATGTTCCACACCATTTATGGGTAAAGCTTCAGACGGAGAGTGATCAGATGTGCTGCTAGTGGCCATAAGTGGGGCCTTTGTGACTACCCCTTTTGCCACTGAGGCCAGTTGGAAGATGTAGGCCACACACTTGCAGGGTGTGCTCACTGGCAAGGGCTCCTTGGTTCCTTCATGAGTTTTGTACAATGCTCTTCCCTCAACTATCAAATAGTTAAGACACTTAGACTAACACGTCTGACTTGACTGTCTATGTAGATGCAACTTCTTTTCTTTTTCTGTGCTTCTCTTAATCTCTGCTTCCCTTCGGTGTATTTTTGCTTTTTGTATTATCCTATCCCTTCATACAACCTTCCCCCATATATCCCAAAGGGCCATCCCAGAGATAATCACAAAGAAAGAAATTAACAAAATAAATGGGATCAACAGCAGAACCATATTCTAAGGGCAGCACAGCAGGTGCAATGAAAGATGAGACATGAAAGGGTTAATGCAACTTCTTTTTATAACGGTCTAGCTTGCTCAGTAACATTTTCGTTTAGTTAATTGTACGTGTGCTTCAAGTTCACAGAGTCACTGTTTAAAATCTAAACAAATAAACTTACTTATGAGTTTATATTGCCATCCAGAAGTCTATAAAGGCAGTGCTTGTGAGGATATGCCAGGGTAAAGGGAAGCAGTTATATTAAAAAGGCTTATATTGAGGTTCAGTAGCAAATGTCTTGCTGTGCTCCTCCCTCCTTTCCCAACATGCAAGCAATACCTGAGAAGCATCACTTATAAAATCCTTACCGCTTTCTATTTCCTCTTCATTGTCATCTTCTAGGATATTTACAGGAGCAGCTGTTTCCCCAGCCTCCATCATACTTTTCAGTGCCTCAAGCTGTTCTATTTAAAAAATTAAAAAAACGCAGAGCAAATAAAAGTTAGCCATGTAATGAACAGTTCTTATTCAAAATTAAATATTTTAACTCAAAATACATGAAGAAAACCCCAAATAATTAGGACCTGATTCTGACAGGTGCTTGAATTTAATGAGAGTTGTGGGTACTCTGTACCAGTTAGGCTCATGTCTGCAGTCAGCAGCAATGGTTTACAAAAGAACTTAAGAGACCCATTCTTGTTAGGGATAGCTTGATAAAACAGTTATTACCATTGCTGGATCAAAAAAAGAGCAATCAGTAAGGGCCTGATCCAAAGCCCAGTGAAGTCAAGGGGAGTCTTTCCAGCACCTTCAAGAACCTTTGAATCAAACACATTACTCAGTACTTGCCCACGGCAGTAACAGATAGCTGATCACTTTCACGGCCTGATACTACATTCTGCATTTGAATGGAAATTTTACTCAGTATGGTGCAAGACTGGGCTCTTACATTATTTCTGAATGGGGCATGTAAGCCGCACAGTATAAGCCCAATCCTACACCACTAAAGTCAATGGGAGTTTAAGCCACTGTCTTCAATGGGAGAAAGTCCAAGGCCTATCAGAACAATGGCTATCCCAACATCATTAATCACGCACAGAAGAAGAGTATGAGGATGGGCAAGAAAAGAAGTCATTTGAAATTCCATTTCAGTTTTAGTGCACCTGGCAGATGTGGAAAACACAATAATGGCAACACTCCCACTCTACAACAGATTCTGTCTGTGTTACATCTTAGCCTGGACAGCAATCAGATTGTGACTCAGGATTACACCTATTTATAATCTCTATTCACTTGTACAGAGAACAAAACTTTGCCACTGAGATGAAACTTAAATGTAATGTATAGAAATATACTGTATAATCTGCAAATATTGTTCATTTTGGAAAGTTCGGTAGAATGTTGTTCAGTTATCTAAAGGGTGTACTTTTGCTTCAACGGAAAGGTTCAATGAACTTTACTTACTTTTTTCCACTTCAGGTTTCAGCCTTTTGTTTTTTATGAGTATCTTTCTTTTGAGGTCATTAGGGGACGGTAAGGGTCTTCCTGGTTCAAGCTACAAAATGGAGAGAAGGGCTTATTGAGAATGATTTGCAATTATCTTCTCATTTAACCTCTTTGACCACACATTTTGGGTTGGAGTTTGACTTTAGGCACAGCCGCAGCAAGGGACACTGAGTAACCAGCACCACAGAGGGGCTACTGTGCAGCCAGGGCAAGATGGAGACAGTGACATAAAGGCAGGACTTCCACTTTCTCTGAGGCCACCTCCCTTCCCACTAAATGCAAAACACGGGCTCCCATCCCTCTCTGCTCATGGATGTTGATGGGATCATTTGGCCTGTAAACTGCCTATTGTCTCATATTCCTGTAATGGACCACACCCAAAAAGCTCTGAATAAATCAGAATAAAAACAAGTTTCATTAAAATACCAACAAAACAAGGACATTGAAAAAGTCATTCATTTCATTTTTTCTTCAGGATTTTATATAGCATCAATAAGATATTAAAAATAAAAGGTTTATATCACCTCTTTAAATATCTCTATGTGATCAGTTAAGAATGTCCCTCTTTTCACTCTCTTTTCTATTCAGTATTAATCAGATTATTTGGAAGGACGATGTTTGAGAACTTTGTGATCTTAAATTTGCCACATTCTCAATTTAAAAGTACAGCTAATGTGCAGTCATTTAATTTTGTTTACCTATATTAGTTTTATTTAATTGCTACACTTGCCCCTTTTAGCAGAACATATTTAGACATCTATTATTTTCACCTCATGTTAAGTTTTGTTAAATTCTAAAAAAAGTTCTCTCTTCATAGGAGAGAGAGAGATTGGTGTTATAAAACCACCTGAAAACTAAACTCTGCCTCTAGTAGTGTCTCTCTGCCTGCTCACATCTTTCATAAGGGGCAGAATGGGTGTGCTGACTGACCACCATCCTGAAGGAAAAAACCTAAAAAATTAATCAGTAACAATAATAATACTTTACAGGTATATATCACTTATTGTTTAATGATCACAGAACATTTCACAACCATTAATTAACATAATGCAAGAGCGTGGCAGGAAATTTTACCGTCTTCACTTTACAGATGGAGAAAATGAGGCAAGAACAGATTACATAGCTTTAAAATTAAAGCATTTTTCATCTGGGCACTGTACAATAAATAGTGAAGGAGTTCCCATCCTGGAGAAATTACAATCTAAATAGACGAGACAAAGAGTGGGAGGGGAAACAGAGGCAGAGAAAGCGATGAAGTGACGGAGGCAATGCCCCAGTTTAGTAGCATAGGCAGGACTACCATACTCACAGGACCACACCACCTTGGCAGCAGTACAGTTGAAGTCTCATAGACTCATAGACTCATAGGTCAGAAGGGACCAATATGATCATCTAGTCTGACCTCCCGCACAAGGCAGGCCACAAAACCCTACCCATACACATTTATAACAACCCCGAACCCATGACTGAGTTATTGAAATCCTCAAAAGTGAGATTTGAAGACCTCAAGCTGCAGGGAATCCACCAGCAAGCGACTCATGCCCCATGCTGCAGAGGAAGGCGAAAAACCTCCGTGGCCCCTGCCAATCCGCCCCAGAGGAAAATTCCTTCCCGACCCCAAATATGGCGATCAGCTAAACCCTGAGCATGTGGGCAAGACTCACCAGCCAGCACCCAAAAAAGATTTCTCTGCAGTAACTCAGTTCCCATCCCATCCAGCATTCCCACAGACCATTGAGCAGACTTATCTGCCGATAATCCAAAATCAATTGCTCAAATTAAACTATCCCATCATAACATCCCCTCCATATACTTATCAAGCTTAGTCTTAAAGCCAGATAAGTCATTTGCCCCCACTACTTCCCTCGGAAGGCTATTCCAGAACTTCACTCCCCTAATGGTTAGAAACCTTCGTCTAATTTCTAGTCTAAATTTCCTAATATCCAATTTGTACCCATTCGTCCTCGTGCCTATAATAGTACTAAACTTAAATAATTCCTCTCCCTCCCTAACGTTAATCCCCCTGATATATTTATATAGAGCAAGCATATCCCCCCGGAGCCTTCTTTTGGCCAGGCTAAACAAGCCAAGCTCTTTGAGTCTCCTTTCATAAGGCAGATTTTCCATTCCTCGGATCATCCTAGTAGCCCGTCTCTGAACCTGTTCCAGTTTGAATTCATCCTTCTTAAACATGGGACACCAGAACTGCACACAATATTCCAGGTGGGGTCTCACCAGCGCCGTATATAACGGCACTAACACCTCCTTCTCCTTGCTGGAAATACCTCGCCTGATGCATCCTAAAACCGCATTTGCTTTTTTAACAGCCATATCACATTGGCGGCTCATAGTCATCCTGTTATCAACCAATACCCCAAGGTCCTTCTCCTCCTCCGTCGTTTCCAACTGATGCATCCCCAACGTATATGTAAAATTCTTATTATTAATCCCTAAGTGCATGACCTTGCACTTTTCACTATTATATTTCATCCGATTACTATTGCTCCAGTGTACAAGGTAGTCCAGATCTTCCTGAATAGCATCCCGGTCCTTCTCCGTGTTAGCAATACCCCCCAGCTTCGTATCATCCGCAAATTTTATTAACACATTCTCGCTCTTTGTGTCAAGATCAGTTATAAAAAGGTTAAATAAGGTCGGTCCAAGAACCGATCCTTGAGGGACTCCGCTAGTAACCTCCTTCCAGCCTGACAGTTCACCCTTCAGCACGACCCGCTGTAGTCTCCCCTTTAACCAGTTCCTTATCCACCTTACAACTTTCACATTCATCCCCATCTTTTCCAATTTAACTAACAGTTCCCCATGCGGAACCGTGTCAAACGCCTTACTGAAGTCGAGGTAAATTAGATCTACCGCATTGCCCTTGTCTAAGTAATCCGTCACCTTCTCAAAGAAGGAGATCAGGTTGGTTTGGCACGATCTACCTTTAGTAAATCCATGTTGCAATTTGTCCCAATTACCATTGACCTCCATGTCCTTAACTACTTTCTCCCTTAAAATTTTTTCCAAGACCTTACACACGACAGACGTCAAGCTAACAGGCCTATAATTACCCGGATCACTTTTATTCCCTTTCTTAAAAATAGGAACTACGTTAGCAATTCTCCAGTCGTACGGCACAACCCCCGAGTTTACCGATTGCTTAAAAATTCTCGCTAACGGGCTCGCAATTTCACGCGCCAGCTCCTTTAATATCCTCGGGTGGAGATTGTCCGGTCCCTCCGATTTTGTCCCATCAAGCTGTTCAAGTTTGGCCTCTACCTCAGATACGGTAATATCCACCACCACATCCAGATTCCCGTTTGTCATCCCTCCATCATCCCTAAACTCCTCACTAGTCTTATTAAAGACCGAGGCAAAGTACTTATTTAGATATTGGGCCATGCCTAGGTTATCCTTAACCTCTGTTCCATCCTCAGCGTATAGCGGCCCCACTTCTTCTTTCTTTGTTTTCTTCTTATTTATGTGACTGTAGAACCTTTTACTATTGATTTTGATTCCCTTTGCAAGGTCCAGTTCTACGCGGCTTTTAGCCTTCCTCACTTTATCCCTACACGTTCTGACCTCACTAAGGTAGCTTCCCTTACTAATCCCGCCTTTCTTCCACTCCCTGTAAGCTTTCTGCTTTTTCCTAATCCCCTCTCTGAGTTGCTTGCTCATCCAGCTTGGCCTACTACTCCCGCCCATGGTTTTTTTCCCCTTTCTTGGGATGCAGGCTTCCGACAATTTCCGCAGCCGCGACTTAAAGTAATTCCAGGCCTCCTCCGCATTTAAATCCCCAAGTTCCTCCGTCCAATCCACTTCCCTAACTAATTTCCGTAACTCTTTGAAATTAGCCCTTGAGAAGTCGAAAACCCTAATCCCAGATCTACGTTTGCTTATCCTTCCATCTAATTTGAATTGAATCAACTCATGATCACTCGAACCAAGATTGTCCCCTACCACCATTTCTTCTACGAGGTCCTCACTACTCACCAAAACCAAATCTAAGATGGCATCCCCTCTCGTAGGTACTTCAACTACTTGATGAAGAAATCCATCCGCTATCACATCCAGAAACATCTGACCCCTATTATTCTTGCAAGCACTCGTCCTCCAGTCTATATCCGGGAAGTTGAAATCTCCCATAATCACACATTTCCCCTTAGTGTTTACTTCGTTAAAAACATTAAAGAGGTCTCTATCCATATCCAAGTCAGACCCCGGCGGTCTGTAGCACACCCCAAGTACTATCTCAGGGGAAGCTCTAGTAGCTTTTTTACCCAGTGTGATTTTTACCCAGACAGACTCCGTCTTATCCATTCCATCACTTCTCATTTCATTACAATTCACCTCATCATTGACGTACAAAGCTACTCCACCACCTCTACCTTTCTTCCTGTCTTTTCTAAACAGCACATAACCTTCAATACCCGTACTCCAGTCATGAGTACTATTCCACCAGGTTTCTGTTATCCCTATAATATCCGGTTTCACTTCCTGCACCAGTAGCTCCAGTTCCTCCATCTTGTTTCCTAGGCTCCTCGCATTAGTGTACAGACATTTTAATTTTTGACGTTTGGCGTCAATGACATTCTTTCCCCCGTCACGCACAGACCTTCCACCACCATCATCACCCGTCTGGCTAGTTGCAACTCCGCTTTTCCCCCTTTGGTCAATTCTTCGGTCCACTAGGATATCCCCTCTCACTTTGCTTGCTTCCCTCTCCAGGTTAAGTTCCGGCGTGGAGATCTCCTGAACATCTCCCAACCATCTCCCCCAACTTCCTAGTTTAAAGCTCTCCTAATGAGGTCGGCAAACCTCCATCCTAGAAGTCCAGTTCCCTCCCTGCTTAGATGAAGTCCATCCCGAGCGAACAGTCGTCTGTCCGTAAACGCTTCCCAATGACCGTACATCCCAAAGCCCTCCTTATAGCACCACTGCCTGAGCCATCTGTTAATCATCATAATCTTGTCGCTCCTTTGCTGCCCCGCTCTAGGAACCGGCAAAATTCCACTAAAGATCACCTGAGCTTGGATTTCCTTGAGCGTCTTCCCCAGTCTGACATAGTCCTCCTTGATACAGTCCAGGGAGCGACTAGCCGTATCATTCGTACTCTAGTCAGGAGACTAGAGTAGCAACTCAGACATGGACTGGCTGTGTGATTTTGGGCTAGTCGCTTAACCACTGTTCCCTAATTTATGTCTCAATTTCCTCATCTTTTAAGTGTGGATAATGCTATTTACCAAGCTTACCTCCCAGCAGCGTTGTGAGATTCCAGCAACCAGTGCACAGTCCTGCAAAGATTTAGCTATGTGAGCAGTCCTTAGCCAGGTGATGAGGCTATTCCTGACAGTAAGGGTTTCTAGGATCACTTCTTTGATGTTTGCGGAAAGCATCAAATGACAAATGCCAAATATAAGCATCATGAAATGACTTGCTCCATATTGGGAAGGGAGAGGAATAACCTCTGATGGCCATTCACTCTCCACTCTGAGGTGGGGAGTGTAGAGGACAGGGTCCTCTGGTAAAAGCCCCAGCACACTGGCTGGAGACAAAAGAGTACAGATTTGGATACTGCAGCTCCCTCCCCATAGGCCTGGGAAGGAAAGGGGGGAAAGATCTGTTACCCAGCATCATGGCTGAAAAGGACTAGGGGTACACTGAGGTAAAAGTAGAAGACATAGCCAGGGCTAGTAAGGGAGGCAGATCTGTTTAGAGTGGGTGAGGTGTAAGAAAAAAAAAAAAAGAATCAAGTCAGCCCTGTCACTGTGCAGGACCATGCTCTGGGAGAAGCCACTGTCAACGCATCACACCTTGAAATCCAAATGTAAGGAGAAGCGAACAAAGGTGGCAACAGTCCGCGGGAAAATCAACAACTGGGGCAACACCCTTTCAAGCTAATATTCATTTTCCCATTATAATCAAGCAAACTCAAGCATTCAGTTCCAGCACAGCAATCATGGACAGCAATCTCAACATGTGCTTTGAGCATAAAATAAACCGTCGTTTATCGATTGTGACTAGCAGGGATATGTTTTAACGCCACTAGATGGCAGTACAAACAGCTTTTATCTATTTCCCTTAGCTCTAAAATACCAGCCTGCAATTAAAAGCTCACCTAGGGGCAGTACCTGCTTCTGTCAGTCTCACGCCTGCCCTGAGTTTCCTTCTAGAGATACTGAAGACAGCACACAAAGACTCCCAGAAGGCACGTTTCAAACTTGCACCAGATGCCTTTGGAAAGCTTGCTTTACAAATGCACGTATGGAGGAGGCAAGGCGACAAAAAAGTAGAGATGAGAAAGAAAAACCAACCCTAAACAACGAGCAGCACTAAAGAGCAGAGGCTGGAACTGAAGCAGCCGCAGTGACAGAACTCCGGGAGTGGCACCATTTCTGGCTGGTCACAGGGCCACGAGTCCCCTTGTGAAAACTGCAGCGAGGCTGGGGAATATTACTGTCAGGCACGTGTCTCCCCTGCATACGCCTCCAAGACTGGGAACAAGAGCTAGAGCCGGCCTTCAGGAAAATGGCACGCTGGGCAAACTTGTATTTTGGAGCCCTTGGCTCCCCGACCCCATCACCCTTGGCATCCCACCCCCTCCATCGGCCCTGGGCCCCGCAACCTCCCCCTCAGCGCGTAATTTGCATTGAAAGAGGTGCTGGGGCTCAGGCCCGACACAAATTAAGCACTGGCTTGGGGGCCAGAGAGAGGCAACTGCTGGCCTCAAAGCCATGCTTCTGCCGCCAGCAACAGCACAGAAGTAAGGGTTGCATGGTATATGGTGACCTGGTCAACCTCCCCACATGTGCTGTGTAAGGGGAGGGCCTGGGGCCACACAGCCCAGGTGGACAAAGTGACCTCCCCAACCCCCTCAGCCCTCTAGGGGGCATGGAAGAGCTTTGGGGGGGGCACTCTGCTCGCCCCGCCCAAACGTTACTCTGTGGGGAGAAAGCGGGGAGAAATCTGGGCACCTGCCATGCCTCTCTCTGGTGAACTGGGGGCACAGTGGCCCCCCCACTTCCCCCAAACTCCACCCATGCACAACACTCCTCACTGACATGCATTGGCCTGGGAGTTCCCCTGACCGCTGGCAGCACGCATCTTTGCACTGCGCACAGTGCCCCCTGACCCCAGGGCCCTGGGCAGTCAACCACCCCAAGACCGTCCCGGTCTGTAAGCATTCTTGCACCCTAATTATCCCAGTCACATTTAAGAGACGAAGGGGAAAAACAGCCCTGGAGAGGATGGTATCACAAGGCAAGGGGCATCAATGACTACAGTACGGTAGCAGGAAGGTTTGTGACAGGACTCTCCTTCTGGCTGTCTTTCTTGGCAGTGTGGTGCAGCTGACAGCAGTTGCTCACCTCTGGCAGTCGGCGGCTGCTGCAAGAGAGTTTGAGTGAGTTGCGCAAAGCAGCGAGCAGGCCCTGAAAGAGCAAACCCTAGCAAACAGGAGGTCAGGCCCAGGCTGTATGCTGGTAGGATGTGCCTGTGAAGAAGGGCCCGCTCCAGCATTTGCTGTGTTTTCTGGCTACATATGAGACTAAAATGTATGTGGGTTTTAGTTTTCCTAATTGGTCCTGCTGTTGCTGTTTCTGCCCGGGAGCTCTTCACCCAGTTCAGTTCCTAATGCAGCAGTGATGGCAGCCCACATTCCAAAGCGTGGCCTGGGCCACGAAACACGGACACAAGATGCCGCTGAAGGCACTATCCTCCCCCCAGTTAAGACCATGAACGTGATCAATTACTTTGCATCTGTCATGTTCTTCTGTACCAGATATGAACTGGCTACAGAGCTTGCTTGTACGCACAAGATGTTTCATCATTAGATCCTTCAATGCTCTTTCAGGTATGATAGAGGTTCATTTAAATAAGGTGTTTTACACAATGCCTCCTAGTAGCTGAACAGTACATTACAGTTTAGCATTCCCTTACATCTCCCCCTTTCAGTTCTACATTCCTACCATTTACAGTATTTACTCCCTCACACGGTCTTTGAAATTCAGTACATAACTGTCTGTTAAGTGTTTCTGAATCACACACATTACATGACCCGAATGCGTAACAGCTTGGACATCTGGCTGTTCATCACTTGCAAAGACTGGCTGTGTGGTCAGTTTGGAATCTTCTTGTTCTGCATCTGCCATCTGTAGAGTTTGCTCTGCTGCTCGTTCTTTCTGAGCAGCAGCCTGTAGATGTTGAGAGTTTCTTTTGAACACTCCATCGCTGATCTCAATCACATGTGATATGCGTCCTGAATTCTTCTTCATGACAGCTGAAGCTGTTCATCCTTTTTCTCCATCCATTTTTAAATGAACACGGTTGCCAAGTTCTAGATCTGGAAGATCACTAACCGAATGACTTCTTTTGTAAAAGCGTTCATAAGCTCTTGTAGCTTTTTTATCTGATTTGGCTACATGCTTCATGTCTGGACACTTTGGAAATAGGTTCTTTTCCAAAGGTGGAACAGTAGTTCTGAATTGTCTTCTCATCAGAAGGTGTGCTGGACTATATCCAGTAGCTGCTATTGGTATGGATCTGTAACTCAGAATAGCAAAGAATGGATCTTCCTGCTGTAGGATTGTCTTAGTCTGTGCAGCTCTCTCAGCCTCTCCATTTGCTTGTGGGTAATGCAGGGTGCTAGTAATATGATCAAAAATCACATTTCGTTCAGGGTGACTTAAATTCTGCTGCAGCGAACTGTGGTCTGTTGCCCATCACTAGCTGTTCCAGAATAAACGAAGTGAGCAAAACTGCACTTCAGTTTCTCAATAATACCGACATGTTAGGTCTTTCAAGTACATTGTGCCTATAAACCTGGAAAAATAGACCCTGACAATCAGGTAATGATGTCATCTAAATTTGCATAAATCTGCAGCTAGTCTCTTCCAAGGGCTCTCTGGTGCAGATGTTTGTGCACTGTACACGCAAGTTGATTTGTACTGGATCAGCTTTCAGGAATCCAATATCACCAAATCCTTCATCAAGTTCTTGCACCTGTCTCATTAGGGCCATCATGGCGGCTACGCTACAGCTGAGAGGCTTGTTGGTCTTTGATCACATGCACTCTGAATGCATAGCTTTTATCTTTGTTAGTTGTTTCTGTGGTGACCTGGCCTATGACATTCAGCATACTTCCAGGGCTAGTCAGAGCTGTGTCAGGTGACTTCAGATCTGGGAGGGGTTGAAAGTGATTTTAAATCCCTTCTGAGATGACTGACATCATCAGCTCCTGTGTCAATTTTAAAGTCAATAGTCATGCCATGAATATTCAGCTTCACTCTCTGGGCAGGGTTCTAATGTCTAATAGACATTAGAAAAAATGGCTTTTGGTTGTCTGTGATAGGAGTCAAGCTTAGGTGTGGCAAACAGCTGCAAAATGTCCATATTTCATGCATTTATTACATGCTGTGCCATTGGCTGGACATGCATCATCTCTTGAGATATGACTTTTTCCATACCTTGTGCATGTAGGCTGGAATTGTCCCCTCTTAGCCTTGGAGCTCTCTCCTTGCCTTGTGGTTTTTATGATAATGGACTTTTAACACTCAAATGTCTCTTTGCAGTTTCTAAGCTTGCTTCAGTTTTTGTACATTTGTCAAGTTTCTCTAGGTTTCACTAGTTCAGACTGTTTTGTTATTTAAATAGCTGAGGCTAGGGTTAAATCTCTCTTCAATTGTAGCTGCTGTGAAAGGTTTTTATCTGTTAACCCAATAACCAGCCTGTCTTTGATATTTTGATGTTGTGCATCCCCAAAATCATAGTTTTCAGCAAACGTACACAGAACTCCTATAAAACATTCAACATTTTCCCGTGGTACTTGAAGTCTCTCATGAAAACATTCTCTTTCATAAACCCACATTTCTCTGAGGTATAAAGTATGCATCAAACATAGCCGGAGCCCTTTCATGGTCATCTGCAGTAAAGTCAAAAGATTTAAATATATGCTTTGCTTGCTTCTCCACAGCATAAATTAAAGACGATACTTGCTTCCCGTCTGTCCACTGTGAAGGCTTTTGCCAAAGCTTAAGCTTTCTGGGACACTGAAGAGAAGATCCTGCATTCTTTGTTCCTTCTCTTTCTGTTCTTAGCGTATTCCTGACATCATGTTCTTCTGTATTAGCTATGGACTGGCCACAGAGCTTGCTTATATACACCACGTGTTCAGCATTCAATACAGTAATGCTCTGCAAGGTATGGCTCAGGTTCATTTAAATAAAGTTTTAGTACACAATGCCACCTACCGGCTGAACAGCATAATACAGTTTGCATTCTATTGGAGCACCAAAGACTGGCAATTACAGAGAGACAAGGAGGGTGAGGTATTATCTTTTATTGAAAATCACAGGTCACAAACAAACGCACTACAAGTGGTCTCTTTTACATGGCAGGCAACCCTATTTGACTCAGCACGGGGACATGGCCCCCAACCCTGTGCCAGAAGCCCTTCCCCAAGCCCTGTAGAAAATAAATTAAAAGAACCAGCTAAGGACAAGTTGGCACCGAAAAGCTGGGACACCCAAATGAAAAAACGTATGCCCAGAGATATATAAGCTTCCACACTATTGATAATGCAACCCCAAGTTACTATACCTCTCAAATAAAAGTAATATAAGACAGAAACACAATTTGTAAAGATACATACTGGATGTGTATCTAGAGGTTGCTTCAAAAGGAGATCGCCAAAATAATCTTCACAGTATTTTGACATCTTGTACTGTTGGTATTTGCTGGAAAAAAGTGACATTAAAAAATTAGCCAAGACTCTCCCTCAAATGCCTCCCCCTTCCCCTCGAGCCATCAACAACAAAAAGTTAATCCTCAAGTAATACAAGTATTTCATACAATTTGCTGCCCACTTACAATCACATTTGCAAGTCTTATAATACTTTAAACTGTTTATAAAAACATAACTGAAAAGCATGGACTTATTTAGGCCAAAATAATGTGCTGATTAAATATCTTGCAGCTAATGTGGCCTTTCAAATGTAATTCACTGCTGCATCACAGCATTACTAAAAACTTAAAGCTTGACCTATGCATTAATGCAAACATCTCTGAATCTCTTCAAAGTGACTTCTAATCTAATTTAGCTGCATAATCTTGTCACAGAGTTTTCAAGTAAAGCTGGACTATTATGAGCCTTATCATAGGCATAATTGTGCTCTCATTGCGTTATTGAAAATGGAAAAAGAATAGACTTGATACCTGCAATGATTTTCAAATGAAAGAATGACAGGATATTCAGATGTAACAAATGCAGTTTCCTTAATGGCTTGAATCACATCCTTTAAAACGTGAAGAAAAGTTTAATGTTAAAACAGATAAAACTGCAGTCATGAGTAAAAGTATTTTACAGTCATGGAACATGGTGTGTTCTACAGGAAGCAAAGACAGACAGAACAAAGTACGTCTGTTTTATTTCTCCATTTACTCCCTCCTACTACTTGGACTCTAGGCTTGAAAAACTCCCTCCACTTGAGGAAGGAAGGTGGTGGCTACAGCCACAACCCATCAGTGCTGCTGTGAGCCACAGGGATGTGACAGCTGATCTCACAGATAGGAAGATTTTGCCGGAAGGGGCAACTCCTGTTTTTCGCCTGTCCCTTCCGCAGCTGAGGGAGTCTCTGTGTTGGGTCTGCTGTGCATTATGTTGGCAGGATTTGGACAGCCTGTGCAGAGGGCTCCCTGCAGAGGGGAGTGGGAACAGGCAGTGAGGCAGAGGCAAGCTGTTAAGAGTTTGGGGCATAGGAACCACCCTATGTGGATCATTCATTCCATTAAGATGTAGTACAGCCATGCAGTGTTGTGGGGTAAGATTCCTTCTCTCTGCAGAGTTCCCTATTTGTTAGCTGTTAGGGAGAGGATTTGGGCTTAACTACAAACATGTAGGTTAAACTTTATCAATGATGTATAAATTCTACCTTGAAAAGAATATCCGTACACATTGCTTTCCCATGCGTTATTATTGGTTCCTGGTCTTCACCTTTTCCATCCCAACAATCCAGTTCAACACATCTAATAACCCAATAACAACTATGTCAATTTTCACAGTATTTCAATAAATACATAAGCCATTTGAGAGAAACTCCAAGCAATCTGTCATGTTCAGAAGCAGAGGCTAGAGTAAATGACAATGCAGTTTTAGAAGGGATACAATTCTTCTCATGCTATCTGCAACACGCAAATTGTTATCATTTCAATTTGATTTGATAACTATGGAAATATTACATACACAATGTGTGGGGGAGCATAAAAGGTCTGAGTGAAAGTGGTTTTTTTATATCACCTTAGCACTCTGTTATTTACTCTCTCATTAGCTAATTTGAATTGTCCAGATTCAAGTAGTTAACTACAAGTAGTTAAACTGGAAGTCATCGATTGATAACCCTGTAAATGCAAATTGGCTTAATTACACAGCACAAATCCCTCTGAATTGCAGAAGTGTGCACCCTACATCATCCCACATACACCTTCCTCAACAATTCTGCAACTTCCGAAAGGCTACCATTTCCATATGTTTTTGTAAAATAAATTTTACTTATGATATTTTTCCATATTTATCCAATTTGTTCTATTTCTATGGTATCATATATGATTGCTGAGGTAAACATAATGAAGTATTTGATTTCTCTAGGACAATATTAACTATAAAAGCCATTATCCTGTGTTTCCAACCTGCAACCAGCCAAAAGCACTTGTCTGTACATCTCTACAGAAGACTTCCCGCCAAACTGCCTGCCTGTTAGATAGGTATTGTGGGAGGAACTGATGAAGTAGTGAGCCAAAGAATGGTCCATTTCCTGGTATAATTCCAAACGGTCCAGGAAGACTGGGGCATTTTCATCTGACATCAGATATCTGCAGAATCCATCACTTGATATGAGACCTGGAAGGAAAAAATAGCTTTATGTTTTTTCTGTATTTATGCACAGAATACAGATTATTACAGTGGTGGAAGGAACACAGACATTGTTACCATGAAGAGGTGCTGGTATTTTATAACAGCAGATGAAAGAAAATTAACAATAGTAATTTAAATACAACATTCTCCCAAGCTTTCAAAGCCTCGAATCCAAAGATTTTATTAGCATGGTCCACAAAGTTATTTTATTTTGGATTTATTTCCAAAACATGGAAGGTTCAAGACTTTTGTTAGCCATCCCACTGTTTGAAATATATACAGTAGATTATCTTTCTGACAATGAAAACCAAAACATTTTTTGTCTAAACACTGGCACGTTAGAACATGGAACTGTTTGTGTACAGTAGCTTTGACCACAATGTTCATGGTATGTTTTCTTTCACCTCTTTTTGTTTTGTGCTTCAGAAATTGTAAAAGATGAGAGGCCATATTCTGGTGTAAATCAGATCAGAATCTGCCTGCAATATCTATTTTTAATATGGCCTTATGTTTAAAAAGGAGGGAGGGGGGAAGGAAGTAGGCAGTTAACCATCCAAATAATTACATTACACAATTTGAACGCAATTTGAACTTGAAGTTCATGTTTCCTAATGTCAGACATGGGACCTCTGTTATTGGTCACAGCAGCTCTAATTTTATTTTGTTTCACATGACCTTTTTGTTTAAACAGAATCTATAAAGCCCAAGCTCTCACTTGCTCTTCACTTTCTGAAATATTCTCACTTGGGGCTTAAACTTTCTGTTCTTGACCTCAGCCAAGTCCCTTTAGCTGGTTTTGAGTTAGGAGAAAATGAAAAGGGGAGAAAAACCCCACACATTCTCATCTTATGAAATTTAACTTTTTTTTTTTGCCTACTAAGAACTTTAAAATAGCAAAACAAAGTCGCTCCAAGCATGATATGTGATTAGTCTGGGGAGAAAAAGGTATAAGAGAATGGAAAAAATTCACTAATGTGTATAACTGGTGGATATCTGCTAAGATTTCAGTGACTGGATGAGGCCTTCCCCAATGATAACATAATTGAGAGGCTGAGCTGCCTTTTCTCCCCACCTACCAGGAGGAGAAAGTCTCTACAGCTGCTCTCCCACAGAGTTCCCAAGTGGGAAGTGCTCACTGAGCCATACATGAACTGCACAGCACACGAGGAAGGGCTGCTTGCTCCTTACTGAGTTCTAGTTACTGATCCTTAGCGTTGTTGTATAAAAGGGGCAGTCAATAGGTGGACCATGGGACAAAACCAGACTTTCAGCCACTTCTGAATGGACCCTGATGTTTTTGTATTTCTTTATTATCATTATTATTATATATTATTATTATATATTATATGTATTATTATTATATCATCATCATTATCATTATTGTTATTACTTTTTATTTATTATTATTATTATTTTCTTCCCTGGAGTCCACACCTTGACCAAGAAATTTGGACCCTGACAAAAAATAATTGACTACT
Source organism: Mesoclemmys tuberculata (assembly GCA_007922155.1). Classification (NCBI taxonomy): domain Eukaryota; kingdom Metazoa; phylum Chordata; order Testudines; family Chelidae; genus Mesoclemmys; species Mesoclemmys tuberculata. The sequence goes on along the minus strand of ML675614.1, from coordinate 9,746,774 downwards.
TGAGCTGGACAGTGACTGAGGCAGGACTGGTTTGTTACAGATATAGTGCAGTGAATGAGGTCTTGCCTGTCACACAATGGTATGCAGTGCACACACATGCTTATGTACTTTACTGAATAGGGGTGTGGTAAAAAGGACTGCAGTGAACAGCCATCCCACAGATACACCCTTGCCTCCATTGGCTGTTGTAGTAGGGTGGGTTCTCATGCATTCCCAGAATGCCGGGCATTTTGGTACTTCCAGGATTGGTGTGACCCTGCTGGCGTGACCTTGCATGCATCGTGGCAGGGCGTGGTGATGTGCTCTTCAAAATGGCATCCCCACCTGATAAGGGACAAAACCTAGTTTGGTTTTGTCTCAGTAGATGGGAGGCAAACCGTCCAACAAGCGGACTGTTGGGTTTAAAAAACAAATGAATGGTCTGCTGATGTTGGAGATCGCAAGTTCTAGGGTCAAATCCACCAATGAAAGAGCATCATCAGAAAAATCCCATCAATTCTTCTGCAGGAGACATTGTACATCTCCGTACATTGCGACCGAAATCATACAGAAAATAAGAATTAAAACCATAGGCTCAAGTAGCTACCCTGATTCAATTATTGGCTGAAAGAATAAGAAAGCAGTGTAGAAGTTTAGATCAGCATCAGATTCTAGATACAGTTTTGTATCTGCAAAATCCCTATCTTTATAAACTACAGATTTTCTTTAATTCACTTGTGGCCTCCTAAAACATGGGTTCACATATTTCGTTCTGATCAGGAGCAAGCCATTTTCATTCTACCTTGTACATTTTGGGAAAATATTTGTAATATCTCACATTTAGGTAGTAGATCGATGAATGAATTAAACATGTGACCAATATGATTAGAATAAAAAAGGAGGTAACGGGGAGCTTCTGGTAAACATGGTGAGGAAAACAAAATAAGCTACTCTCCCAATAGACTGGGAGCCTTCAAAATTCCCTTCTGTATCTCCAAGCAGAGAAAACAATGGATCCTGGAGTGTCCTCTGAGTAATTTTCTTTAAGAAATACTCTGCTATTGAGAGGCAAGATCTCCCATCTGATAGCCAGAGTATTGGTTGAGGGCCTTCTCCTTTTTTACTGGAGTTCCCTGGGAAGTTATGGAGAAACCATCGCCTCACAGGTGCAATTTTAGCAAAAAAGCATAAACAGTCTGTTAACATATAGTGTGATGCAAGGATAGCAGAGTAAACTCAGGTCAGCATATACAGAATGAGATCCTTACCCCTTACCCAGAGTGGTGTCTAGGCAACTAAAAGCCCTGTTTCCTGTGATGCAAGAACCAAGGAAGACAGCCACAGGCTACCGTCCAAGGACCTCCTCACAATCCCTAGAGTAGGGAGCAGTCAGGGGTGGATGGTGCAGCTGGTAGCACTGCAGAGATTTTGGGCGAAACTGAGGCTTACAGTAAACAGGGTAGGGTGCTGTAACGTAGACGAGCCCCCAGGGCTACGGTATGACATTGGCCTCTACAGCTCAGAGAATCCCAGGATTAGGAAAGCACAAAGGTGCATACCTCTATGCCGTTCGTTAAAAGTTTACATGTCATTGTACTATGGACCTGAGCAAAGATATATTTTGAGGTAGGTATCTATCTGAGGGCTTTATATTGGTCTCCCTTAACTGCAGTATCTGAGTACCTACGTGAGGTATCAAAAAGGAGCACAGGGTAAAATTTTTCAAAGTTCCTAAGTGATTTCTCAGGGCACAGCTATACTTAAAATGTGCAGCGCAGCTGTGGGGCTGTAGCACTTCAGTGAGAAAACTACTACAGCAACAGGAGAGCTTCCCTGTTGGCATAGTAAATCCACCTCCCTGAGACGCGGTAGCTCTGTCAATGGATGAAGCCCTGCCAACGACATTGTGCTGTCTACACCTGGGGTTAGGTTGGTATAACTGCGTTGACTAAGGGGTATGGATTCTTCACATTAATGAGACACCCAGTCAGACCGATGTAAGTTTATAATATAGACCTGGCCTCAACCCCATTGGGATTTAGGCTCCTAAATTACATTGGTGTTTTTTAAAACTGAAAATATCTAAAGAAATGTGGCATTAATATTTGATACACAGATTTTGTCCCCCTTTGTTTACCTTTATTCTTCAAATCTTCATCTGGTTCATATGTCTCAATTATCTGCATTGCTCTTTTTGAATCATAGAACGGGAACAAAATTTCATTCAGACGAGGATCTCGTTGATGCTATGGTTGGAAAATAACATAATTTAGCAGGCTATATTCCAAGAACATTTCATTACTATAGATAAGAAAGAAAGAGGTGGACAACTTTTTAAAGCTAGAACTCACAGAACATCCCAATTGTAACTTCAGCATCATATAAATTTAAATCCACTTATCTATAAAAAACACAGGCAGTTTACACAGGAAAATACTCTAGTGCAATCATATAACATGTATTATTGCTATTTATTCATTACAGTAAAATAATGGATGTGGTGCATGTGCCAATAAAATGTTGACAATTAACAGCGGATCCTTTAACAACAGGTAAATCCTCTTCCTTTGTCAGAAACCTTTTATGTCGGTCACGCAAATTGATGGGCCTGACTGACAGTAATGTAATTAACCCCTCAGAAAACGTGTGTCTTCATCAATATGGATGACTAAAAATATATTAAGAAAATAAAAAGCTACAAATATTCTATTCCAAAACCTGCATTTAGAAATATGTTAACTAGTGTCAATTATCTCTGTGAATTGTATGAATATTGGGTCATTTAACTTTCTGAAAATTCAGCTTAGGATCATAGAGGAAATCTGTAAGTAATTTTAAAAAATCTTCATACTATCACCCCAAAACTTATAGTAATTAATGATGTAGGGATTTAATAATATTATACACAAATATTGTTTAGACTATATTTATACGTTCTAGGTGTCAATGACGTCCAATAAATCTCTAAAAGCCTGATTCATGAAACATTCACTTTAGAGTGTACAATGCGATTTTCACTTTTTTTCTCCACACTGGATTAGAGCTGCACACCGTGTGCCTGATTCTCCATTAAAAAAATTAAAAACATAATTCAACTGAGCAGTGGCATGTAAGCGGATGCAAAAGCAAACCATAAATAAACCAACAAATATGACCATGGAAACTCACTTTTACCAAGGAAGGTGCACAGTTTTGAAGCTGTAATTTACATTCACAAATGTTGACCAATAATTTAGGAGTAGACAGTATGGGATGCATATGGTTTAATAGAGGCACTATAAGCATTTGCTGTAATTCCTTCCATATTAATATTTTGGTATTCTGTTCAATAGCAAGAAGTGTCCAATCAAAAATAAGCAACCTGATCTCTTCTTTACAACCAACACATTGGCATGTATGGTTGGATAATTCTAAGAAATTACAACTAATGCCAATTTAATCATGCAGTTAATGAAGCATCTTTTATTAATGCTACTGACAGGCTACATACAGCATCTGAAGTATAGCAGTTAAATTCACTACACATTGGCTATCTGGATATCTAAGTAAATCTCAGATGAAATATGAAACGTAAGCAGCTGAATGCAGGACAAACCTTGCTAAGCATCTTTTAGGAGCACAACACTAGCATGCAACCACATGTAATCACATGTGACAAGCTTTGCACCATTAGTGAAAACGCATCATTTGAAACAACAGAGAGAAAGAGGGGTAGGGAGTTCTTTTTAAAGAAGAGTGCTCTTCCGCACTTCACTCTTCCATGGATAATCATCAATAGAACAGAGGTGATACAGGGGAAGAAAACAGATGGGAGAAGGCAAACAATGTCTTCTTAGCAATCACAGACAAAAAATTAATGCAGGGAACTAATGGTAAGATTTTTGTTGTTGTCATGATCACTGCTCATTATCTTATTTCTTTTGGGTAAAATATATATCTTCAAGTTTAGTTAATTAAAAAAATTCTAGCAGTACTTGGCAATTTGTGAGGTGTTATAAAAAAAAAGTAATGTCAAGTCGGATCCCCGGTGTAAATGTTTTTTTTCCAATGAGTTAGTTGGCACAGGGAATTTATAATGCAAAACAACATAGATGACCAATGTGAAAAGCATGAAGCTCCCAGGACTAATCACATATGTCCACCAAATCTGCTATTGCTTGTTCTAGTTACCATATTAGACAGGATCCATACCCTTCTACTAGACATTCCTTAACAGTAGGAGGGTGAATCATTTAAGGGGGAGAAGGAGGGTTAAAGAATCCCTGTTTATTTTGGAAAGGGAAAAGAGGGAAGAAACAGATGCTAGCCAAATATGGCCTCCATTTACCTAGTCAGATAAATACTTTCTGATACATGAAAAATTTGTAATTTGCTAGAAGACAGTTCCATTATTGGGATTTTGTGAGGTCCAGCAGAAATAATGGCCTCTTTTCATCAAAACAGAAAGGGGAAAGTTACTAAACAAGAAGGATCCACTCTCCCATTTCATCTTATCTCTTTGCTCACCCGAAAGCAGGCGTCCAGGCCAGCCTATACTGAATAACTACTTTTGATAATTACTGAAGTGGCCAAAGGTGAAATCTGTAGCTGCGAATAAATAGTGGGAGTAAATCTCAGTAGCTTTAGGTCTATTTCATTTTTCTAATATTTTTCTTTTTCTAGATTTAACTTAAAAAGACCAACACACAAATTCTGAGTGCCTGACAATAATTACACTTATAAGAACAACCCAACAGCATTAATAATTTACAAATAATTTAATTGTCAGCCAGCAGCATTTAAGAGTCAAAATGGAGCTAACAATTTACCTCAGCCGACAAAAAAATAAAAAGGGGGGGGGGCAGTGGCCAGGGGGACTGCAGAAAGGCCTCAATTCCAAACCATACATACCCAGGAATATACCCTCATCCTTCCCTAAAAACCCTATCAAACAAATTGCTTTTGCAACATGCCAGGAAGGTCACAAAATTCAGGCTTTTTTGGACCAAGGAAGAAACAAGTTCTACCATCCAGGGCCCTCACCAAGAATGCCCTGCCAATAGCCACCTCTTTTTTATAATGACAACCCACTGTAACCCACTAATCCTCCTTTGTGCTAGGACTGGAGGTGTTTATGGCCCACTTCATATTAATTGGCCCCTTGAAACATGTTAACTCTTACACTTAACCATCTGTTCCATCTTGTATTTGGCTGTGACACTCTGAGCATCTTTCCCAGATCTAAAAGAGCTCTGTGAAAGCTCGAAAGCTTGTCTCTTTGACCAACAGAAGTTGGTCCTATAAACAATATTACCTCACTCACCTCATCTCTCTCAAAAAGCTTTTATGTTTTCCACCTCAAAGACCTCTGCTGACCGTAGTGAGTGCTGGCCATATTTGAAGAGGAGAGAGATGATGTCTGAGTTAGGTAAATCGCAAGCCACTTAAGGCTTTGCAGATCATAAGCAATGCATTAAACTCCAAGAGGCAACCAATACAGATCCCAGAGTGCTGGTGTCATGTGTACACAGCAAGATGCCCACTGAATACATCAGCCTGCTGCATTCTGCAATAGCATCATTCTCAAAACGTTTTTAAACTCTACATAACAAATTTGCTATTGCAAAATGTGCTGTGTTTAAGGAACATAAGGGTAAGTATGTATATTCCATTATCTTTTCCAACAAAGTGAGGTTTCTTATTTTAGGTTAGAACTGATATAACCTGACAAAAACCCACGCAGGCAACAATTTAATTACAGTTTTCTATAAAATAGACAGTGTATAAAATACACTATTTGCAAGGCTGAAAACAATTTGCAGAAAGAGCTGATAGGCCCTAAATAGTTCCTCTGGTTGCTGGCAGCTCATCTTCAGAAGTAAGGAGTTTAAGAGGGGACCCATTTTAAAATATAATTCAAATAAAACACATTTTAAAAAACGACAAAAAGCAGTAATTTACCTAAAAAATAGGTGTAAGCATTACTAATTTTTAACACCCCAGATTAGAAAAAAGCAGGCACTAAACTGAAATTCTACATGTGATACAAAGAATATACCCACTGTTTCAAGCAGTTCATCTGTTTACAGCACTAAACATGAAGCCTAGAGTAGGAGTCCTTTTATGGAGGTCAGCTATATCTTTGCAACAGTTTAAACTGTTCTCCTCTGAACGTAATTGCAAAAAGGACTAGACTTGGGCATTTGACTGGTCCAAAAATAACTGGTCAATTGACCAGTCAAGTATTGTCAAATCATGTAAAAAAAAACCCCAATATTTTAGAGCACCCGTTTATTAGAACAGTGACAACAATGAAAAAGAGTAGAGGTTTGTCTACAGGGTGCATTAAGCACATGAGAAGCGTATGATCGCTCTAGCATACTATGTTAACGCAACTAGGTATCTTTTTCTTTGCGCCTGCAGGGGCACCACATGGCAGTTAATGCACTTTGCCAACACCATGTGGACAAGCCCTGAGTCTTTATGGTCTCCAACAGGCTTAACCTGAGACAGATAGCTATGCCTAATTACAAACAAGTTACTCGACTCACTCATTTTAACTCAGAAATAAGGGAAACACAAAGAAATAAAGTTCTAAAAAATGAAAGAATGGCACTATGATGCAATCCGAAAGATTGCCCTGTTGTATGTGGCAGCCATTCTTGCTGGAATATTTGAAAATATTTGACCATGGTCAAAAAATAGGCAGTCAATTAACCAGTCAATGGACATTATTTGACTGGTCAATTGGCTGGCTTTACACATGTGCTTCACTTTGTAAACATGGATTTCAGTGGGATTACTCACAGTAGTAAGATGAAGCATGCACATAACTGTTTGCAAGGTTGGTACATATTTGGGCAGCCACTGAAATGTGGTTTACTCCATGTACATAGTCCACGAGTCAGTAGTTAAACGGTTAATCTCATCAGTAACTTTATTCTTCTACTTAAAAAAAAATAAAATAAAATCCGTCCTGTGTTTCATTTACTTTTGGTGATGAATAAGGCATATACTGCTTTGTGAACAAGGAACAGAAGGGTTGTCTTTTAGATGTGCTATTAGCTTGATGCATAGAAAGATGCTTGCTTAAATCTCTGCACAGAGAAATGAGAAAATAGCAATTTGTTTGTATGCTTTTTTAATTTGTGCTTGGATAACTCATCAATTCCCTCAAAGCCCCTAAATAGAAGTCATATAATTCTGCAGTCCATTGGTAAAAAGCTGGGGAATTACTTGGTGTTTACAATACTTCACTTGTTTAAAGTAAATTCTGTCCAATTCACTTAAGTGGTGTGTAGCTCTGTGAATCATGTTCCCACATTTTAATATGCCTTTAAAATAGAAGAAAATTACCACTATAATGCAGTATTTTTTCAGATACGGTGTTTTTTGAAGAAACACTGCATACACTTCAATTTATCTTGCTAAATAAATGTGCATCTTAGAAATACTGCTGCCAATATATTTCTTCCTATCCTACATTTTAAATATTTTCAGAATCACATATAATGTATTAAAATATCCTCATGATCCACAGGTTTGTAATAAACAGACAAGATTATTTATAGTGGAGAATCAAACTACTGCATATAAAAGCCCACTTTTTATATCTGTTATTAGCAGATACAGTAATCAAATACCTAAAAGTAGAATAATTGCTTATAACAAAACACTGAGTATATTTTATTTGAAATTACATTGCATATAACAATATAAAATGTATAAAACAAGCAACAATAGCTTCACACCACAGCAAGTAATCAACAGAAGCAATCCGCAAAGCCAACACAGAGAAAGCACAAAAACATGTAAGGTTGGAGCTGATTTTTGCACCTGGATATTGCCATAATGAAAAGATCAGCAGATCAGAAGCATAGCAAATGATGGCATGACACATGCAATGAGAAGACTGGAAGAAGCAAGCCACTGCAGACAGATTTGTATGGTAGTTAATGTATGAAAAAGCTTACTTCATTTAGAAAGCTCACTAATTGGTCTACCGTTAAATAATCAGTTTTGTCTCCATTGCTGAAAAGAAATTTATTAGAAAAAGTAAGTTTTCATATATGATGCTACAGAAGGTATGATTTACATGTTGACATTGTTGATACTTTCTAAACCTTCTAGTTTCCTAACACTGAAGTAGCTGTGTATTCTCAAAATGAACAGACACTGTCAAGGCAAACAAACTGTCTATGCTTGCTACAGGATAATACCTTCTCTTCTCAGTCTGATTTAACAGATGTTACTTTAGAAAACAACATGTAAGTCCTCCATTTGAGAAAAATTTAATGAACAAACTTTTAAACTTCCTGCTTAATCTAGTTAGTTCACATACTGTGTTAATAACTTAAAGGAGCAGGTTAAAATTTAGGTAGTTAGTAAAGCCAATGCAAAAAAAGTTCCAGGTGCTTCCTTTAACTCATGTAAAAGTTGCTCTAAAATAGAGTGAACTTTTACATTAATAATTTGGGAGAAAGGGCAAGAAAATGTAGATGTGACTTTGTCCACTAATACTATACATGGTATTAGGACACAAGGTTGGGTATTCTTTATAATGTTCAGTGTTGTACCAGTAATAGTAGAAATATCCTAAAATGACAGTAAAACTATTTAAAATTAGTTAAATATTTAAATTAACTTACATCTTCCTGAAGAGCTCCTCTATGTCTGTACGAGGACATATCTTTTGGGTTAGTTCATAAAACTTCTCATAAGTAAAAGCAACAGGCTCAATTTCATCATTCTGAAAAAAAAAGCAGAATGATTATTTAGCAAAAGCCTGTTTATTCTTTATTCTATCAGCATGTCTGAGTATTAGAAAAGTAAGAACTCACTATGTCACATCTTTGCCAAGTGCTCATGGCTTTATTTATGTTTTCTGAAAACTCAGTTTTTTTCCTTACCCCAAGTCTGTTTAGTGTGCTTATATTCTGACTATATAGTAACATGTCTATATATGATAATATAAATAATAAATCATAATAAAATTTATAAAACAACAATACAGAACAAGGACATGATCTTTATTTTGCCTCTTGAAATTAAAATATTCATTCAAGTTACTGTGTGAATGTTTGAATATTTATATTCAACATATTGGGACATCAGAAAAGTCCTAGCTAACTTTGGTGCAAAGGTTTACACCATTTAGTATAAACATCTGAACTTTAGCAAATATTCCTGTCTAATTAAAGCGATAATGAAACTGTCTGAGAACAGAAGGAATATTTTTTCACATGACACAAATAACTTAACTCGTAATTATATAATCTAATCGATTCAGTGATTTCTTAATATAAAAATGTTATTTTAAATTGGTAGATACCTTTCCACTGGGAAGACCTAGTTCCTTAAGTGCCTGAAAGATCACCTTTTCTGTTTTACCTGATGCAAAGGTTCTGGTAATACTAAGACAAGTGAGAAAAAAAAAGTTAGTTACTTTCTAAATAAACAGTTTCAGTCTCTTATTCCTTTTTCTCCTCCAATATTTTCCCCTTTTTTCAACTGATTTATGCAAGTTCCTATAGTGACAGCGGTGTACCAGCACAGCTGTAATAATGCTGTAAGCTTCCACAGAGCTGAAATAAGTTGCCTGCTCTCTGTGTAAGCTAACTACTACAAGATTTAACAAAACAGTGATCTGCCCAAAGGTTTGTTCAGTCAGAGCTGTACAACACATTATTATGATGGCAGTTTTCAACATGAGACATGGACAACTTACTGTGTCTAAAAAGCAGTAGGATCTACAAAAAGTAGACATTAGGGAACTCAACTCTTTGCTTTGCTGCTTCCTCTATTTTCATAGTCGTGACTCTTAACATTCTAATCTGTACATTTTAAGGCAGCTGCCCCACAAGGAAATCCTGAGCCGTTCCCATTCCTCTGCTTCCCTCCTCCTTTCTTTTGAAGCCATTCCTCGCATAAGAAGCTCTCCAAATCTGATTCCTCATTTTTTCACTATGGCCATCTTTCACACACACAGGTTTGTTACTCTTTCCTTGCTCTTAGAATCACAGAAGATTAGAGTTGGAAAGGACCTCAGGAAGTCATCCAGTCCAAAGACCTGCTCAAAACAGGACCAACCCCAACTAAATCATCCCAGCCAGGGCTTTGTCAAACTGCACTTTAAAAACCTAAGGGTGGAGATTCCACCACCTCACTAGGTAACCCATTCCAGTGCTTCACCACCCTTTTCTTAATATCCAATCTAGACCTCCCCCACTGAAACTTGAGACCATTGCTCTTAGTTCTGTCATCTGCCACCACTGAGAACAGCTTAGCTCCATCCTCCTTGGAAGCCCCTTTCAGGTAGTTAAAGGCAGCTATCAAATCCCCCCTCATTCTTCTCTTCTTCAGACTAAACAAGCCTAGTTCCCTCAGCCTCTCCTCATAAGTCATGTGCTCCAGCCACCTAATCATTTTTGTTGCCCTCTACTGGACTCTTTCCAATTTGTCCACATCCTTTTTGTAGTGGGGGGGACCAAAACTGGATGCACTACTACAAATGTGGCCTCACAGGGTCAAATAGAGGGGGATAATCACATTTCTCAGTCTGCTAGCAATGCTCCTACTAACGTAGCCCAATATCCCGTTAGGCTTCTTGGCAATAAGGGCACACTGTTGACTCATATCTTATCCACTGTAACTCCCAGATCCTTTTCTGCTGAACTGCTGCCTAGCTAGTTGGTCCCCAATCTGTAGCAGTGCATGGGATTCTTCTGTCCTAAGTGCAGGACTCTGCACTTGTCCTTGTTGAAACTCATCAAATTTATTTTGGCCCAATCCTCTAATTTGTCTATGTCACTCTGTATCCTATCCCTACTCTCCAGGGTATCTACCACTCTCTCCAGCTTAGTGTCATCTGCAAATTTGCTGAAGGTATAATCCACCCAATTCTTCAGATCACTATTGAAGATGTTGAACAAAACCAGTCCTAGAACCAAACCCTGGGGCACTCTGCTTGTTACTGGCTGCCAACTGGACATCGAGCCATTGATTACTACCCATTGAGCCCAATGATCTAGCCACCTTTGTATCCACCTTATAGTCTATACTTGTTTGGTGAATTTATGGTACAAGCTAAACTGATATAACCAGTTTTAAACCCATATAAGTGCTTCCATCCAGAGAGTGGTTTGCATCAGTTAAACTACACCAGTTTTTAAACAGATTTTAGTTAAATTGGTGCAACTGCCACCTGTGTGTGCAGACAAGGGCTTAGGATACAAAAGGACAGTATTAGTGTGGTATCTACTGACAGATGCTTACTTTTGATAAATGACCAATGTATTTTTGACCAAGCAATATGAAACTTCACTTAAAACATTGGGTTCTTGTAAGGTTTGCATTTCCAGATTAAAACTGCTCAGATAAATTTTGTAAAGCAGGTAAAGTAAAACTGAATGCCTCAGATTTTCCTGTCACCAATTATTATGCACTCTCTCTCCCCCGCCAACCTGTAGATGGTAACATAGACTCTGTCCATAGCCCAAAGAGGCTATGTTAAAACTCAAAAAACCCACAAAGAAATAGAATTTTTGTTGCTTTGCACCATGCACAATCAATGACACCAGGGTAAAGTCAGGGAAATTGTTATGAGTTGGTAGCATTTACACCACTTTAAACTGGTGGAAATGACTGCAGAAAAGTGCAGGGCCAGGGAGAATTGGGCTTGCGGAATTCCACCTTCTCAAGCTTGGCATTCCCCCAGGCCTTTTGCTGTTCATATGGGGTCTGTGTTAAAGTTCAAAGAAACACAGAGATTTCTCATTTCCCAGAGAAGACTTTTCCCTCAGGCTTTCCTTAGGCTTCAGTGTCTAAACAAAATCAAACTGACAGAGTTTATTTTCCTGTCTCATGTTCCTAGCTCTGACGTGAAGACTTGCCTTCCTGAGGGAATGAAAATGCCATATGTATCCCCATAGTTGACAAGCCTTGTGCAACTCCAGCTCACATATTGCGTCCTCTGAGTGTCCCTGAGCAATCGGACAGGTGTGGGAGACGACGGAAGCCGAGCCCTCGCACCCGACACACCTGGGATGGGGAAGGCAGGGTTGACTTGGTAGCCTGGAGAAGTCAGCAAGTATAAAGATATAGGAGGAAAGCAGGCATAGCCTATGCAGGATGGAGCCTGGGGGTGGGGAGGGTTTAGGAAAAGCAGAAGGAATGGGGGTGCCTGAGGAAGCCTGCGGAGGGAGGAGGGGAGTTATCAGGGAAGAGGGAGATTATGGGGTGGGGCAAAGAGGGGCTTCCGGGGCCACAGTAAGGCCTGGAATCTGATAGTTGCTGGGGACAGGGTGGGGCCTGGACCCATTACCTCCTTGGGTTGCCTCCTTTCAGCTCCTATCCTCACCTATGTCCTATTCCCCTCACGCCTGCCCCCCATCTTATGCTCCAGTGCCTGTCTCCCTCTTCCATCCCTGCTCCCCTTCTGCCCTGCCCTATGCCAGCCAGTCTCTTATGCAGTAGGCGGTTTCCTCCTTCTCCAGGCTGTCTGAGAGCCAGTCGAAGGAGCACTGAGACACAGAAGAGACAGTCTTCTCCCTGTTCTCACGGCTGCCATGTGACATCATAGCAGGCCCCAGCCATCTGGAGGAATACCTTGCTCAGCCCCTCCAGCAGGGCTCCAGGAATGTGTCATAAGGCTTCTCAGTGCATGACACCAGAGACCAGGATCTAGCTCCACGCTCAGTAGGCCTTGCTAGAACCCAGCACTCCAGTCCCAGCAGCCCTCAGGGGCTATAAGCCCCAACGGGATCTTAGTGCCGTGGGGAGGAAGGGAACATTCATGTATCCTATACATCAAAGCTCTGATCTGAGGCTCTAGACAGGGCCAACGGCCTGAGTTTGCCTTTCATTTAACCTTAAACTCCTTCCCCATCACCGCTTCCTTTTGTGCAGTGGCTGCCTCCTGTATTCTCCCAAGTTAGGCATGGGAAAGAGAGAGTGCTTGCACCAAAGCCTTCATAAACAAGCCCTAAAAAAGGGCTGGCACACCCCATCGGGGCACCTAGAGAAGCAGCCTGATTTTCAGAGGTGAGCTTCTGAAACTCCTGCAGAAGCTATTGGATTCAAAGTTAGTGTTAAAAAATGGATAAAGGAAACCACACGTTCTGTTCATCCAGGAAGTCTGAAATTTCACAGGATGACACTGAATTCATTACCATATATATATTTCTCTGAGATGTCCAGTGTAGTACTCCTTAGCTTTGAAGGTTCAGAATTTGAGCAATACAGTTTCCCTTTTTATAGCATGAAACAGGATTAGATCCATCACCAGCTGCCAAATGATCTTCTGGATTTATGAAAATTGAAATCCCTTCAAGGGAGTACGGCTGGTTGAAATCCACAGAGTATTCTTGAGTGATAATGTCTGCTTTGGAACCACTACATTAGCAGATGTGCATGGATTTCACACATGCTGTATACTATCTTCATATCTGTGTAGCAGTCTACAATGACTAGGGTGCCGCCCATCAATTATTTCATCAAAAGGTGGGATTTTTTTAGTAACCTGTTTTGGCCTTTATTGAGGCAAGTGTCGGAATACTAGACTTCAATTCACTAGCATGTTGTGCTAAAAACATTTTTTTTTTAAACCAGGACATGAGCCCATTTGGAGATCTGGTTTCCTTGACATGGTAATTGTGCAAATCTAGGGTAACAGAGTACTTAGAATTGAACAGCCTTTAAGGAAAGCCCTTTATATGTATTGACCAAGATGATTACAGTACTTCATTTACATCGCGTATGTGAGATCCAGGCTATGGATCTGGTAGGAAAATTGAAGTAATTAGAGTGATTGGACTTGACTGGCTCCAGTGGATCTACGTGCAGAAGGGGTGATTCAGCTATTTAAGCATCCTTCTGCCATCCCACTGTTCTGCAGAGACCCCTCCATGGGTGCTCTACTTAAAAGATGCCACATGGAGGTTTGGTGTCAGACCGAGAGATAAGCAGAGGACTGGCCATATGAAAGTTGATACATTAATAAACTGAAGCAGCATTCACTCCTTCAAGATATCCTTCATGCCTGCTGTTATTGTTGGAGCCATGCTACCCCAGGAGAGATGGGGGCAATGCAGCAGGCGCTGTGGTTCTGAGGATTTTACTGCTTGTCAACTCAACAAGGCTCCAATCACCATTTTTTGAAAAGATGCCGGCAGCAAACTCCACAAGGGGAACCTCAAAGTTTTCTTGCTCCTCTTTCCCCTTACCACAGGTTATGCTGTGGAAGTGAGCAATATGGCACAATATTAGCAAGAGTGGTGACATTTTTCATATGGGGAAGGGAGAAAGCAAATTGTTTGACAAGATTTTGATAGCGTATGTGTAAGAAAAAGGTAGTAAAACTCGACAGTATGGACAAGCGACATCAGCTACTCTGCCAGACAACAATCGCTTACAGAGAAATATATTGTTTTGCTCTACAGTTGCTTTTTTAATCTTTGGCAATAAGTGACCCAAAACTTGCGGTGGGTTGTATACTGCACAGCACAAATATTATTTAAAATGTTCCTGTGAACACAAGAACAATTCTGGCAAAGTTTCTGTCACGCGGGCTGCATTAGGAGGGGGGAGCATTTGTGTAATTAGAC
>ML675614.1:9539144-9732203 GCA_007922155.1 Mesoclemmys tuberculata | reverse complement strand
ACCCTGGCATTATCAGTGGGCTACCCTGGGCACGGACGGGTTACAGTTTCTCTTTCAGTTTTGCAGTGAATTGCACTTCCCAACGTACCTGCTATTCTATATGCAATGGTCTGAAGTGTATGTATGCTGCTATTGACAAATCCTTTACAACTTGCCTTCTAACCACTGAAAAACCAATTCTTGAACTCCTAGGGTTAGAGCTTACAAGCTACTAGATGCCCTTAGCTCCAAGTGGATTTCATGAGAGTTGACAGCACTTAACACTTCATAGGATAGGGCTCTTAACAAGGAAAAATTACTCATTTCATTGTGAGTTTTTCCTGCTTAAAAAGTAAGAATAGAACAAAAATGACAATGTCTTCTTAGTTCCCATCTTGTTTTTATGCATACATTACAATTATAAATTATACAAATATAATTAATATGCATATTAATATCATACACATATGATTTGATACACCGTACACAAAATTTACTTGACAGACTGTCAAGATCTCCAGTTATGCTTACCTCCTAACTGGAATTTTGCCGTTTATGTTTGTCAGAAATGCCAGCTTCATCCAGCTGCAACATAGAAAGAAATAAAATGTTTAAATTGTATTTATTTCTTTCAATGGAAACAGTGTTCTAGATACTTCTATTCATGTTAATGGTGCCTGCCATCTTTTGTGAAGTGAACACAAAAAACAGCAGCAATTTGAATTGTCAACTCATTAATGATATTTTTGAAATTCAAAAAGACAAAAAGTCACAGCCCATCAGCTGGCCAGAGATAGTCTGGCCATTAGGCAGGCATGCATTGTAGGGAAATGAGTACAGAGCCCTCTGCCTGCCACTGTCTGTGCAAGGCCCAGGTACAAATGTAGTTCCCGCCTTTCAGAGAGCACAGGGACTGCTTCCTTGGAATTCAGAGCACGAAAGAAAGCAGGTCCGGGCAAGGAGAAGGCAAATGACACAGCTCCACCACCTTGCACACTGGCCTGAAGAAGGGACAGGAAGTTTGCTCAACCTGATAAAGGGTGAGGGAAAGCAGAGTGTGTGCTTCCCGTGTCGCAGGAAGCTCCAGGAAGCGCTCCGTCTCCTTTCTTAATGCTCCCTATGGAACAAGTCAGTTCTACAATGCAGAGTTGTGCTCCAGGGGCAAAATTCATCCCAGAATAATTAGAAAATTGGTACATCCCTTGACAGACAACCTCTCCCTTGTTACATGCGTACAACTGCCAAAAGCAGTATCGTCTATGGGGGCGATGTGTATGTATCAAGGGAAGAACAGACAAGACAATAATTAAAATCACACATCTGAACAGATTAAATGTACGCTTGTAAACTCTCTTACACTCTCTCAGGCAGACACCAAGCTAGGAGCTTGGGAACTCATGGTTACAATGAAACCCTAAATGAGGTCAACACCATTTATTGGGAGTGGATGGGAGAGGGCTAAAGTCTGAGGGAATTTTTCCAGACTGTTCTGGTGATTTCATTTGTTGAGCCAAGAAAAGAAAGGATGAGCTAAAAAAGTTCATGTAGGAAAATATGTGGCCGGAAAAACAGAGAGGAAAAGTCTTACTGTTTCTTGAGGCATGTCATTGGACTGACATTATTAGCTCTAAAGTTATGTATGATGGATCCAAGGCCTTCTCCCCATTGCTGAAAGACAAGAACACACACAGGCGCTTAGCTATAGAAAACAAAACGGGGGGAAAGCAGGATAACATAGTCAATGTACATGGTTGTCTCAAAGGAAAGACTTTTCTCCTTTTCACGCAACAATACAAAATGTAGAGAACCTGACTTATAAAACGCTCTCCCAACACCTCCCTGAAACGGAGACAGCATCCAAACTCCATATTACACATTAATATTTTATTCTTCAATAAACAAAGTAATTCTAGTTTCCATTTTTTTTTTCCAGCTACATAAAGGCTGCATCTGCCGGGCCATTAAAACAGCTTATTGCCAGCAAAGGAAAGCTGCCCGCTGATTGATTTATTACGCGCTCTATTTATAGACTGTATAAATATAAATCTCTTTCAGCTGCTGCTGGCAATATTAGCTATTCCTAAGCAACATTATACAATATGTGATGATATATTTAACTGGTTCTATTTTAGAAACAAAAATGAAGCAAAATATTAATAATCTATAGCAGACCACAGGGAGGCAAAGCAAGTGTGTTATGTGATCAACCAAATCTAGCTGCCTGTTACATATTCCATCATGCTTTCTTTCCAGCTTTAATCCTTAAAAAGTAAAACATTCCACGGACCATTAAGATGTCTTTCAGCAAACAGCAGTATTACAGTGCTTACATAATTTCTTTATAAGGATCTCTTTTTCAACTGTAGTTCATGTCTAGAGACTTTCCTGGTTTGCACTGAAAAGCTTTGAGGATTACAGCCTACCATTGATACCAATGGGAGTTTTGGCAGTGGGAAACTTGGATGAGCAAGGACAATAAGATTAGCCCCTAAAACAGCAGAAAACTGATGACATGACAGGCCAGGTTCTAGCTCAGTTATGCACATGTAATTCTGGGACTACTCCATAAACTATTTTCACCCGTGTCACTGAAATGGGGTTTGCTCCACAGTTCACCATCAAGCTATTGAATAGAAAACCTCTCCTTAAAGGCCAACTTCTGTACATGCAGCTTGAACTCACCAGGTGTGTGTCAAATTCTGTCTTTGGAAACACTTTTAAATAACATTCATTTTCATGAATGAGTGCGGTACATATCTATAAAATTTACATGGCTTTAGCTGGATAAAAAAAAACCACTAAAATATCTGTCCTTAATACAAGCAGCTCTGTTAAATGCACATTGACATTCATCAGTAGTCGTGTAATTTCATAAAGCATGGAAATAGAGCATTGAGTCCATTTTAATGCATCATGTGTTCTCAGA
This sequence comes from Mesoclemmys tuberculata, assembly GCA_007922155.1. Taxonomy (NCBI): domain Eukaryota; kingdom Metazoa; phylum Chordata; order Testudines; family Chelidae; genus Mesoclemmys; species Mesoclemmys tuberculata. Next base: position 9,729,298 of record ML675614.1, on the reverse strand, counting down.
AACAAATTACAAAGTTCTGCAGAAAAAAGACGTCATATATGGCTCTCTCATTTTCCTTCTGTATGTGAATAAGAGCACTTAGGAAAAATCAACTCAAAGTTTTAGTAAATACTCCTATACTGTAGCCCATCGTGTATTGCTTATCATCTATCACTGTGGTATTTAAGCACTATTTTACCTAATACCTTTTCTTTTTTTTAGAAGAACGCCTACGAACATCCTAATGGAAATGAAACGTTACCACTGCATGAACATAGTTATATCATTATCTGTCCCAACGTGAGCTGGATTTGTCTGACATTCTTTAAAAGCTCTTGAATCTTTTGACTTTCAGTAAGAAGTTCATTTTAACAGCCACAGTTTGCAAAAAAAAAAAAAAAAAAATAACTGCAGGACTGTTAAATTAAACAAAAAGCGTGTCATACAAACATGAGATCTTTTAAAAAAACAATAGATTTTCTGCCACAACATGCCACCAGATGTCAGTAGAAGTATGGTGCACAATAGTGTCAATGTGAACACATGATTAGGAAATAAAGATTCATGCATGTCGACCTGGATTTTCAGGCAGCTATATCAAAGGTTACCCAGCACCAAACTCCTGTCCTTAGCAGTGCCTCATAATCCTCAGGACCAACTGCCCATGTGCCCAAGTACAAGAATACAACCAACCCAGGAACCACTTGTCCAGCACTTTCTTGGTGAAAGATTAAGTCCGACTTAGGAGGGTTTCCCAAACAGCTCTTCCCCAACAGGTAAAGCAAGCCTGCAGCTGTTATATTTTACGCCAAGTGCAAAGATACATAAGTGGATGAAATCAAAGCCAATAACTGGTATATCACAGGGGCACACCAGCCACATCACGCTATGCTGGCACAGGGCAAAGGAGTAAATAGCTCCTACACCACCACAGAATCACCCTTCTATTGGGGTGATGCTCCCCGAGCTGCTTACGCCAGCATTAGGGCCCCACTTCCACCAGCTGTACCACCTCTTAGCATCTGTCTTCCTTGTGTTCAATTTGGGGCTAGGTCATACTACGCATGGGTCACTTGATCTACTTTACTCAAAGGCTACTATACTAGCTCGCCCCAAATTACCTGGGCATGGGATAGCCAAAAAAAAGGATAGTGTATTGACTGCACTGGAGCTATAGGATAATGGATAAAGAATTGAGCTACCAGTAGGGTTAGGCACATGCCCTGTGCATGAAATGGCACGTTATTTGTCAGTGGGTCAAAATTCATGGAGCGGATCACCATGCAACATGGGTGTGGGCGCAACATCCCATGGTGCAGTTTTTCTGTCTCATCATTCCGTGGGTTTCAGACTGCATTTTGCAGCATTTTTCGACGGCTCCTGTTTACTGTGTGCCCACCGTCTCTGTCTGAAAGGATGGATCCTGCACTGATCTCCACAGTTGGGGTCACTTTTATGAACACTTCCCAGATGGTCATGCAGTATATCATGAACTCCTAATCTGAACAGGAATCAGAGGTGCCTGACCTGCTGTGTGCCATGGAAAGAAACAATACCAGATTACTTTTGGCATTCATGGAGCAGCTGCACACAGCGGACCATTGCTTTTGGGCTCAGGAAACAAGCACTGAGTGGTGGAATTGCATTGTTATGCAGGTCTGGGATGACAAGCAGTGGCTACAGAATTTTCTGATGCGGAAAGCCACCTTCCTGGAACTGTGTGTGGCGCTCACCCTAGCACTGTGGCGCAAGGACACCAAAATGAGATCTGCCCTCTTGATGGAGGAAGTGTGTGGTGTTCACTGTGTGGAAGCTGGCAGTGCCAGACTGCTACCGGTTGGTCACAAATCAGCTTGAAGTCAGGTAGTCAACCATTGGGGCTGCATTAACACAAGTGTGCAGGGCCATTAATTGCATCCAGCTACGAGGGACTTGCAAGCAGAGACTTCCTTTCCTGACCAGAAGATTCCAGTAGGGAATGTTGAAATGCCCACAGTGATCCTGGGAGACCCAATGTACCCCTTACTGCCACAGCTCATGAAGCCTTATACAGGAAACCTGGACAGCAGCAAGGAGTGCTTCAACAATAGGCTGAGTGGGTGCAGAATGACTGTAGAATGTGCATTTGGCAGATTAAAAGCATGCTGGCGCTGCCATTATGGCAGGTGAGACCTAATAAGGAAAATAATTCTATGGTCATAGCAGCCTGTTGTGCACTCCATAATATTTGTGAGGTCAAGGGTGAACAGTTTCCCCCTGGGTGGAGTGCAGAGGTGGATTACCTAGCAGCTGATTTTGAGCAGCCAAATGTCAGGATTATTAGAGGGGCAACAATGGGGGTATTTGGATCAGGGAGGCCTTGAGGCTCCATTTTGAGAATGAGATCCAGTAATGGGTCTTTCTGTACAGCATGCTACTATGCTTTGCTGCCTTACATAAAAATTTTGATGATTCCTGACAGTGATTTGTAGTCTGCAAATGATGCAATTGCCACTATGTATTAATTTCAGCAGCTACCACCAGGTGTAGGAAACAAATAAAGACTGATACTCTGAAAGACAATGTTTTTTATTAAATACCAATTAACAACACTCACAAAACACTTGGTGGGAGGTAACAGTGAATGGCATTATAGGCTCTCCTAGCCATGGGTATGTCCGGCTATCATTTTGGAAGCTGTCTGAAGGGGTGGAGTGAACACGAAGCTGAGATGGGGCAGGAGTTTGGAAGGATCATGTGGGAGGAGTTTGGGGAGGGCATGGCAAGCAATTCTGTATTATCTGCGGGGAGGGGTGAGCACGTGTGAATTCTGCCTGCAATGTGATTAGGGACTTCAACATCTCCGTTTGGTTCTCCATCACTTTTATCATCTGCTCCTGGCCCACTAAAATTTGCTCCTGGCTCTCCTTTCTGTCTTGCCTGTCTATTTTATAATTATCCTTTAAAGTCTCTCAACACTTTGTATTCTTGTTTTTCGGCCTTTGAGTATTGAAGCACCTCTCAAAACATGTCCTCCTGGCTCCTCCTTGGTTGCTTCCTTTTCTGATGGAGGCGCTTCGCTGGTGTGTAGGGTGTTTTCCTGAAGGCCATATCAGAAGAAGCACAAGAAACAATAAAACATAAAAAGTATGATTGTTAGTGCACGCACAGCATCAAATAATTATAGTAAAATACACCTCTTTTAAAATAAAAATCAGTTTCTCACTGTCCCTTGGCAAACACACAGCTCAGCAAATGCCCTAAACTTGGTGAGTTTGGTACAGTGGGGGACGAGGGGAGCAGGCACTGAAGATGGGTAAAGGGGCCTAAGTAGTTTTTTAAGGCGATCACTGCAGGTGACTAGGGACAAAACTGTAAATTCTATCACTGTTTTCCACAGGCAGAGATCATTGTAGCCCAGTGGTTCTCAAACCTTTTCTATTGATGACCTGTTTCACATAGCAAGCCTCTGAGTGCGACCCCCTCACCCCTGTGGGCTCCCCACTCCTGCTTCGCCCCTACTCCCAGCACTGTGTCCTCTTCACCCCTAACCCCTGCACACACACCCTGCACCTACCTGGGAAAACAGACCTGCATGCACAGAACAGCTGGCATTACTGCTTGTTTCTACCTTGAAAACTGTTCCTCCACACACCCCTAGGGGACTGTGGGGAGGGGGAGCAAGGAACAACTTCAGGGATCCCTGGGTCCAGGTCACTTTCTCCACTTGGGCTGCATAAGGGGAGGGCAAAAAGCAGCAGCTCCTAATGCTCGCCTCACAGCACAGCTCAGGTGGGAAAAGTGACCTGAATGCAGGGAACCCTGGCATTGCTTATCACTTCCCCCCACAACAGTCCCCGAGGGGGGCATGGAGGAACATTAGGGGTGGGGAGGTGAGTAATCTGTGTCACTGCTCCCACCAAGACTAAGCAGGAAGGCTCACAGCCTTGCACCTGGCTGAGGCTCACAGCTCATGACCCCCCACATAACCACAACATGACCCCCTGAAGAGTCATGACCCCCAGTTTAAGAACCATTGTTGTACCCGATCTCTCACTCCTGAGGGTAAGCATGGATGTGAGGGTGCGTCTCCTGCATGCGTGTAGCTTCAGACCAGGTCCCTAGGCTACTCGCCAGTGTGCTATTTGGTCCCTGCGCAAATGATCGCCAATTCGTGTGGGAAAGTTTCCTACAATGGGTGAAGAAACAAAACAGCTCTGCCAAGGAACCTTCAGCAGGGGATTGGCGAGTATCTAAGGAAAGTTTCCTCAAGATCTCCCTGGAGAATTCCCATTCAATCTCAGTATGTATTAACACACTTTTCTGCCACACTGCTTAGCTGCACAGGGGAATGTGAGGCACATGCAAACACAGCTAGCCTTGTACATTTCTATCCCTTCACCCAGTTCTCGAACATAACAAAGCAAAGGACACCTCTACCTCATATAACCGAGCAGCATCAACTCAAAAAGATCACTTACCAGAGCTCCCCTCTCCTGCACCATGTGCGCCAAAGACGGAATGCTGGGACTGGATTGAACCCCCGGGGGTTGAGAAGAGGCTTCTCAGGATACCAGATGATCCTGTTTCCTGTCCCATCTCATCTTTCAATTGGATCTTCTCGTCCATGACTTTGTCCTTAAGATTGAGTCTGCTGTCTCCAATCTGCTTAAATATCCATGAAGCTCTTGGCAGCAGAGGTGGGGTCGCCGCTGAGGATGGCATCCAGCTCCTTAAAGCAGCAGCAGATCTTCAGAGCAGCACCAGAGCAACGGGTTGACTCCTTTGCCTTCTGGTATGCCTGCCTCAGCTCCTTTATCTTTGCACGTCCCGTTCATAGCCCTTCTCCAACATGCCACGAGAAATCTGACCATAGGTATCAAAGTTCCTATGGCTGGAGAAGAGCTGGGACTGCACAGCCTCCTCTCCCCATATACTCAGCAGATCCCAAAGATCTGGTGTGCTCCAATCGAGAAAGCGTTTGCCACATGAAGCTGCCATGGTCAACTGGGAAGATGCGACGTGAGCTCTTCACACCGAGCAAACAGGAAGGGGAATTTCAGAAATTCCTAGGCCTTTAAAGGGAGAGGGACGGATGCCTGTGTACCTGGGTGCAGGGCAGCAGAGTTCAAACTACTGACTAGAGTGGTCAGGATGGACATTGTGGGACACCTCCTAGAGGCCATTTCCAGCAATGTAACCAACTGCATTGTCTACACTGATACTTTGCCGAAAAAAGCTCTAGGCCTCTCTTCATCCTGTAGTTTCTGTGCCCACTGCTTCATTTTCTCCATTTAGTTTCATGGTCATTGCTTCCCTAAGATTCAATGCTAAGGGCAGATTCCTCTCCTGGTTACACTGGTGTAAATCCAGAATAACGCTCTGTGTCATTCATAGACAACAAAGGAGAAAGGAGACAGATCAGGGTAAGTAAAGAACACCTTAGAGATCTTCTGACTAACTTGAATGAATTCAAATCAGTGGGGTCAGATGCTGTTCATCCACTGGCAATAGTATTTACAAACTCACAGATGACAGGAGAAGTCCCAGAGGGCTAATGCAGTGCCAATCTTTAAAGAGAGGAAAAAGGAGGAGTCAGGGCACTATAGACCAGTTAGCCTGACCTTGATACCTGAGAAGCCACTACAGCAATATATAAGACATTCAATTTGCGAATATCTGGAGGATGAAGGGGTAATCACTAGCAACCAGCATGGATTTACCAAGAACAAATTCCAAACCAGCTTGATTTCCTTCTTTGACAGGGTAACTGATTTGGTGGATAAGGGGAATGTGGTGGACATAACATACTTGGACTTCAGCAAGGCTTTTGCCACAATCCCACATACTATTCTGATAAGTAAGCTAGAGAAATGCAGGCTTGGCAGAACTACCACTAAGTGGATACAGAATTGGTTAAACAACCGCAAACAAAGAGTATGTTAGTGGAATGATGTCAGATTGGAGGGAGGTCTCAAGTGGGGTTCAACAGGGATTTGTTCTGGATCCAGTGTTGTTTAACAGCTTTATTAATTACCTGGATGTAAGTATAGAGAGCATACCAATCAAGTTTGCAGAAGACACAAAGCTGGGGGAGGCAGTCAATGCTTTGGAGGATACAGCTAAAATTCAGAGGGATCTTGATAAATTGGAGAACTGGGCTATAGACAACAAATGGAATTCAACAAAGACAAATGTAAAGTGCTACAATTAGGGAAGAAAAACCCAGTGCACAAATACAGAATGGGGGAAAACTGGCTTGGCAGCAGTACTGCTGAAAAAGGTCTGGGAGATGTGGTGGATCACAACCTCGATATGAGTCAGCAATGCGATGCTGTTGAAAAAAAACCAAACCAAAACAAAACAAAAAAAAAAACCAAATGCAATTTTAGGTTGCATTAACGGAGACATAGCATGCAAATCACCAGAGTGATAGTACTGCTCTGCTCAACGTTGGTTAGGCTTCAGCTGGAGTACTGTGTCCAGTTTTGGTCACCATGGTATAGAAAGGATCCAGAGACGAGTGACAAAGATGATCAAAGAGATGGAATGCAAACCATACGAGCAAAGCTGAAGGAACTGATTATGTTTAGTTTGGAAAAGAAGAGATTAAGGGAGCATATGATAGTGGTCTTCAAATATTTGAAAGGCTGCTATAGAAAAAGATGGAGAAAAGTTGCTCTCTTTTGCCAGAGAGGGCAGGACAAGAGGTTCAAACTACAGAACAGAAGATTTAGATTAAATTTCAGGAAAAACTTGCTAATTGTACGAACAGTAGGACAATGGACCAGACTGCCTAAGGGGGTTGTGGAAGCTCCTTCACTGCAGTTTTTCAAAAGGAGGCTGGATAGCCATCTGTCTTGGATGGTTTAGACACAACAAATCCTACATCTTGGCAGTGGTTAGATTAAATTACCCTTGTCCCTTCTAACTCTAAAACAGGTATTACCATTTTTAATCCCATCTGAGAGACTCTCAAACAAGATTTTTTCTTCCTTCTGAAGACTCTCTATAGTGAAAGGGAACAAGGGATATCGTTAAAACAAAAGCCTTACTTAATACTGTACATTTAATGCTTTAACTGTTTTTCCTTCTTGTTCTGTGTCTGTAATAGAAGGTTTAAATGATGTTTAATAGTGTGCTTTCCATGCTAATAAGCAGGCTGAAGTCTCTATATTCCATAACCTCAAACCTTGTTTAACTGTTTAGTATTGTTCAGTGACAGGGTCATGTTAACAACCTGATCTTTCTGGGCCCATTTATTCCATCAAAAACAGTACTCTCCTATTCCCCTCTTTCCCTGCCCATGACAGGGTCCCTCATTTTCACCTCCCCCCTATGCCAGGGGCTCTGTGTGTCCCCCATTTCCATCTTGCCCCTCTGCTAGAGTCCCACAGTCTCCTCTCATGTCAGGGGCTCTGCATGTGCCTACTTTCCCCCATAGCCCTATTTCTTCCACCAATCTTACATTTTTTTTCTTTGTCCTTTCTTCATTTCTTTCTCTTATATACTGGGACTATATGCAGAGCTAAGATTGGGGGAGGGAGGCGGGCACTGTCAACTTATTCTTTGATCTGTAGACAATTCCAAAAGTGGTAGAAGCTGCTGGCTCAGCTAACCAGGCGCCAGGAGGTTCTGCATTCCCCCCATTGAAGGTATTGGCACTCAACAGCTTCATGAGAACAGGTGACGATGACTAACAGCCCTTCACACACAAAACTGTAATTCGGAGACAAAACCCTGGTCTACATTGCAATGAAAGACTTGCGGCTGGTGTGGGTCAGCTGACACAGGCTCACCGAGCTATAAAACTGCAGGGTAAGTGTTCAGGCTCAAGGAGCCCACACCCCGGGTCAGTGGACCAGGGCCAGCCATGGGTGTGCTGCAGGTTTTTTTATTGCGTTATACGTGTACCCTAAGTTTCCTAAACATGGGCCTGTCACTTCACTAAGGCAGTTTTCGTTTAGCTCAGAAGTAATAGTAGGCCTATATGCTCAACACATACAAAAAGCCAATACACTACAACACTCCAAGAACTCTACTGGCTTCCCACATGCTTTCAGATGCAGCCAAAGTTTTGGTTCCATTTTACAAGCCCCTGCATGGTTTAGGGAATGACTGCTTTAATGACTTCCCTCTCCTGAATCACCTTGTTGCCAAGCTCTGGAGACTGGAAAGCTGTTCTTAGCAGAAGGTCCCCAGCTGTAGAACAAACTATCAATGGGGGACTGTCAGAATTCACAAACAATCAGAGTGCAATGAAAACCATGTCCTTTTGGTAAAGCATCTGGATTGTCAACGAGCTAGTAGAGAGCAGGGAGCTATTGTGTCGATCAGTGCAACCAAGAAAACGTATTGTGACACGACACTTCATCTCTATAATGCGTTCAGATATTATGGCAATGGGTGCATAAAGTACATACTAAAATGTATAATTAAACAAATGCATGGATCCCTCCTCTCTCCTCAAACCAAGGACCGGATAAAAAGATGGCTAACCAGTGTATCCACAAAATATTCCAGACTACCTCAGGGAAATTGTTCTGGTAAGTATAAAAATGAATTCCTATAATAGCGCTCTTTTTCTTTTGGCTCCCAAAATGTTTTCAGACCACAATTTTGGCAGGTTAGTACCCTGCATACTTTGATATCAGAATCAACATGCTGAGCATATACCCTAGTCAAACAGACTTAGGGTATCCATATTAGGTATACAAGTAGGTCCTCTACCATGTAGTTTTATTCATTACACACAATGTTTAAGGGGGTTGGTGCCAAGAACTCAGAAGCGAGGTGTTACTTATATATTGCGTGTCTTGCTGCATGACGGTTGCAATGAACGGTCAGACTATGGTTTCTGTTTATGGGACTTCCAATTATAAAAAGGAAAGAGGAAGCAGAAAGCCAAGGGATTTAGGTTGTCTAGACAGAAAACAGGTGTGGACTGCAGCTCAAGTAGACACCTCTGAGCTAGCTTTATTCTAGCTAGCTCAAGTACAAGTAGCAATACATTTTTGTGGCGGCATGTGCTTCAACACATATTTATCCAGGGTTTCACGCAGGCTGAAGTGCTTGTTGCCGCAGCATCAGTGCTCCAGGACTCAAGCGAGCTAAAGTAAAAAGCTAGCTCAGGTCTGTTTGCTCAAAGAGTAATCGCACCCTGTGGCTGCAGGACAGACATACCCTTCGTGATACACATTCACAAAATAGCCTTAATTTTACATGTGTGGAGTTAGCAGGCCTGTGCTAGTGATCAGTGCCTTGTCATGTAGATCACAGGGAATATACAGTTAATGCAGCTTGAGGCCTACAAAACTAATGCGTTAAAGGGTGCTTGACCTTTGGTGGATAGAAAAAAGAAGCAATGAGTATTTTTCCGAAGCATCTTAACCAAATGGTATATCATTACAGATCTAAATTCAAAATGTAGGCACTGATCCAGCAATTTGCATCATGCAAGCGGATCACCGCACCCACATGGAGACCATAGCAGTTGAGTATTTTGGCAAACAAGCTTCATTATATGAAAACAATTTGACAAAATAAAAACAGGAAAAAACATCAACCTAGCCATCCTGCAATTCTATTAACCGTCGGTAATTTTCTTTCCCTTTTTAGCCTTTTGAAGTCCTATGAATGCTGTTGTACAAGTAAGTCACATTAGAGCAGCATTTCCCAAACATTTGTAAGCTAAGCATCTCCCTTTCCAACATGTTGCACAGCCACCCACTTTAAAACATACATCATCCACACCTATCCCTCTGCACCCCAGCTAATCCTTTGCACAAACTCTCATGGTAGCACGCGCTACATTTTAGGAAATGCTGCAAAATACATAGTGGCTTCTACCTATTCTCTTGATAAGTTAGCATGTACTGCAAAGATTGATGAATTATCTAGTTGCATTTCATTTCACCAAATCTGCACTCCGCAGCATGTTTCTAATGAATGTTTGTTGTCCTTCTGTGGAGTGTTGCAGTAGCCTGTTAAAATGGTGTTCACAGAACGGGAAGGGGTGACTTCCTACAGAAAAACATTCCAGCAAAGCTCAGAAGCACTCCCCCCCTCCCCCAGGAACTGTTTAATTGTGGAGTACCTTAGCTACTTCTGCACTTTCTGCTACCATGTAAGTGAAGCTGATGTTCACCAGATCTGTGCCACTGCAGACACACACTATCCGTCCTTCCAGCTCATTTTCTGCTTTTCCTAGAGTCTCAAGAGCCACTATTATTTTGGGATCCTGTTAAACAGAACAAACGAATTGTTAGATTCACAGTACTTAAAGATTAAGGTGAAAACAACATCTCAGGTTCACATACATGAAGACTAAATATTTCCCAATCACCTTAAATAAGTTCTTTCATTTAGAACCTATGGGCATGACTGAAAAAAATTTATTTTAATAATCACTGAATGTGGCTGAATCATAAAAGGAGACAGATAATTGCAGTATTTTAAATAAATTTAAGAAAATATTACCTTCAGAGAAAAGGGAAATGAAAGAGTTAAGGTCTGGTAATAGTTTATGGAAACTCTTAACTTCTCTCTAAATAAATTATTCAATCCAGCCTAATCTGTAATGACCAAAAGTTATTTGCTTGGAATGAGTTGGTGATTTCTGTCCGTTTCTTAGCAGCACATCTGCTGCTCTTTGGTACCTTTCCAGACAGTCAAGAGCCATAGATTTAATAAGTCCACAGACTTAACTATCCATAGAAACTGGGTATATGAAGTGGTGACATTTGAAGCATATTGGTGGGGTATCATGGGGAAGTCTGCATGGCCACTGCCCATGACCTATTTTGTTGGCTGAAGATTTCAGTCTATCATCTTGCAAGAGAACTAGATGTCACTAAAAATTAAAAATAAAAATAAAAACACCTGTGGTTAAAGTGAAAAATCTGTTATTGGAACCATAGTCCAATTAGAGCTGTGGTATTTGATATCACTAATTACAGATACAGTTTTTTCTGGACAACTAGATAGCAAAACTCTTAAAAGAAATGCTGTGACGCAGTTATGCCAAAATTTATTCTCAGAAAGGTGTCTAAATTCCCAATGCATTTTAAAATGAAATGTATATTAGAAAATATTTTAAAGGCTCTGATTTCTGTAGAGTCCTCAGGTGGTCCCTCTGCAACTTGCTTTTGAAACAGCAGTTAATAAACACAAGCTGCGGAGCTGTCCTGACACAATTGATAATCTAAGGCTATGTCTTCACTGACGACGGCAAATTCGCTGCTGTCAGATCGACTTCTCTGGATTGACTGAGCGGTCAGTGAAGACCTGCTCAGTTGATCCAGAAATCGACATACTAAGACCACTTCCTCAAGTGGCGCAGCACATTGAAGATGGAGCGCAGAACAGAAGCACAGAAGTTGACAGGAGTTACGCAAGTTTTTTGCATAGTTTGCGTAACTCCAGTCGACTGCCACCGAATCTCTGAGGTAAGCGTAGACAGGGCCTAAGTGTCTAAAACAGGGAAGCAAACAAAAATTCTAATGCCCATGTCAGTGAATCACAAAGATACATCTTGAATGAACAAGGACAAAAATCAAACCAGAAAATATCTTCAGCATCCTAAATGATATAATATTTTAAAAAAATGTTTAAAAGCCTTGCCAGGACCCTTTTACTATTTAGTGCCCAGATTTCACAGCCTCTTGGAAGGTCAGCACTGACACAACATTGCTGGATTACAAAACCTTGACACAAATAAAATCACTTAAGATTAATGCTAAAAGTTTTAAGCTATGATTTTACAAGGGAAATTGTGCTGGCATTATTTTGTAACAAGCTGCTTTGCATCCCCCACTTCACCTTCAGCTTAAACACACTGTTTAAAAGAAGAGTATAAACGTATTACAGAGTACCTTTGGTATAGAGCCAAGACGAATACTGTTGATCAGGGAGCATTCTAATACCTGTCCTTCCTGGAATGGCAAGAGAAAGCACATGAGCCCAAAGGTGTGGTAAAACACAGTGCAGATCCAAATAGGAACTGAAGCAAAAACAAAATCACATGCAATCACAATTAATGCAAAGCAGTACATTTTCTTTTCATGTCTGTTAGTAACCGTCAAGAATTTCACTTACGTTAATTGTAAAAAAACAGCAGCCAAGCTATCTTTCTGTAAATAGTTACAAAGCCACATATAATTTTAGTGATTAAAAATTAGCCAGGAAACAAACCAAGTACAACAACACAGGCAGAGAGGAATGTTCCTGGTATCACCATACTGTACCTTTCCTTCACTTTTCCACCTCAGGAAAAAACCAAATTCATCCACTTTAAAGAGACAGTTCGGTTCGAAGACAAAGGACTCCTGTTGAAAAGGAAACATAACACAATATTTTGGTGATGTTCGGAAATATTGTCAGGCATTCATTTGCTGTTCAAAACTAAAGGTTTTTTTAACATTATCCCCAACTACGTTCATAGGACATTTCCAGTATTGCCAATCCCAAGCATTCAAAAACCATGACAGTCCCCAGAAATCCTGAGATATTAGGACTTTTTTTCTTTTTTTGTGGCCACATTAGTGGACTCAGTTCTCATTTTCAGGCCTTTCTCTGGAGCCACAAGGGCTAGAAACTTTTCTTTTCAAATGAAAGTGGATTCTCCCACCTAAATCACAGGCTTCCAGAAAAAACTCACCAAAACTTGTGAGGCATGCAAGAGTTGGCAACACTGTAATTGGGGGCCAAGCCACCACATTTTACAACGATATTTGGGATTCAGGGGAAGTGCTTTCACAAAAGTTTGACCCTCACAGAAGTCCTTCTAGAAAGTACACCCAAAAATATTTTGCAGACTGTTAGCCTGGCAGGGGAAGTCAGTATTTAAAGCAGTTGGGAAGGAGTGGTAAACCACAGCAATTAGACTAGGCAACCAATCAAGTCAGCCTTACTAAAAAAAATAAATAAATAAACAAAAACCCCACACTCCCTTCCCAACTATTTTCATGTCAGTGGTGAAACATCACACTATGCGAAGTCAGTCATTTTTAAAGAGCACAAAGAGCCCAGCCCTGGCCAATGTTTTTTTTAATTAAAAAAGTTAACTTTATAACAAACACAAAGCATGTGTGTAGGATGCAGTGATGCTGCGAGTGACAGAAGGCAGCACTTTGTAAAGGAAGGAAAGGAAAGGTCTTCCACTTCTAAAACGACATGTCCTCTCCAACGCAGTACAGCAAGGGAGCCAAGCCCATGAAGACCACACGAGGTCATTTTCAGCACAAAAGGATCATGTGGATAGGAGGATTTGAACTTCAGAACCCCTCCATGCATGAAACACCCATTTAAGTTAATAAGAGTTTTGCTGCAGGATCCGCCACAAAGAGGACAGAGCTAGCCATACCCGCCTACTTCACTCCCTTGACACAGAACACATTCAATATTGAAGGGCATCTGACTCTTAAATAACAGCACTAAGCATTTACGTTCAGCACTTTTCATCTTCAAAACACTCCACAAATATTAATTACCGCAGCATCATTGTGAGGTAGGAAACAATTATCTTCATTTTACAGGTAGGGAAACAGAGAGGAGGATTAGAATTTGCCGCAGACTTCGGGACAGAGCCAGGACTGGAAATCAGCTGCTTCCTGTGCCCTTCCCTCCATTCAAGACACTAAACCACAGTTTACTGCCTTTTACTGAATTCTTGTACTTCACAAAATATACTGGATCCAAATTTCCCTAAACCATTAGTTTACAGCTCATGTGTTTCCCTGTAAAGCTGCATATAAAACCTACAGCTAGCCACCTGTTAAAGTGAGAGCCTTTGGAAGTCTTCATAGACTACAGTGTCTCCTCAAATAAGCAAGGTGAATGCAAATAAAACGGGGAAAACTTTTCATTGCTTGTATCCCCATGTGACTAAAAGTTTTCAGTACAAAAATAAACTTTCCCTATAGAGATATCCATATAAACTGCACTCAGTCCACTACTCAGCATGGCCTGGCTCCACTAACTAATCATTTCTGCAGTTTTTCTCATACAGTAAGGGAAACACCAGCTATCACAAATTCCAGATGCTACATAGTCCATCCAATACCGCTGCTGACTTTGGACCATCAACTTTCTCCACTGAGATATTCCCATTCTAAAGAAAAAAGCCTTTCAACATTCAGGTGTGGTACTACCAGGCCCAAAGATAGAGAAAGTGTATTTCAACATGCCCTGTAATTCCTCTAGCTCAGAGGTCCCCAAGCTGTGGGGCTGGCCCTCCTGGGGGGCACAGAGGAATGTCTGGGGGAGGGCGCGCTGGGGCTAGGGCCCAAGCCAATGCCCACTGGGGCAGGGAGGGAGTGCCACCTAGCCTTGCCCGCAGCCCCTGGCCCTGACTCCACTTCTAGCTTAGCCTGGAGCCCCTGACCCCAGCACCATTTCTGGCCCCGCCGCCAGCTATGGTCCTGGCCTCAGTCCTGCCTCCTAGACCAACTATGGCTGTTGGCCAGGTCACGGCTCCGCTCTCAGACACACCCCAACCGCACTCCCAGTCTCAGGCCCCGACTGCAGCTTCACTCCCGCTCCCGACCACAGAGCCACCCCCAGCTGCGACCCCAGCCTTGGGCCTTGGCTCCCCGGCCCCAACCACAGCCCTACTCCTAGCCCCAGCTCTCGACAGCGGCTGGAGAGAACAGGGGCGCAGACAGACGGAGGTGTGAGTTTGGGGACCACTGCTCCAGCTGATGTATACCTCTAGCAGAGAAAGACGGACTGTCACAGTGATCCAGACTTCATTTCAGATGTGCTAGCCCCTCAGTGAAATTCCATTTTGTGACTATTGCTTCTTTGGGAGGCAGTGCAGCCTAGTGGTTAGGGGACCCAGGAGCTCTGCGTTCTATTCACCGCTGTGCCACTGACCTGCTCTGTAACCCTGGACCAGTCGCTTCACTGTGTCTCTGCTGCCCATCTCTGCTTTGCCTAGTTAGGCTGGAAGCTCAATACAGAATTTCAGTGGGAGATGCATTTACTAACCCCCTTCGCAGGAGGGATCTTGCTAGGTATACGTGCAATACCCAGTACAATTGAGTCTCAAAATTAGTTAGGATATCTAGGCACTACTGTAATACTTGTCAATAAATAATAATATCCCAGCAATCACAAACCTGATCTCTTCAAAGAGGCTGGGCTACCAAGCTGATCAGCTTACAAGTGTTATGTGGCAAAACTAGGGAAATTTATCATACAGCACTTAGAGCAAGGAATGAGGATACAGAATAACACACATTCCATAGTAAAGACATTAGCACCAGGTTTCCAATAAGGCAGACAAGACCCCTATTGCCAGTCAATGTAAAAAGACATGCACATGATTTAGAAGGCACCGAACGCAGCGTAGCACTTAATAAGATCTGATTCATACATACAATGGCAAGACTTCATTCCACCGCCAAATTGATTAAGCACGTGAAACTACTAACAATTAAAGCCAGGTTCAGTCCTTTTGCCATCCTTAACAGCCCCACCGCATCTGAAGTCTGCTCCAAGGTTACAAGCTGTACCATTCGCAGCCCTAAGCTGAGCCAAACTAAACTATGTACTCAAACATGCCACATAAAAGACACTGCTGCCAGTTATTTCAAGATTGCTTTTGATTGGTGTCCCTTTCCAAAATTAAATGGCCCTCAGCTACTTCTTGAATCTCAGAATCATCAAAATGTAGGGCTGGAAAGGATAGCGAGGGGTCATTAGGTCCAGTCTCTTCCACTGAGGCACGGATAAGTAAACCTAAACCATCCCTAATAAGTGTTTGTCCAGCCTGTACTTAAAAACCTCTCATGATGGAGATTCCACAACCTCTCTTGGAAGCTTATTCCAGAGCTTAATTACCCCTACAGTTATAGAATATTGCACCTGAAACTCTCTTGCTGCCGATTAAGCCCATTACCACTTCTCTCACCTTCAGTGGGAATGGAGAACAATTGATTACCATCCTCTTTATAACAGCCCTTAACATATTTGAAGACTCTTATCTAGTGTCCCCTCAGTCTTCTTTTCTCAAGACGAAACATGACCAATTTTTTTTTAACCCTTCCTCATAAATCAGGTTTTCTAAACCTATTACCACGTCTGTTGCTCCCCTCTGAACTCTGTCCAATTTGTCCACATCTTCCGCAAGGTGTGGCACTCAGAATTGGACACAGTTCTCCAGCTCAGGCCTCACCCATACTGAGTAGAATGGGACAATTACCTCCCATGTCTTATATATGACACTTCAGTTAATACATCACAGAATTATTTTAGCCTTTTTCACAACTGCATCACATTGTTGACTCAATTTCATATTTAATTTGTGATCCACTATAATCCCCAGATCCTTTTCAACGGTACTATCAGTTAGCTAGTTATCCTCCCTTTTGCAGTTGTGGATTTGATTTTTCTTGTCTACATGAAGTAGTTTGCACTCATCTTTACTGAATTTCATCTTCGTGAATTCAGATCCATTCTCCAATGGACCAAGGCCATTTTGAACGCTAATCCTGACCTCGAAGTGCTTGCAACCCCTCAGTTTGGTGTCATCCACATTTTTATAAGCATACGCACCACTTTATTATCCAAGTCATTAATGAAAATATTAACTAGCAATGGACCCAGGACTGGCCTCTCTGGACCTCATTAGATATGCCAGCCCAGTTTCATGACAAGCCATTGATTACTACTCTTTGAGTATGGTCTTGCAACTAGTTGTGCGCGTAGTTTATAATCATTTAATCTAGACCACATTTCCCAAGTCTGCTTATGAGAATGCCATGTGAGACAGTGTCAAAAGTCTTACTAAAAATCAAGATCCATCACATCTACTGTTTCCCCTAGGCCAGAAACCCTGTCAAAGAAGGAAAATAGGCTGGTTTGACATGATTTGTTCTTGTCAAATCCAAGTTGACTATTCTTTATAACACTATTACCCTCTCAGTGCTTGCAAACTGTTTAATAATTTGTTCCAGTATCTTCCATGTGTTGAAGTTAAGCTGACTGGCCTATAATTTCCCATGAGCCACAAGTTGTAACTTGTACTTAGAAAATGTCTGCCTGCCTTGAGAAGAAACTGAATAACCAATTCAGGGCAGCAAGGAACTTTTTCCTTTCTCTTGTACTGTGCGAGAGAACAACCATGCTCATACTGGGGTCATCCAGTCATCTTTATTAAACATTCTTGAAGGCAAAATCACAAACATTCAGATGGATCAGCTGAGCCCAATTATTTAGCATGTGCTAAACCAGTGAAACAGCATTTGCAGAATGAAAAATAAAGACTTTAAGATCCTTCTTTCAAAGGGCAACATTTACCAAACATGTTTCCTATTAGTTTACCTATTCCAGCACTGAAAAGTGGGGGATAAGAAAGCTAGGTCTATATTGGCAGGTGACTTTGATAAAAATACTTTTAGTTCATTTCAAGAGATTAAAGAAAAAGCATAATATCCCTAAAGGCATTTCTCAAAATACTTTTAGCTTAGAGATTTTCAGGCAAATAAAAAAGATTAAAAACAAACCCTAGTAAAATTATTTTCATAGGCAAATTGATGAATATAAGGCAGAGGTCTCTGCATTTTATTTTGGTAGCTTATATCAAATGTTACGTCCCACTTTACATTGCTTTAATAGACCTAGATTTAAGTGCGGCTGAAAGCAGGATCATATTAATCATATTCTAGATAAAGTATAGGTCGACTGACTAAAGGAGATAAAGCCACCTTTGATGTCAAATAAGATCTTTAATTTACAGTGTAAATGTTTAGTGATATTTTATTTTTCTGTACAGCATGTAGGTTCTTAGCCTATTTTTACAAGTAGGAACACTCATTCCATATATAGTAAGTTTAATAAAAGGACATGGTGCACTTTTTTTTTGATAATGTCCTTTGTGTACTGTACTATTATGACTTCCTACATTAGAGAGCTGTATGTATGTTTCAGATACATTTTCATTTAAATCCTCTCTCTCTCAGGGATTATTTTCAAAACAAAGAATTAAATCAGACATTACAAAAGGTATTTTAAAGGGCTTTTTTTGTATCATGAAATTGTATTGTGACAAAGTGTTGATATATTTCTTTTCTGCTTTCATGTAGATTTTCTGTTTGAATTTGTATTTGTGTAAAATCTTAAGAAAAATGAAATATTTTGCAACATTTATAACATCTAAAAATATGCACGGAAAGTAAGAGGAACATTGTCCAACTAGCCCCTTACCTCTTCATATCTGTCAAACACAGCTCCATCTTGCATGAAGGAAGGGACTGACTTCTGCCAGTTAAATTCATAGGGTTTTGCCATGATTATGTGAGAAAAACCTGAAATGAAATAGCAAAGTTCAATTATTGCCTTCTATAAAGAATATTGCGTAGACTGTTGAGGACAAACAGCTGTGTTTTGACTGTTCTTGCAGCAAAGCAATTTATAAAAACACTACATTGGGTTTGCATATTAAGAATTTTCCTCACAGACATTAGTTTACCTTTGATACAAATATAATTTTAAAAGCAGAATATGACTGAAAATGTTTTAAAGAAAAGTGACTGAACATGACAATTAACTGAAAGACTACTGTAGATTGTATGATTAATGAATTTAAATACCTGATTAAATCAATGCAAAAGTTTAATTAGGTATAGATTAATGTACACTTAAATAACATTAATTAGCACAGCTGGCAATATATGCAAGCTTTTCACTGAAAGGAAAGTGCTACAACTGAATCACATACTAAAAAGGCTAAATGTTTTTATATTTTTACTCTGGATTTTATATTTCAAAAGCCATTTACTCTACACACAGGACCAGCTATTTTTATACATTACACATTACATAATACATATATATAAGCTATATAAAATTTGCAGGTATATTAGTCAGGTAGTGATTCACAGAGGAGAACCTGTACAGGGGTTTAGGATATGGACAGTGATCTATCTACCACTACTGTGGATTTTTGTACAAGTTGAGTGACATGTGGACTAACATTAATATTAATACTAACATTCTATTACATTAATATTAATTCAGAATCCAACTAAAACATCAGTGTATGAAGTCCACAACACGGTATGTGCACGATACTATACCCAAACATGCCTTATTCCTATTGAGTACTACATCACTGTGCAAATAATCTCATTGCATACAATTTAATACTCTGTCAAATTCTGACTTTGCATGATCTCATGTACAAATTATTGTGCCCAATTTGGTGGTGACTGGCCTGCTTACAAGTGCGTTCTGGGATGCACAATATCCTGATCGCTTCAGTAAACTGGTGGGTGGGAAACTCCTGAATTAACAATTATTCATGTTGAATTAGCGCGAGAGAGATTCCAACCTTCGACTCAAGGGAAACAACAATTTAATTTCTGAAACTATATATTAGTATGACTGCTTCAGGATTCAGTCGTGATATTTTATCACATAAAAAAGCATCACGTATCTCACAGGTGAAAACTAGAATTCAATCTGGCATTGTGTCATTTCATTGTTTTTAAAGTCAGCAGACCCGTGGGCAGGGATGTATTTAAAACCTTAGGGACGGATACGAATACTGACACTCATGCTGCCTAGTATCCTACTCTGTGAGGAGCCCCTGCTGATTTCAGTAGGATCGTTTAAATCGTCAGATACTTACTACTCGTTGTGAGGAAAGATGGCAGAATCCGGCTGTTACTCACTGCATACGCTCTAACTTAAAATCTTGGGTCGAGACTGGGATTTAGGCACTGGCCCGAGGAAGGGGTGCTGAGTAAGCACTATCATCCCAGGAGTATCTCCAGGAGACCTGTGCCCAGACACTTCTGAGTCACCACTCCTCCCATGCTTTCTTCTTGCTCCCAGGCAGTAGTAATATGCTGCTAGCCTTAGATGAGACCACCAGTGAATGCACACTACATCAAGTCCCTGCACTCTGCCAGTTCTCCACACGCTTGTCCCAGGGAGGAGGTGACCAAGTAGCCTTATTTATTCCTGCACAACCAGACGCAAGGTCCGGGTAACCCACACACGAGCTTAAGTGGTGGGAGAACACTCCCTTGGCTGGGTGTGTAGTCCAAGTCACAACTGCGCCTTTATTATACCATGTTAGTCCTGATTCTGCACTCCTTATGCAGATGAAACTGCTACTGAAAGAGAGCAGGATGAGCCTTTAAGGCGAACCTGTAATGGTAAGATTGTGAAAAATAAAATCTGCACCGCGTAAGCAGCCGTGCAAAGCCATGCTACTCCATGAGCAGCCCAGACTCTGCGAGGCAGAGTTTACTCTCTGGATTCCCTTTGCTCCAGGGAGATAGTATTTCCTACACCTGTACTGGCTCAACTGCACACTGGCAGTCACAGTGAGGGGAGGGGAATCAAGGCCCTTGCCTACCTATTCTCCACCCGCTTGCACGGGGGATGGAGTAGTGCCCTATGAAGACTGTCCTTCCATCCACATGGTAGGTTCATGAAGGCGTGCCCCTTTTTCCTAATGCAGGCACATTGGGCAAGCACATAGACAGAAGCTTACATAAGACTCGGCAGAAGTGTTACTATAGCCCATGCAATCAGTGTTCTGGAACATTCATTTGCAGTGTTTGTGCGTTACCAAATTCTAAATAGCAGACTAATACATTATGAAACAGAATTAGAACAGGGCTTCAATTAGGCAGAAATAGTGCTCTGAATTTCTTTCATTTGATTGTATCTTTAACTTCAGAACAGACATGAGTATTCCCAAAACAGGTAGACTGATATTTTCTCGCTCATTCCTATCATAAAATTTCCTAACAAAAGAATAAAAGGCCTCAAATGGCACCATTAGGAGATTTTGTCCAAGATCGTTTTCAAGAACAGATACTTCTAATAAATTTTCCACTAAAAGAAAAGAAATAGCCTTATTATGGGGAGGAAAAAGAACAACCCTGCATTTTTATGCTATTAGTCAATTCATCTCCTGCCCTTTGTCAAACAGTCATTGATACATGCATATCAAAATATATAGATAAACAGCCGACATGAAACCAGCCAGATCTTCTGTATACGTGAGTTCAATTTAGGTACAGCTATTATCAGAAATATAATCAGCCAGTGATATATAACTTAATTAACGTTAAGTATCTGCTTCCACCGAAAACGTTTCTGTTTGCACTAATGTGTAAAACAACGGTCATTATGTTCCACAATAAAAAGGATTAGAGACTGTAAATAATAATTAAAGAAGATTCATCTCTATGGTTTCTTCTCAAAAAGAGAAGACAAAGCATGGCCTTGTGAGTAAAGCATAGGACTGGGTGGGTAGAGCACAGGGATTCCTACCTGTGCTCTGCCACAAGCTTCTTGTGTGACCTGGGCAAGTTGTTCAATTTCTCTGTGCATTCAGTATACCCAGGGCCAGATTTAGGGACAGGCAACTCAGTCGACTGTCTGGGGTACTGGAATTGTGGGGCACCGGGCTTGGGGTACTGTTTTAGTTGTTAGCAACAGTTTGGGCAGAGATGAGGTGACAGGAAGCTTGGAAGAAAAATTCAAGAGGGGTTATTTTTGCTCGCGTGTTGACACTGCTCAAGTGCCCATTGAAGAAAGATTCAGAGAAACGAAGCACCACAAGACAACCTTTGGATTTTTGTATGACCTAGGAAGCTGCCAGCAGACAAGAGAACACTCTTGACTTTCACTGGATGCAGACACATGGGGAAAGTTCAGAAGTCAATGATAAAGGCCTCGATGTCGAATTGGACAACAATCAATCACATTTTGCCATATGTGAAACACTCTCCACTCCAAGTTCCCCCAATTTATTCATGATGAAGAACTGAAGGACACCTTTCCTAATATGTCAATAGCTTTGAGGATTCTGCTCATGCTACTGGTCACAGTCGCAAGTGGGGAGTGCAGCTTTTTGTTAAAATGTATCTTCACTCCACAATGGCCGACGAAAGACTGACATTGCTTGCTATTTTATCACTTGAAAATGCCATTGGCATTGGAACTGTCAGATGCTGTGCTTCAGTTAATGAGGGCAAATTCAAGAAAAGTGACCTTTTGAACTAAGGGACTAGAGTTAACATTCTACGGCTGTCGCCTATTGTAACTCTAATACTGGTCCACCCAATGTTGGTGCACAGTTCAATTTCTTGATGTTAGTACCTTTCAATTATTCTTAAAATTAAAAAGCTTCAATAAGCTTAGAAGGAAAGAATATTTTCATTTGGCTCATATATGGCATGAATAAATACAGATTTACAGATCCTAGCGTGCAAATTTGTCATTTTATGACAAGGATAAATTACGAATCCAAACTGTGCATCAAAGTTGTGAAATGGGCTACGAATGCAATAAAAAATAAGGTATTCAAAATTGTAACAAATGGAGGAGGGGGCACCAAAAACGCTCCTCGCTTGAGGTGCTATTTGTTCTAGGGCCGACCTGAGTATACCATTACAAATTAGGAATGATGTGTACCTCATGCGGCTGTAAGAGATTTTGAGACCCTTTCATTAAAGGTGTCATAGTAGTCTATCATGGCCCCCCTTTAGTCCTTTCTTTTCAAAGCTGAATAGTCCCAGTCCTTTTAACCTCTCCTCATATGGAAGCTGTTTCATACCGTAATCATTTTTATTGCGTTTCTTTGTACCTTTTTCATTTCTAATATCTCATTTTTGAGATAGAGTGACCAGCACTGCATGCAATATTCAGGATGTGAGCATACCATAGATTTATATAGTACATTATGATATTTACTGTCTTAGTAGCTATCCCTTTCATAATACTTCCTAAAATTGTTAGCGTTTTTGACTGTCACTGCACATTGAGCAGGTGTTTTCAGAGAACCATCCAAAATGACTCCAAGATCGCTTTCTTGGGTGGTAACACCTAATTTAGACCCCATCATTTTGTATGTATAGTTGGGATTATGTTTTCCAACATGCATTACTTTGCATTGATCAACATTGAAATTCATCTGCCATTTTGTTGTCAAGAGACAACGTGGGTGAGGTAGTATCTTTTATATATACTCTCAATCTCTGTGCGTGTCTCTCTCTTTCTCTCTCTCTCTCTGTGTCTGTCGCCCAGTCACCCAGTCTTGTGAGATTCCTTTGTAACTCTTCACAGTATGCTTTGGACTTAACTATCTTGAGTAATTTTGTATCATTCGCAAACTCTGCTACCTCACAGTTAACTGCTTTTCCCAGATAATTTATGAATATGTTGAACAGCACTGACCTCAGTACAGACCCCAGTTGACCCTGCTATTTACCCCTCTCCATCCTAAAAACTGGCAATTTATTCCTACTCTTTTTTCTCCTTTACTCAGGTACTGATCCATGAGAAGACCTTCCCTCTTATCGCATGGCTGCTTACTTTGCGTAACAGCCTTTGGTGAGGGAGCTTATTAAAGGCTTTCTGAAAGTCCAAGTACACTCTATTCACTGAATCACCCTTGTCCACATTTGTTGACCCCCTTCGAAAATCATACTAGATTGGTGAGGCACAATTTCCCTTTACAAAAGCTGTCGTGGCTCTTCCCCAATAAATCGTGTTCCTTTATATGTCTGATAATTCTGTTCTTTACTATAGTTTCAACCAATTTGCCTAGTACTAAAGTTAGGCTTACCAGCCTGTAATTGCCAGGATCTCCCCTGAAGCCTTTTTTAAAAATTGGCTTCACATGGCTATCCTCAGTCATCAGGTATGGAGGCTGATTTAAATGACAGGTTACATACTGCAGTTAGTAGTACCGTCAGAACTTTTAGTTGAATACCATCTGGTCCTGGTGGCACATTAAGTTTAATTTATCAGTTTGTTCCAGTACTTCCTCTAAAGACAATTCAGTCTGGGACAGTTTCTCAGATTTGTCATTTACAAAGAATGGCTGAGGTGTAGGAATCTCCCACATCCTCTGCAGTGAAGACCGAAACAAAGAATTACTTAGCTTCTCTGCAATAACCTTGTTTTAACTGATTGCTCCTTTAGCACCTTGACCATACAGTGGTCCCACTCATTGTTTGGCAGGCTTCCTGCTTCTGATGTACTTAAAAATTATTTGCTATTAGTTTTTGAGTCTTTTGGCCTGCCTAATTTTACTTTTACAATTGACTTGCTAGAGTTTATGCTTTTTTCTATAAACTTAATACAGTAGGATTCCCCAAACATACTGCAGGAAATTGTAATATCTATCACACCTCTTTTATCAGCAATATGAAAATCACATCTAATGTAGCTTCCAGACTAAGGAAACTCAGCATTAGCTGTAACTTCAAAACTATAAACAATGAGTTTAGAAAACTGTTTTCAAAACAAGCAATGCTTGATTTTGTTAACAGTATAGTATAAAACTACAACCAACTGGAGTAATTTATAAATCAATTTATGTTACTGATTTGTAGATTGCTGCTCATCATAACATCTAGGAGCTTATTTATGGAAGTTAAAAGAAACAACATATTTAAATACCCACAATGTGTAGCGTAAGTAACACACCAGCTGCTATCAGCAACCTTATTGTCATTTCGTCTGGAACAAAAATATCAAACAAAATATCAAAGAAAATGCAAAGAAAATAAGCAATACTGAATACTGTACATATGTTTTGCATTATGCTTTGATACCCACTAGATAAGAGCTCTGGCAAACCACAGGCGTGGGGAGTCCATATCTGTCCACCTAGAAATCCTGGCACTGGTCCTAGAAAGCTAACCCAGGACCAACAGCAAGAGCTTCCAAATGACTGCAAGCTCCCTGATGGATTATAGTCTAGGTTTCATATTACGGTGACCATCTGCATTACACCGAACAAAAGGGCAACGGTATGAAAAGTGCAGGATAACGCTTATTTTTAAGGGAATCTCACCCCATTCCCCTCCACTGTTTTATTCATGATACGAGCTCTTACAGCTGTATCACACAGTATGATCCTTTGCATGACAACATACTTTTAATCCGAGCAAATGTTTTTTCCTAGCAGGGAAGCAGGCCCCAGAGAAAGGTGGTCACTCAAAATATAGGCCAGGTTGTTCACCTCAAAGATATATGCTGCCAGTTCAAGTCACTATGGGTGCAGGAGCTGTGCTATGCGCTATGTATCATGAGACATGACACTGAGTTTAGGACTGTGAGGAAGAATATTGTTCCACTATCAGACCATTCTATCAATAGTTTGGGAGGACTATATTATAATTTCTTATCATCGACCCTTGAGGTAGAGACCCTTAAATGCCATCTCCACAGATTCATAGATTTTAAGGCCCACGGAGTCTATTATGATAGTTTAGTCTGGCCTCCTGCATAACACAGACCAGAGAATTTCACCCAGTGATTCTTGCAACGTGCCCAATAACTTGTGGTTGAACCTGAACATGTCTTTTAGAAAGACCCTCAGTCTTGATACAAGACTCCCAGACAAGCTGTTCCAATGGTTAACTACCCTTACTATTAAATACATGCCTCTCATTTCCATTTGAACTTTGCTGAGTTCAGCTTCTAGCTCTTGAATCATAGCTCTATTAAAGAGCCCTGCGGTGTCTGATATCTTCTCCCCATGTATGTACTTGCACTACATGATCAATTTGTCTCTTAACTTCCTCGTCGATAAACTAAACAGATTGATCTCTTTAGTCTTTTGCTGGAAGCCCTCTTTTCCAGATGACATATCATTCTTATAGAAATTCTCTAACTCCTCTCCAGTTTTTCAACAACCTGTTTAAAGTGAGGACATCAGAATTGGATATATCATTCCAGTAACGGTCTCCCTATTGCTGTAAATAGAGGTAGCACCTCCCTTCTCCTGTTCAATGCACCCTTTTGAATATATCCACGTAACATGTTGGTTATCTACGGCAACATGTGTAGTATGTGCTTCCTAGCTCATGTACACATATCTGTGTTAACTTGAGTGCTAGCACCATAGGCGATGCATGGGCGGGGGCATGCAGGGTCAAGTGCCCCCTTGATTTCTGTTCAGCCAGCCTTGGGGGAGGGAGCGGGCTCTGTCCTTCTGTTGTACCTTACTCCCAGCATGTTTGGCCCCTGTCCCTGGCAGTGGGACGCAGGCAGAGAGCTGAAGGGGCATGACCAAGCCTCATCTCCCAGCAGCTGAGGGTGGTCGCTCCAGGTCACTGTTCTGTGCAGTGCGGCAGCTGCCTGCAAGGACCTAGCTGGGGAGGCAGCAGTGACCCACCCCCTCCGCTCCCCACCCAGGCCCGGCTGCTGGGGACCGGCTCAGCAAGCCAGAATCATCCTCTCTCTGCCCCGGCATGTTTCTGGCTCACTCAGCCCACCCTGTCGGTTGGGCTCAGGCAGGAGGAAAGACTTGGGCCCCCACTGCCTCCCCAGCCGGGCTCTCCCTCAGGCGGCTGCCCATGCTGCACAGAGGCAGCGACCTGGAGCGGCCACCCTCAGCGCTCAGCCAACGTGAGAAGTGGCTCCGTCCCAGGGGGACATTGTGGTGTTGTGAGTTTCCCTGGGCCAGAACTGGCCCCAGCCGGGCCCAGAGGCACATGCTCCCTGCTCCTGTGGCCGCAGCCCCCCTAGGAGCTGGCAGGATTTGGCTGCCCGGGCCCAGGGAGGTGGGGCTGGAAGTTCCTCCCAGTGGCGTTACATGGTGCAGTCACGTGTCCCTCCCTTTACATTGTGACGCCGCCAACCCCCAGTATCAGGAGGCACGAGTCATCTGCGGCTAGCACAGGTATGAACAGCAGCGTATTCGCGACAGCATGGACAGCAGCAGTGGTGGGATGGTTTAGCTGTGCTGAGTTCAAACCCATGGGTTTATACTCAGCCCACTGCCTGTGCTACCATGTCTACTCTACTATTTATACTCATGTTAGCTCAGTGAGCATGTATACACAAGTTGGGAATCACATCCCTGGCTCATAGTGTAGATGTAGCTTATCATGACACTTAAGTTCTTCAGAGTCACTGCGTTCCAAAATATAGTCTCCTTTCTTCTATGTACAGGCTATGGTCTTTCTTCCTATTTGTAGGACCTTACATTCAGTGGTTTTGAAAGTAATGTTTCATGAATCCTAGCCTACCAAGAGATCCAGACCTCTATGTTAATGACTTGTCCTTCCTGTTGCTTAACACTACACCCATCTCTCCATCAGCTCCACTCTCTCTCAGGTCAACAAAGTTTACAGATGACTTGTGCTATAGGAAGCATGAATAGAAGACGGCTAGAGTACCCGTAGTGGAAGTCAGACTACTTACAACACATATGTTTTTAAGCCATATACTGTGGCAGCTGCACAGAAGGTGAAGAAATAGTTCTTTGCCTCAACAGAAGCTCTAGTAGGTTTCCACAAATGTCTCTCTGCTCCCATGATTTTCTTCTTCCTCCTAACCATCAGAGCACTAACATTTACCAAAAAGAGACACAAATGCACCTCCTTAGACCTTTTTTAATCTCTGATTTCCCCCAATCAGTTCCTGAGTAGTTCAAATTATACAATTTCACCAAGATGTTCCAACACTATTTGATTGCATATATATTCAGCATGATTAGGATGAAGAACTATGCATTTTAAAGACATTGAATAACTATTCAAACTTCTGAAGACTTGATTGAGGGAGGTAGGGAATTTAGGAACTAGATTTTCAGGCATCCAAAGGGTAATTTCAAGGACTTCAAACACCCATCCTGAAACAAATTACCAGTTTTAAAAAAAGAATTAAACTACAAATCCTTTTTAAAAAACTTTTTAATAAAAATGTCTTCTGAATAATGAGTACATCACCTTTCCCATCTGCAGAGAAAATATTCAAATAAAATACACGCTGGGATTTGATCTGTGCCTATAAGGACAAAACTAGATTCAGCCTCAAACTCTGCAATCAAATGCCTCCTGAGCTATCTTCCAGGGCCGTAACTGGGGCAAACAGGGCAGCCGTCCAGGGCTCAAAACCACAGGGACGGAAAAACAAGGTAGCAAATGTGGGGACACATGGCCAGCCCCAGATTTCTGCCTTCCATTTAGCACAGAGATTTTCAAACTGGGGCTTGGCCCCACCCGGACGGCAGATCAGAAGCTGGTGGGAGCCAACCAGCCCATTTGGGCCCCCGGTTCTCTGCATTGTGGGAGCTGGGTGCTTGTTCGCTCCCTGACAGCCCTCCCCATCCTGCTCCCCAAGCCAGGCTGCCTCTGCACAGCTGGGCACTCCCCAGGCAGGGTGGGTGGCATAGCTCGGAGTTGCTCCCCTCACGCCCTCCTGCCTCGCCCCTAAAGGAGCCTGGTACTGGCTAGCGTTGCCCTCTCGAGCCGGCGCTGGCCTGCAGAGCCAGCTGCCATGAGATGCTCACTCATGCATCACATGCATCATGCACTGAGATGCACTCGCCCAGGAGAAGCAGCAGAGCCTGGAGTGCCAGGGCAGCGGCCATGCATCACATATAGGGGGACAAATATGCTTGTCCCCCCCCCAGTGCTAAAATGCCTTTTTATGGCTCTGTTTTCTTCCTTCCTTTTAACATTGATTTATCCCTGAGGCCACAAATTTGGGCCACTGGAAATAAAGCATCTCTTGATTTACCTGAGGAGCACTTACAAGCTTTTTAAAAAACAAAATAAAGAAACAAATCTCAAATCAACAGTATTTAACTTAAATGTTTTCCTCTACAATAAACTTCGTTGCAATAATCATGAAATCATTTCTTAAAATCCCGATAATTTCCCAAGGTGAAACTGCACCGAGGAGGAAAGGTTTCAGTTAACATAAAACACACTTACACTGCTCAGTGTTTGGTAAGAGAGGTGATATTTTACTTTAACTCCACAGACCATGCTAACGTGCTGGATGGGACTTATCAGGCCTTACATTACAGTGTAATGTAAACCCAGGGTATGAACTCAAGCTCAAGCCTAACCCCTCTTTCATCTTCACACAAATTGTGATAACCCAGGGTTTGGACCCAGGGTCCCAAGAGTCCCCGGATGTGGAGGCTCCAAGAATGAGTCAAGTCAGGACCCAGGGTTCAAACCCTAGTGATTTGCACTGTAGATGCAGCCCCACTGGATTCGTGCTCTCGGAGATGGCCAAAAGTATCCCTCAATCTCACAGGTCAACTTTCTAGGTCCTCATGACAAAGTTTGGTGGACAGTCGAGTTTTCCCACACTGCACCACAAACCAAGAGCTAGAGCAGCCTCATTGTGGGAGGGCACTAGGAAGTCTGGGATATGGATAGTTGGACTCAGGCCCACATCTTCTTGCAGTGCAGAAGTTGAAGCCTCGAACTGGGATGTAGGGTTCAATAATTCCTATCCCAGGGTTACAAACGAGTGTAGACTCTCAAGCCTTAGGACAACAAACACAGGATCTGTTAACTCCAGCTCTCCTACACCTGGGCTTACAATGCAGTGTAGACATACCCATAGTTTTCAGGAACAAATTATAAACATCTCCAGGAAATCATAGCTTAATTCAATCTTGTTTGCCTGGTGGCATTTCTTTATTCCTTTGTTAAGCATCTTTCATTTATTTTGAAAAACAAATGAATGTATTCCTCACATCTGCACCTCTCTCCAAGCACTCATAGCTTTCCCCTCCCTACTCCTTGGGTGAGCAAGGCTTATCACAGATAACATCCCCAATCCAGCAGTCAGATCTATGCAGGCAGACTCTTACATTACATAAAGTCCCACTGAAATTAGTGGGGCTCTGTGTACGTGCTGCAGTCTGCCTGAATAAATCCAACTGCAGGATCGTGGCCTAAAAGAGAAAATATTTATTCAAGCCTCTCACTAAAATGGCAGCACATCAATGCACCTCTTGTAAACATTTCTCACTCTTATTGAGGCCCATTATTTAATCAGGCTGTAAATGCACCTTGCAGTGCAAATACTGCAATCATTGCTAGACCCTTCTATAAAGAAAGCTCGTGTATTTTTGTATATTTAAAGCCAAGTTTATTTGGTCTTAAATATACCAGTATGATAAAATGGAAAAAACTAAAGAGTACAGAGTGGATGTATTTTTAAATGTACAGATTAGTTTCTAGATGGGAATTTAGTACTGTGAATATCCATGAGCTGTTATTGTTCGAGCTCTATGTTGTAAGTGATGGTGAGAATCACATAGCTGAACTTTTTGAGAGCCCATTCAGAATCATAATACATTTTCAAGATTCCAAAGCTCTATCCAGGCTCCCTTGCAGCAATTACAGTAAAATAATTGCCTTTCATCAAATGTGCCTTTTCATCAGGTTATCTGAAAATTTGTTTGTTCCCACAGCTAACGCAAGAGATGGAAAACATTCCTCCCAGGAACAAGGTCCAGAGCACCAGATGACAGAGGAAAGCTCTGATACTGGAGCATGTACGGCTCACCAGTGGTCATTTTATTTTCCATTTTTTGATAATGGCTGCCCATAAACGCAGAGGTAAGTCACAGACAGAGAGATGGCCACCCTAAATTAAGCTCTTTATTCTATACAAGTTCAGTGAGACTGTACCCAGTAGAGCTTATCTACACTTGGAAATGTATCTGTATTCAACAACAGGAATTGCCAACCAACAGCCTCTGACATGGTACTAAACATGGATTGATCCTGTCTAAGTTAGCGGTTTGACCTATGTTTCAATTGTACTGGTTTCTGACAGCTGTTCGCAGTGACAGGTACATTTCCTATTGTAAACAGCGTTTAAGAGTGGATCACCGGTCAAGTTTTCTATCATTCCACCCCTCCTTGAATCATTTTCTGTCCTCAGGCCCAGCCTGGTTTGTCAGCTCTGTCACTATCAGTCAATTTCCACTGTTTGGCCATCCGCCTTATCCATCCTAAGTGTCTCATTGCCTGATATAGGAGAGGCCAACCCATTGGCATGCGCATCCTAGACCTTGACTGGGACATACCACCTGTGAACAGCTCTGTATGCAAAGAAACAGGTAATCTCCAAGTGGTTAAAAGGAATTTATAACAATATAATAATGGAATGTTTTGAGAATTAAAAAGAATATTTGAAACCCACATTATATGAAAAAATTTAAATGCTGATTCACTTGGGTCCAAATCCTTATCAAGTTCACTGACTTCTGTGGGAGTTGCCTGAATAAAGACTAAGGGGAAAAACTGAAGGAGAACCAAGGAGTTGGCCCTTGAATGCGAAGGGTCAAAACCTTCAAAACATAGCTCATGTGAATACTCCGACTGAAGTGTCTGTAGGATCACTGTACAAATTGGAACTGTTCCAAATTTTGTACCTCAGACATGAAGGTTATGTCTACACTACCGTAGTGCTTCACTGTAGACACTCACTAGAGCAAAGGGGGGGGGCAGGAATCCTCCCATCTCTCTATTTAATCCACATCCCCAAGAGGCAGTAGCTGGGTTGACAGAAGAATTCTTTCATCAACCTAGTGCTGTCTATATAGAGGGATTAACCATGTTGCTCATAGGTGTGGATTTTAAACACCCCAAGCGACATAACTGGGTTGACCTAGCTTTTTTAATGTAGACCTGACCTAAGGTGGTAAATACCACAGAAGGATTAGTGAACACAAGGTAAATACATTCTGAACACTAATTAAACCAGTTTGCAACTTTGTGCTGGGGCAGGCATTGTAAATGGGATTTGCTCAATAACCTGTTTTATTTCTTAGAAATTATGCCCTTTTCTACAATATGTATATAAAGAGAATGATCAGCACTGATTATTAGCAATGATCTTGAGAAAGAGTTTAATCATACTAATAGCACCTCTGCATCAATAAAAGAATGGAAAACCTCAGTATGTTTATGTTAAATGCCCACTATTTGGAGATGTATTTGACTACATGACTTTTTTTTAATTCAATACAGTGAAAATGTGTCTCAGCAGTGTTAAAGCCTGATCATTTAGATCTCCCTCTTTCATCACAGTAGTGTATACTAAATGTTAGACTGATAACTAAACCATTTAAGACTTGGAGAAAACAATTTATAATTAGCCCTAAAATGATCAACTCTATTTTTACCTAAAGTCAGTCACTTTAATAATTGAAACACTTACTTAGTGCTGCTTTCACACAGCCTCAATTATACTTTTTCAAAAAAGGACCTGTAAAAACAACATAAATACACTCCATAAATGTATGCCTACACGGAATACACAGAACTTAAAATCACTGGGCCATATTCTGCTCTAATGGCTTGATCCAAAGTGCCCCTCAAGTCAACTGGAATATTTTCACTGTTATGGGTTTTAGATCAGGCCCTACATTACACTGTTGTATATCTACAATAAATCCATTAGCTTCAATTAGTGAGTGGAATCAGAATTTAGGTCAGCGCAATTTGAAATTTCAGGAAAAAACTAAAAGAATGATGTTCTGGGAATTTTAATAGGATGTTTCCAGAAACAAACATCTACAAAAAACAAATAAATAGTTTGTTGCAGGGAAAAAAAAGACAGCAGAAAAAGTTATGCTTACAATACATTTGATAATTCCTATTTCCTCTAGCTTCTACTATAGTAAAGGATAATTTGCATAAGGAACCATAATCCCAGAATTTTACTCATGCAACTGCAGTATATTACAAATGCTAAGCATTCAAAAATCAGTCAGACGCCAACAAATCATGAGCTTAAAAATATAAACTTTAGGTTCTTTTAATTTGCCTTCTGGTGATTGAGCATTTAGGGTTCACATTTTCAAGCTTTTCTCTGCAGCCATGAGGTCTAAAAACTTAATTAAAAAAATAAAAATAAAAGATGACATTTTCACATAACTCCAGGAGCTGGGATTTAAAAAAAAAACCCACTAAACATCACAAGACTCATGATAAATTGCAAGAGTTGGCAATGCTGCAATTGATTATGTCAATGACCAAACAACAAGAAAGTAATGAAAGCAAAAAGAGCCACATTAATCTCAATTCTGTGGAAAACAGGAAAAATTTGATGTTTGCTACATGAGTAAGAATCCTGACATCCTTCCTCAGGCAATACTTCTACCATCATCTGAGATCAGTTAAAGTCACATTTGAGAAAACACTTCAGGACTTGACACAAAAGATGTACATGGAGCTTAACGTTCTAATTCATCAAAGTAGTATAAGTAACACATCAGAGTTAGACCTTTTAGTTTATTTTTAAAAAATTCTTCAGTGTCCCTGTAATGCTAACTTTCTCTTTCAGTTATGGAAGCCTTCAGGAACTTTATTTTATATAGTACTAAAATAAGAAGAATGCACCGTTTCCTCTGCTTTCTCATGCTTAATTTAACTTTCCCAGTTAACGGCATGTAGAATTAAACTGTCTAAGAACGTGGAGGATGCTGTAGTTCATCTCCAGCTAGGCTGGGAGTAATGTTAGAAGACATTTAGTATTTATTTTTTATTATGATACCGTCAAGCATGGTGTTTCCTGGAAGCCAACTCCCCAGGTAGTAATAAGAATGAGTTGGACTTTGATGAAGGCAATGGTTTGTATAATGGTTGCCTGGGATCTTTTTGTAATTACTATAGCATGTGATATACGTACTTCATATATCTTCATTTAAAGAGCAGTGGCTTCTATTAAATTTAATTACTTCACCCTGTGGCTGTCAATTGAGGGCAGCTTCAAAACAAGGGCTTCTTCTATTAAAGAAAATACTTAGCGCTTCTAAAGTGCATAAACCATTTTCAAAAAAATGTAACATTGACCTTCTGATGAGCCAGGCAACTTGTGACACCTTGTCAAGAGTGCAATGAACTTTACAGCAAAGAGAACAGACTTTATAGGGAGATGGGCTCTTTTCATGTATAACAGGATAGTTAGTATTTTATTTCCATTGTTTTGAATCTTCCACAGCAAACATACAGAATAATGTTACAGAGTGGACATATACCAGATGTATAAAATACTTATTTCACCTAGTCCTAAGAAATATATGTAAGTAACTACTAATTATAAACACTGGGGGATCTGAGGACAAGTTATTCCAGATTGCTGTTTATGAGATGCAGATACCATACATCATTTACAAAAAAAGAGTCATTTCTGCAGAATCAGAAATTTTTTTTCCAAAGGTGGTACGTGTCCTAATGAACCAGACACGTTCCCTATACCCGGAACTCTTTGTTTCTTAAAAATCTAGCCATTAGCTGTGGTGTCTTCAAGTCAGGATGAAAGACCACCACACCCCCATATGGTGGGCAATGTCACTGTTCACCTCGGAGTAACAGTACCAGATCCGGATTAGGTCCACTCAAGGTTGATGATAACTGTACTGGTATAGTCTGTTCTAATTTCACAGAAGGACTAGGGTAAACTAAAATATTTAGAGAAAAGCACAGCTCTACAGAGTCTTACAGATCACACATCATTCCACATGACTTACTTACAGATGGTGGCAATGACTAAAAAAGAAATCTGGAGTTTTCGGTAGGCAAACAGATGATGTAGGGATGAAATTTGTCTAAAATATTCAGTTAGTTGCTCTAGGGAAGATTATAGAAATCAAAAAGTCTCTGTACACTTACTACCCCATTACTGTGGCCACGAGTAAGGTAATTCTTGGTTGATTTAGGTGGCTAGATTGCTGGATTTTGCAGACTTTATAGTGGCTTTGCCATCTTGACTGGTCTTCCATGATCTGCTTCCATACTTTTAGAGTTAGGAGTTTTGATTCTAAATTAAGATAGGTTATTACTGGCCAAACATATCCCAGTAATGTCAATGAAGAGATTACATGAGTTACTATAACGTGAGTTGTGTCAGGCCCTTAGGGCTCTAAGGCCAAAAGATTTCCAGAGAGAGCTAGACAGCTATTCTTGTGGTTTAATCTGTTAGGGAGACACAAATTAGTACTTGAAATGAGGTTTTAACAAGAATTCAGCTGGGAATGAATACATGGAGACACCATGTAAGCTGCTGCGCTGCATCACATGACCGTCAGGATTTGTTTACACTACAATTAAGCACACGCAGCTAGCCCCTATCAGCTAACTGGGGCTCGTGGGGCTCTCAAATTGGAGTGTAGATGTCCAGGATGCGATGGTGTAGACATTTGGGACAACCAGCCTGAGCTCGAACATCTATGCTGCAGTTTTATAGCCCAGCAGCCCAAGCCCCGTGAACCTGAGACGGCTGACACAGGCCAGCCACGGGTGTTTTACTGAAGTATAATCAGACCCACAGAGAGCTGCAGTTTCGTCACTAGGAAAAGAGCTTTGGGATCTTTGGAAAAGTGTGGGCCCCGTACAGCATGGGGGAAGCAACCTAGTGACAGAGGATGTGGAGAAAGCTGAGGTCCTCAATGTCTTTTTTGCCCCTGTCTTCACAGACAAGGTCAGCTCCCAGACTACAGAACTGGGCAGCACAGAATAGAGAGGAGGTGAACATCCTGCAGCGCTGAAGGAACAGGTTCAGGACTATTTAGAAAGATTGGACATACACAAGTCCATGGGGCCAGATGCAGTCCATCCGAGGGTGCTGAGGGAGTTGGTTGATGTGATGCCAGAGCCATTGGCTATTACCTTTGAAAGCTCGTGGCAATTGGGGGAGGTCCCTGATGATTGGAAAAAGGCAAATATAGTGCCTATCTTCAAGAAAGGGGGAAGAGGATCCAGGGAACTACAGACCGGTCAGCCTCACCTCAATCCCTGGAAAAATCATGGGGTAGGTCCTCAAGGAATCCATTTTAAGGCATTTGGAAGAGAGGAAGGTGATCAGAAACAGTCAGCACAAATTCACCAAGGGCAAGTCATGTCTGACCTACCTGATTGCCTTCTATGAAGAGGTGACTGGCTCTGTGGATGTGGGGAAAGCGGTGGACGTGATATACCTTGACTTTAGCAAAGCTTTCGATACAGTGTCCCGCAGTATTCTTATCAGAAAGTTAAAGAAGTATGGGTTGGACAAATGGACTATAAAATAGATAGAGAGCTGGCTAGATCTTTGGGCTCACTGGGTAGTGATCAATGGCTCGATGTCTAGCTGGCAGCCGGTAACAAGCGGAGTGCCCCAGGGATCGGTCCTGGGGCTGGTTTTGTTCAACATTTTCATTAATGATCTGGAGGATGGGGTAGATTGCACCCTCAGCAAGTCTGCAGATGACACTAAGCTACGAGGAGTGGTAGATACTCTGGAAGGTAGGGATAGGATACAGAGTGACCTAGACAAATTGGAGGATTGGGCCAAAAGAAATCTGATGCGGTTCAACAAGGACAAGTGCAGAGTCCTGCACTTAGGACGGAAGAATCCCATGCACAGCTGCAGACTGGGGACCAACGAGCTAGGCAGCAGTTCTGCAGAAAAGGACCTGGGGGCTACGGTGAATAAGAAGCTGGATATGAGCCAGCAGTGTGCCCTGGTTGCCAAGAAGGCTAATAGCATATTGGGCTGCATTAGTAGGAGCATTGCCAGCAGATCGAGGGAAGTAATTATTTCCCTCTATTTGACACTGGTGAGGCCACATTTGTAGTAATGCATCAAGTTTTGGTCCCCCCACTACAGAAAGGATGTGGACAAATTGGAAAGAGTCCAGCAGAGGGCAACAAAAATTATTAGGGAGCTGGAGCACAAGACTTATAAGGAGAGGCTGAGGGAACTAGGCTTGTTTAGTCTACAAAAGAGAAGAATGAAGGGGGATTTGATAGCAGCCTTTAACTACCTGAAAGGGGGTTCCAGGGAGAATGGAGCTAGGCTATTCTCAACGGTAGTAAAGGACAGAAAAAGGAGCAATGGTCTCAAGTTGCAGGGGGGGAGGTCTAGGTTGGATATTAGGAAAAAAAATTTCACTAGGAGGGTGGTGAAGCACTGGAATGGGTTACCTAGGGAGGTGGTGGAATCTCCATCTTTACAGGTTTTTGAGCTGCGGCTTGAGAAAGTCCTGGATGGGATGATTTAGCTGAGGTTAGTCCTGCTTTGAGCAGGGAGTTCAACTAGGTGACCTCCTGAGGTCCCTTCAAACTCTGATCTTCTATGATTCTATGATCTTCTAAGACGAAAGGGGCTACAGAAATGTAAGAGAAATTATTAAATTACAATTACAAATTACGGTATGTGACTTTTAAAGGAAGGCAATGAAAACTTACAAAAGGACTGATCTGAGGGTTATTTTACTTTATTTATTTTAAATGCCAATGAATTACTTTTAAAAATAGCAATGACCAATAAATATGTAAATTTAAATTAAAATAAAATGCAAAACAAAGCCACTCCGACCACAAATGCTTTGGGAACATTCTCTTCCCTTTCTAAACTACTATCTACACTCAGATCTAGCATTATTAAAATTTAAGGAAAGGTCAAGATCACATCTCTTTAATATCTTTTTAAATCTGTTTGTTTGTAGTAATCCCTTGTACGGTTCGATGGATTAGTTCAAGCCAAACTTTATTAAATTTTATCATAACTTTATATTAGCTTGTTCAAAATATACAGGCATTTTAAAAAATTAATAAGCTGTGGAGAAGAGGGATGCAATTTGTAAAACTAAAACCAGGGAAGGACATTACAATATATGCGGCCAATTCTGACTTCAGTTTTGCCACTGACTTCTCCAAGAGCAGGACTGGGGCCAGTTAAATGTGGTTAATGCTTAAATTTCAGATATATTATCACAACAGCGTTCTATAGAGATCATCTCATTGAAATTCTTTGTCTTTCAAAGACTCAAGATCAGTGGTCCATTATCTATTAATATCAATGAATTGACTTAGTGCTTGACTGTTCTTTTTCTCCGAAATATGTACATTTTCCTTGGCTGCAATCTGCAAAGATTATAAACTATATATGTATAGTGACAACTTTTTTTTAAACTGATGAAGAGCTAGAGTCATTGTTCAGCCTAGCCCATAGTAAGGGGCAGCCCATTGCTGCACTGCCCCAGGAGCAGCACAAGAGGGAGACCGAGTTGGGGAGTTATAAACTCCTTCATTTCTCTCCTCAACACCTGCCTGCCCTACAACACTTCAAACAACAGTCCTTGAACACCCTTCCAAAGAGTAGGAAATTAAAAGGAATTATACAACTAAGGAATTAACACCCTTATTTGGAGTATTCCTCCTTCCTTCCTCCTATCCATTTTCCTGGGTTCATCTCCTTTATATTCCCTTTTTATCATGCGCTATTTAGATTGAAGAGCCTTTGGGTTAGTGACAGGAAGCTACACAACACTTAGGCCTAGCACAGCTGGGACAGAGAAAGGTAAAAGTCTGGGAAATCCATCTGTACACTACGGGTGCTACAACACTGTAGCTATGCCTGTGTGGCACTGTGGTGTAGACTCTATCCACAGCAGCAGAAGGGGCTTTTCCATTAACCAAGGTCCATTTATACTGGGAGTTAGGTAGGCATAGCTGTGGCACTCGGGGGGTGGCTTTCCTACACCCTGAGCAATGTAGCTATGTTGACCTAACAAGTGTAGACCAGGCCTAAACCACATTTTGCTTCCCCCAATCCTAGGATGAGTCCTTAGATTAAGCTAAAGCAGCCTAAGGACTTCTCTAACCTGGGCTGTCTTCTAATGGCTTCCTGGGTGGATGGTGGTTAGGTAATGGGATCTTACCAGGCTAAGCATCTTTATTTGCTGTGTGATGCACCACACCCCCTTATGGCACTGTATATACAAGGGTTTAAATGCAACAAAAATGAGAAATAGATAGAAAACATTACTTATTTCCAATGAAGGCTCATGGCACTGTAACCTGATTAATGGCAGAAACATAACATCATCTAGTGCTCATGTAGTTTTTTACAGTCCTTCTTCAAAGCACCATCCAAACATCTCTGTGAGCTCAGTAAGTGTTCTCTCCATGTTACATATAAAGAAACTGAAGGAGAGGAGCAAATGCAGCCCTGCTGTTAGAGGGCACTGCTCCACTGGCTTCAGAGCCATTGTGCCTATATACCCCAGGGTTGGATTTATCTTTGGCTCTACAGAGTGCAAATGGCAACACTGTTCATGAATAACGTGGTCATTAATCACTATGTTACTGACTAAGCTCTCAGATGCTACACTGGTGAACACGGGATAAATACCCAGGAAGATAATTATCCCAAATTCATGCCAAAATAACCTTTGAACCGCTACACACCATCATGTGTTCTGTGTACGCATTGTTTTACAGATAGTAATGTTTTAAAAAGTGTTTATACAGTTTTAAACTTTTATCTTGGCACAGTATTTTTTTTAATCTTTCCACCTGTAAAGCTAGTTTTCATTTAGCAGTCAGGAGTGGAAATCAGGATGTCTGGGTAACAGCTGCTGTTCTGGCAGTCTTCCAGTGTGACCTTGGCCAAGTCACTTCTTCTCTATGTGACTAAGGTTTCCTCTCTGTGAAATTAAGAGAATACTTGTCCTAATCATGGATTTCGTGATGCTTAATTCATTAACTTTAAGTTCCTTGGATGGAAGTTGCTGTGGAACTAGAAACTATTATGATAGGCCTCTAAGCACCAGAAAATCTAGTGCTAACATGTCTATTTAACTAAGTAGTTTTTCCTAAAGAAGAAAGCGCCACTATTCCAAAGTTCACGATGTCACGAGCAGTCAAAGCTAAAACTGAATGCTGTACGACGTAACGTTAAGGAATCCTGGAATCCCAGCTTTCTAGTAGGATGCAGAAATTGTTTCTAACTGGGTCTGATCATGAGTATTGGACTTCAAAACTGTTACAGGTTCAGGAGGTGCTGAACTTCTGGCCACTGTTAATCTGAAATCTTGCTTTCACATGACCCATATTTGGAGATGTGAGTGTGACCCGTCCGTGCCCAGGGTAGCCCACTGATAATGCCAGGGTCAGGGCAGGTTGTAAAAGGAGAGCAAATTCTCCCAGCACTGGTGGGTGACACTGCAGTCAGACTTCCCAACCAGCCAGAAACAGTGCTTCTGATTCCCCCACACTGGTTATCAAGAAGCCACTGTGCAAATACACACAGCCCCCTTTACTGCATTTCAGTCTCTGGCTCCCAAACTGACACTAGGTCCAGTAAAGAGACCAGTCATTTAAACTCTATGCTCTTTACTAAAAGATTCCCTCTGATCCCAAAGGATCAGCCACAGTACCAGTTCACTGTAAGTCTGGATCTTACCCAAAATACCACGCTGCCAGCCAATCCTTTAGTAACTAAAACTAAAGGTTTATTAATAAAAGAAAAACAACAATAAGAGAAGTGTTAAAGGCTTAAAGCAATCAGATAGATACAAATGATTTAAAAGTCCATATACATCAGGTTTCTAGAACAATTGTGGAGTTGTATAGTTCCTCTGGCATACATCCAGTACCTGGATGGGTCTAAGTCCTTCAGTTCAGTTGCAAAGTGTGTTGATCCAGAGGTGTGTCCGCAGCTGGACAGGAACAAAGACAAAATGGTTTCTGTGGTTTGATCTTATATACCCTCTGCCTCTGGCCATGTGGAAGTTTACAGGAACTCAAATGGAGTCCAGAGTCACATGGGCCAATCCTGGTAACTCTTCAGGTATGCCTTTAGTTTCTTCCTGGGCCTCTGGCTTCTGATAAGGTCTTGATGAGCCATTAAGCAGGCTATTGTCCTGCAGCCTCTCTGTCTGGGGTGTCTCTTTTACAGCACAGTTTGATATGTAGGTATATTACAGATTTCCATAACTTCCCTCTCACATATCACACATGAACACAAATATGATCTTTTTGCTCAGCACATTATAACCTTTCTAACAGTACCTGACATGGCATGGCTTACGTGAATTATTTTGATTTTGACATATTAATGTCAAACACCACAAATGCCCCCCCTCCTAATGCAGTCCGCATGACAGTGAGAACAGACTTTTTTGGATTGTTGAGTTTTTTTGTTAAGATTTGGGGGGGGAGGGCCCTGTTTTTTCATGAGTGTTGTGAAGTTAGCCAGAGGTTTCTAAATTCATGAAGCAATAGCAGTGAAAACAGAATGACAAGCACAGTACAGGAGAAGAAACCAAAGATTTGAAGTAAATGCTGTTTATTCCATGGCTCCAGTTACAACCAACCCTGCATGGAGAGAGGCAAGTGTGTAAATTTCTGAGCTGCTATCTATTTAGTTAATCTCTTCTGCTGAAATGCATGATAGCATAACTAGTGTGCATTCGTACATATTTATGCTGAGTGACTATTAAAGTGATTCTGCGGGTGGTATGTTATGTTGCCTACCGTATCAGTTATTGTTAAATTGACATAAAATTGTCTTTTCAGGGTAAAATAAAACTACAGGAGACATTTGATTTACGCTTTTCCAGTAAGATAATTCAGTGGTTTTAATAAATTAGTTAGTGCTATTTTAAACTCTGTGCCTGCTTTCTCTTAGAACAGTGAACTGGCTTGTCCTTCATGACTATTAGTGCTCCTCTGCTCTGAAAATTGATGCAAAGGGTCAAAAAGTATGACTCTATTATTAAAGGGAGGGTACGAATGAAATGTCCTAAGTTAGAACCCTCCTCTGGGTTTCCTGGTGTGTTTCAGGCTGTCTGT
Organism: Mesoclemmys tuberculata; assembly: GCA_007922155.1. Lineage (NCBI taxonomy): Eukaryota > Metazoa > Chordata > Testudines > Chelidae > Mesoclemmys > Mesoclemmys tuberculata. Next base: position 9,687,974 of record ML675614.1, on the reverse strand, counting down.
CTGTTTATACTGTACTGTAACCTCTGTGAAGAGAGGGCTTCATCCCTGTTGTTTTCCTCCACATTGTTGGTTTAACATACCATAAATATGAGGCTTTGCAGAGTACCAAGAAGTTCAGCTAATTCAGAATTTGTCAGACTAAATGAAGAAGTAAGTTCCAGAGCCGAGGGACTTCCCCAGAAAACTTCCTGCAAGCAGCCCACTAATGTCCAAATTAAAAAGTGGTTTTGGGTGGGGTTGAGTTTCCTCGGGGGCGCTGCTATCAAGGGCCAGATTGTAGCCCATCCCGCACACTGGCACAAGAGAATGGAGGGAACATAATACATCCCCTTTCCATACTATAACATTGCTTCCTTCATGTAGGATGGACCAGACTCCACAGAGCTGCTGTGTCCCCATCTTCAAATAGTGGGAAAGATGGGGTGTGCAGTGGGTCGAGCCTTGACACAATAACGCTGTCCCCCATGTACCAGGCAGTGTAGTTACGCTCGCACATTGAGGAGTGCATGCCCCAGCAGGTACACACAGCAGAGTTTACTCACTCCCTGGTGCAGAGAGGAGGCTGAGTGTCATACCAGATTTGGCATGGCATTCCCCTCCCCAAATCACCTCCTGGAATGAAAAAATGAAAAGGGCTGTGGGGGAGGAGCAAAAGGTCAGGACAGAAGAGTGGTGGGCGACCAATGATGGGCTGAAGACCAGGACACAGCAGAGCAGAGCCTTGAAAGCAAGGATTAGAAGTGGATGATGATGGATCCTCTGATGGATCGGATAAGGGGCAGGGTGATGTAATCACAGCAATGGATGAGGGAGAGGAGTCTGGCAGAGGAGGAGTTTGGAAAGACTAGAGAAGAACAATGTGCATTATGGGAAGGCCAAAGCAAAGAAGGTTATGGTAACAGGTAACACAGGTAGGAGACTTTCAAAGCATGGGGAAGGGTTTTATCCGTAGGTCTAGGAAGGAAGGGGCGGATTGGAAATACGTTACCAAGGCTGTGTACATTACGAAGACTATACCAGCATAGCTATTTTGGCACAACTCCATAGTGCAGATGCAGCTTGCACCACTGGAAAGGGTTTTCCCACCTACCCACACAGTTAGCTACATCAATAGAAGCACTCTGTGATAGATGTGAGACCTGGGGAGAGTAAGGAGTTTGAATGACTATATTTAAATGTGCCAGACAGGCACAGCCCTTTGGGCAATAAGTGTTCAGTGGATTTCCTCTGAAATCCCTGGGTAACGGTCAATGTAAATTCCACAATGCCAGTTACGCAAACAACCAGTAAATGAAGAGAGGGCCATTGACTGATGACTGCAGGCTACTCCTGGAGAACAAAGGCCCAAGCTGTATAAAGGAACAGCTGAACTGTCCCATGAGGGTTCTGGTTCCTATCTAAAAACTGTCATAAACTTGTAACCAAGGGGGCAAACCCAGTTGTGGAGTTTGAAAGATTGAAAACCTACCAGAGCCCTACATTGGAGTTGGGAGTGACCTCTGATAAGCTTTTAGAATGCCTTTAGGTTCTTTTATTTTATTTTTAATATGTTTTTACCTTCAGAATAAATTTGAAGGAAGAGCTGTATGGTAATTTTTAACAGCTGGCAATACACTGTTCCTCACCTGCAAAGACAAAGCAAAACGTAGGCGCTGGCCTGTAGGCAAACTGGCTTGCTCGGATTGTCGCAGCATAAGGCAGGGAGCTATGAAGCCTTCAAAGCCCCCGTTCAGAAGGGAGTGGGACAAGGATCTCCATGCAGCGACTGGTGATGGCGGGAGACCTGACAGGGTGCTCCTGGAATGGACGATGGAGAGGGGATACAGATACAGTGATCCTGAAACGGGGACCTTCTTCTATCAACACAGCTATGTCCATACCAGGAGTTAGGTTGATGTACCTATGTCCATCAACACCCCGACTGACAGAGCTCTGCTGACCTAACTTGAGGAAGAGCAGCAGAATGTATAAGACTGCAAGTGACGGGTTCAAGAGGGAAGAGCGAGGAATGCCACCAAGACTCCAGGCATAAGGAACAAAAGGAGAGCGGAGTGATCTACTGTGGTAGGGAAGGAGTGAGGAGGGGAGGGCTTGAGGTGGGAATGACAAGGAGTTTTGCATTCGCTGTGCTGAATGTAAACTGAGAGTGGGATATCCAGGACAAGAGGCCGCAGAGGCAGTAACAGAACTGATTCTGTATGAAGGCCAGAGGAAGAGAAAGAGCATGAACAAAACCACCACCACGGATCTAAACCAATGCTGCAATGAGAGTTCTTAAGGCATCCCAGCAGTGAGGGAAAGGACATGTTTTGCCATTTGTAGCAGCAGAATTTCCATAGTGTCTGCGGTGCCCAGTGAGTGATTCCTTTGTCCACACCTCCCCTCACAGCCTCCCACCAAGGGCGGCTCAGGACTGGACAGACACTCCACAAACACAGCCCCCATTAAAATCAATGAGTGTCTCATGCACGGTGCTCTTAAGTCCTGAAATGAAAATGAAAAGGGCAAGATAACATATTCCTCCAGCACCAGCTTTGTTCCAGATGTCACCAAACCTTTCAGGCACAGCTATTAGCATTCCATTTCACAAAAGTTCCAGCACAGTCAGATTCTCCCTTTAAAAAATTGCAGCTGATCAGTTAGTCCAGATCCTATGCCACAACGTGACAGGAAGAAAATAGTTTGACGGTATAATCCATACTAGTGAGCAATGGTGTTACTCCTGCCCTGTAACCTGACCTGAGGTGCCCTTTACAATGCCTTTCCATTCGCAAACAGTCTGCAGGCCAGCATGTAACCCACACCCAGCTATGTCCGTGCGCGCGCTGCAGCCGTCCACATCTTGGCTCTTAGCAGCCTTAAAAATTACCACAACTGACCCAAACACGCCCAGTCCCAGATTTTTCCTCAGAAATGTATGTCCAGAAATGCCCAGCCATTTTCTAGACTGTACAAATATACTCTGTCTGTTAATCTTCTAAAGCATAATAGACACACAACTTGTTACCCCAATGGAGTTCCCCTGAATACGTCAATTTGAGCACACTGGATGAGATAAAACCAGTTGATTAACTACAAAGAAAGAGATTTTAAGTGAGTACAAGCAATGAGGCAGGAAAGTCAGAAATGGATACAAGAATAATAAAGATAAGAAATTTTACTAATGCCTAATGTAACACACTATATTAGAGTCAAGCAAAGTTTCTCACCACATGCTCCATCAGATTACTAGCCAAGCTCTCAGGTCAGGACCCCTTCCCCAGAGTCCAGTGCCTGCTTCCTTTGTCTCTTCAAGTGTAGTGAATGTAAGGCAAGGAGAGAGCGGGGGGGGGGGGGGGAGAGAGGAGGGAGTCCTTTGGGATGTTTGTCCCTCCTTTTTATAGTTTCAGTCCCCCTGTTGAGCTCCCTTTATCCTCCCTCCCTGCTTGATGAAGCGGTTTACTGCTTCAATGCAAATTAAGCAGAGCACACATTCCTCTGTTTAAAACAGACTTGTTTGCCAACTTTGGACAGGGCTATGGGGTTTGGAACATGTGTCACCACCACCGTCCAGGGGAATCTTATAACTTCACAATGTTGCCATACGTATTTTACCAGGACTAAGCAGCAAATTATGAGTTTTCAAATGATACCATACAAGGCGTACTCTGTACAAAGGACTATTGCAATAGTGCATGGAGTGAATAAGGAGGTGTATTCTGTCACACACACACATTATATGCCTTGGATTTTCTAATGTGATAATCCTATCTAGACTATTACTTGTCTCAAAGCTTACAACACATTTCTTTGCCTTTGGCTAACAATCCCCTTCCTTTCTCCTTTGCTTAGTGAACAGAAACAAGATAATGGGGCACACTGTTATTACAGAATACACTTCCTATACGGAAAGTGCACTTGAGGTCTTTATAAATCTGCTGGGATTTTACAGCTAGCTGCCCACAGGGAAGTGTGAAGAGGGCATACATTCTATGCTGTCCAGGGTTGCTTTGCAAAGGAAAAACTACTCTATTAGAAGACAATAAGAAAGAAGGACTCAAAGGTTCAAAAGAACTAATAAAAAAGTGTGAGGGTTGCAAAGGAAAGCAAAAAGGGAAAGATCACCTCTCACAGCCCAGTGAACATGAGAGGTAGCATAGAAATGCAGCCTGGGAAGTCTTTGATAAGGTCAGTGAAAAACAGGAAGGCAAGGTAAGCTATCTCTGTGAGTCGGTAAGAAAAAATGTTATCAAGCAAACTGGTATATTGAATGCATCATAAGCCCCAGTCGCCCTAACAGGATTTTCATTCTCTATCAGCTGTATTTTTGGTAAGATGAAATCTCTGACACGATTACAATTATGCTAACCTTAGATGGGAAAACACACCACATTCTATACTAAAAATAACTAAAAGAAACCTTCGTGTATCACAGCAAAACTAACCCAGCTTCACCGGTGCACAGCCTCGAGCGCGCTCATTCTTGCTTTTGTCCTCTGCAAGTCTGAGGGCTGCCGTGATTAAGAAGCATGTGACTGTATAATTTTGTGCCTCAAATTCAGCTGCACACCATGGCAATGGCCTAAACGAGACTAAATGTGCCAGTGAAGAGGGAAGCAAACTTGTAGTCCTGAATGTAAATTCCCACTGACTCCAGTGGGAATTTTCTCTGAATAAGGCGCACAGGAATTCACCCCTCCTCCCCCAGGGGTTTGTGATAGTGTTACACTACAGCTCCTTTTCCTTCACTACCTCATATGTCTATATTTTCAGTGTGGATGTCCCACCTCCTCCTCGAAGTCTGAGCTGGACTTAACACTTTAAAAAAAAAATTATTCCAAATTCGTCCCACACCTGAAAACTTCCCTGACTCACACCCATTGTGATCACACCATTATGCACCAGCCAGCATGAGGCGGCAGCAAGAGGAGTCTTACAATTAATCATTTTATATAAAAAGGGTGAAGTCAGGAGGATCTGAGTGAAGGTTCTTTTGGTCCCCACCAGCCTCGAGCTTCAGGAGAAGTGGATCACAGCGACACGTGTTGAGTGTCTATCAATGGGAAGGCCAGTAAAGCAGTGAGGATGGTAGCCTCGGACACTCAGCAATCCTTGGCTTAGCTCTGCTTATCCACAGACTTCCTGTGTGTTATTGGGCAAGTCACTTAGCCTCAATTCCTCATCTTTAAAACGGGGGCAGTGGTACTTTCCTACCTCAGGGGATGCTCAGACTACATACAAGAACCTTGGAGAGATGCCAGGGGTGGTGGTGGTGGTTTTTTTTTTTTTTGAAGAGAGTATTTCAAGGGATAATTATGCCAGTAATTTGGGGGGCCGGGAGAGGAGACCCAGGCTGAAAGAGGGCTGTGTATTGTTTATGGTAAATTTTACGATGAATACTGCATTTCAGGTCATGCTTCAATAACTCTTTCCTGCTGCAAGAGCCCAATCCTGCGGCCTTTGCGCCTGCATAGCTCCCATTCAAATCACCAGGGAGTTTGGTATGCGAAGGGACTGCAGGATCAAACCTATTCTCTGGTGACTTGAAACTGCCATACGTTTAGGGAAAAGAGAAAAGCCCTTTCAGTGTGTGACAGGGTACGCCTCTGTATTCACATCCAACACATACACACTACTGTAAGAATGAAAACGAGAGTCCTAAAGCACGTTAAAGACTAACACATTTAATTTCTGCAGGCATAAGCTTTTGTGGGCTGTAACCCACTTTGTCAGATGCAGGGAATGGAAATCAGGTAAAGGGTATATATATATACAGCCAAGGGGAAGGAACAACAATGGGGAGGGGGGGTAGGTAATAGCAAAGTCCATGCACTTCGAGTAGGCTGTGGCCTATTCACTACCATTGATTAGAAGGTGAGAATGAGAAAACTTTACTTTGAATATAACAGAATTTGTTAAATTAGGCACCAGTAGCATTTTTATTTTTCTTGCAGCCATTTCTGACTTTTATGCCTCATTACTTGTACTCATTTAAAATCTCTTTATAGTTAAAACAATAAGACAAATGCATTATCTAATCCAGTGTGTGTGTCTGGGAAACTGCATTTGGGGTGGTAAACTGTGCAAGCATATTATTTCTATTAAAGAAATAAAAAGACTGAATATAAACTTGTATTGTCCAGAGGAGGGCTGAGCAGTACAGGACATAAATTTCTTGGAGAAAAGCTAGGACTGGGGATGTTTTGGGATCACCTTGCAGTATAATTGGCGAGAGCCAGAGTGTAACCCGCATGGGGCAAGCAGGCTGCAGTTACACAAAGACACTCAGGGTGTGGCTTGCATGCCGAAGGCTGTTTGTGAGCAATTTTAACAAGGCATTGAAAGGCACTCGAGGTTGCAGGGCAGGGATGACACAGCTGCTCATTAGTCTGGATTGTACCCGGGTATGTCATACACTATTTCTCTGCATCTCCATGACATACTGAGAGTTGGTCCGATGTCAGTATGTGAGATGTTTATACAGAGCAGCTGCATCTCCCACCAGTAGGGCAGGCACCCAGTCGGTGTCTACTGACACCAGGCTTTTGTGGCTGTTGTTGGTTTGTGGAGGGATTTGGGGCTTTCCAGGGGGAGGGGGATGTGGAACAAAAGAAAATTAAGGATTAAAAGGCGCAGCTTTCCTCGAAACAGCTCCAGTTGGAACAGAAGCAGCAATAGCGGGTTTTTGTAATGATTCTCATTTGAGAGAGTCACATTTTCACTGCTTTCTATGGAAATTCTCCAAAGTGTGGGCTGGTTAGCTGTTAACCAGTACGGTTGGGCATGACAACAGGCAGAGATCAAATGAAAAGCAACATACAAGTAATGTTTGCTCAGACTACCTCCTACGAGTACAGCTACCATAACTTGATCATGCTTTGGTTTTCAACTGCATGGATCCAACATGCTTAAACTTCTGCTTAATATCCCAAACCCTCCATTAGTATGCCTATGTGATTTGTTTTTAATGTGGCCTGCCCTAAGAATATGCTTAAGAATAGTGATGGGGGACTTCAACTAGCCAAACATCTGTTGGGAAAACAATACAACAAGGCCCAGATTATCCAACAAGTTCTTGGAAGACTCTGGTAACAACTTTTTATTACAGAAAGTGGAGAAAGCGACTACGAGAGAGCTTTTCTAGACATGGACAAATAGAGAGAATTTGAAGGTGGAAGGCAGCTTGGGTGAAAGTGATCATGAAACAATAGTTCATGAGTCTAAGGAATTGTAAGAGGGAAAAATAGCAGAATAAAGACAATGGACTTTCAGAAAGCAGACTTTAACAAACTCAGAATTGGTAGCTAAGATCCCATGGGAAGCAAGTCTAAGGGGAAAAAAAGTTCAGGAGAGTTGGCAATTTTTTAAAGAAACATTATCAAGGGCATAAGAGCAAACTATGTCAAGGCACAGGCAAGCTAGGAATATGGTAAGAGACTACCTTGGCTTTTAGCCAGAAGATATGCTTCACTTTCCAGGCTTTGTAATGCTGAATTTTTTAGCACAATATCAATATTTTCTTTAAATCTGCTTGATCAGAAAGTAAGCCTGATAGGACAGTGGTGTTAAAAGCAATCTTGATGTAAACAGCCAATCAATCTGAACTGCATGCATTATTCTAAGTGCAGGAGTTAGCACTCTGCCTGATAAAGAAAAGGAGACTGGTTTCTCCTCTTCGCGCAGCCTGTGAAAGCAGCAGCCTTGAGGGACAAGAAGGTGTGATTTTCTCACCAGAACACAGGCCTTCCAGCAAAGATTTGGCTGAGTGAGCAACAGCCAAGAAAGAGGCACAGGAAGGAAATTTGTGCACGAAGGACCTCCCAAAGCCCAGTGAAGTCTATGGAATAGCCTCCAACTGAACAGCTGTTTCAGCTTTACCAACAAAAAACCCCATACCTACTGCTAATCCCACAGCGAGAGTTGTTGGGAGGAAGTGACAGGCCATTTGCAACCCCATGCTTTATTCCAAGCTGTCACACACCATTCCTGTAGTGCCACTGCTGAGCGGTTTCCAGTCCAACACACAGGAATGTGAGAGCAAGAAGGCCAAAGCACAGCTGTGAGTAACCACAAGGCATTACTTCACCACACACCATAGCAAAGGGAAGCTAATTTTAACCAGGCTACAAATGTGAAGATAGTGATATGTGCTGCCAGGGCAAAGAAACTTGAGCTATGAACCAGACTGCAGGCACCCAGAAGGATGGGTCAATCAAGGAACCACTGACTAGCAGGCAAATTCTTCTAAAGGACTGTGAGGATATAGGCTATAGAACAGTGGTTCTCAGAACTTTTTGTATTGGTGACCCCTTTCACACAGCGAGCCTGAGTGCAACCTCCTGGCCCCCGTAGGCTCTCCATTCCCTCTTCACCCCTAACATCCTTGCACCCCTCCCCTTCGTCCCAACCCTTGCACCCACACGGGGAATCTGACCCGCATGCAGGGAGCGGCTTGTATTGCTGCTTCCTCCCCTCTTGAAAGCGGTTCCTTCCTGCACTCCTAGGGGGCTGGGGAAGAGAGGCAATTTCAGGGCTGCCTGCATCCAGGTCCCTTTTCCTACCTGGGCTGCCTAAGGGGAGGGCAGAGAGCAGCAGCTTCTGATGCTTGCCTCACTGCTGCCGTGGGGGAAGTGACCTAGATGCAGGGAGCCCTGGAGTTGCTCCTCGCTCTCTCCCCACCCCCAGACCCTAGAGGGATGTGGAGGAACGTTGGGGGGGGGGGATGTGAGCAGTATCTGTGCGTCACACACCACCAGGAAGAAGCAGGAGGGCTCACGGCCCCATGCCTGACTGGGGTCAGGGCTCACAGCTCACAACCCCCACGTAACCCTGTCGCAACCCCCAGTTTGAGAACCAACGCTATAGAGAAAAGGCCAATTGTTATATTCAGTCATCTTCATATGCTGAGGGGGGGCCTGAAAACCCATCCTCACTGAGTGTTATGGTATGGTCACCTATTCCTCAACCCCATCTGTTTGTGGTGTTTATTATTGAAAGTGGAATATTTTTAAAGATGTCTGGCAAAAATATTGCTAGCTATTTGTCTTGGTAGGCAACAAACTTACAGTAATGCTATACAAAATATACTATCACCTTTAGAGTAACACGGGTCCCCACTTCAGCCTGTAGGTGCAGAAGCACCTCTCTGCCCCAAGGGAGAAGTGTCTGTGTTTGACAGTGAAATTGGGCTCCTAAAAGCTTTCGACCTCTTCTTTGCCTCCCAAAGGAGCTCATTTACACATTACCAGCCAGATCCTCAGCTGGTGTAAGTCAATGTTCTTCCATTGCTGCAGTGGAGACTTTTAAGTTTGTATCAGCGAGGATATGGTCCTACATTATCTGTCAAAATGCAATTCATTTTTCACCCAGTGGGTCTGAACAACAAAAAGTTTCTCTTTTTGGATTGCCCTTTCCCAGGCTCAGATATATTCCTCCTTTCCCAACATGATTTATGCATACTTCTGGTGTAGTGCCTTCTTACATGTGCTGTTTGTTATGAGATCGTGGGAGATTCCTTCCCAGAACACAAGTAAACAGAAAGAGTGGGGTTTGCCCACCCTCAGGAATCAACAATTTCTGCACATAGAAAGCACAGGGAATTCAATTACCATAGGTTCATGTGTTAGATACATCATGCATCTATTTTTAAAACTTTATATTAAAAAATGAATGAGGGGAGTAAGAAAAGTAAGCTGTAAAAAAAAAGTCACATAATAATGGAAGGATAAAGAATATCATGTACACAAGTAAGAACGTAACTGAGAACAAATCAGACAAATATTATGTATCCTGCTATGTTCCTTACTGCTGTTTGGTAGGTTAACATTCAGCTAAGGAAAAGCAGTATAAGGAAGAAAGGAAAGGAGAATCAGAGGAAGAGTGAAAGAGACAAAAAGACAGAAATTAGAAGGCAGGAAAGTTGGGTAAGTAGAAAAATGATGTAGCTATGCCTTGGTAGGTCGGAGTCACGGGCTATGACACGATATTTGTAAAAGACAGAGCTACGGGACACAGAGTGCAGGCATTAGGAGTGTGCCATTTCCACGCAGAGAACATGAAAGTGCCTTCTCAACTCTTTAGTCTAAGAAAAGGCAAGTACCATATTCACAGATGGAACCGGCACTGAATTTCATTTTAAATTAATCTAGAATAGGAGGCTGCTCTCTGGCCAACACCCAGCCTTTTTTGAGGGAGGCATCAGGGAGCCCAGGGAAAGCGGAGGAAATTCTTTGGTTTTTGCTTCCAGAATTGTCTCCGCAAAGCCAAAGAGTCTGTTCTACAATTAAGGCCGAATACTGAAAAGATGGTTCTGCTTTCTGCATAGAGGAAAGTGACCCAACGAGAATGAAAGAATAAAGCAGATACATCTTAAATACTGAGAGATTGAGATGTGTTTCACTTGAGCTCCGAAGAGCTGCTTATCAACCATCTGACCAGCCACTTCAATGTAAATTAAACATAAATACCACTGTCATCCCATTTTCCCAATATGTTCAAAAGTCTAATAAAAAGAGGCTCACAATTCTTTTCTAGCACAATATACCCTTGCTAAAGAGACAGCAGAAAGTCTAACCACTTTAACTCCAAAAAAGATATGACAGTCTTCCACACTTCCAGCCAAGCCTATATTTGGCTTAATCCTGCTGAGAAGTAATGTGGCTGCCACTTGAGTCTGCTACGAAAGCCCAGGTTCTCTTCCTAGTTCTGCCAAAAGCCAGCTTCAGAAACCAATTTTCCTCTCGTTTCCCCCATCTTTAAAAGGGGGCGAATGATACCTCCTTAACTATGTCAAGGGATATTTCTATTTGTAACTCGCTGGTCAGTGAGTGTCATGGGTTTTCCTTTAGTAGCAGGAGTCAAATAAAAGCCTATTACTGCCACAACCAAAAGGAGCCATGACAAACTCAACGCAGAGGCCTATTCGGCAGCGTTGGAGATTGTGGGTTCAAATCCTCCTCAGAGAAACAAGCAAGTGGCATTTTGCATGTCACCTCCATGTAGGGTTGCCACCTTTCTAATTCTGGCAACCAGACCCCCAAGGCCCTGCCCCTTGCCCCGAGGCCCCACCCCCATCTCTCGTCCGTCTCCCCTCCTCTCCTGTCGCTTGCTGGATCATATCAAGGAGCCTGCCTGCAGATGGAAGGGCTGGTGTGGGTTAATAATCCGGCCCCTCGCCCCTGGTCTGCAATAACTGGACTTTTGGTTCAGGTGTCCGGCAACTCTAAATGGCACCTGGACACACTAACCTAAACCCAGACCGTCTGGGTAAAAATTGGACGGAAGGCAACCCTACACCTCCATGAACCTCTTTGGGATCACAGGGGATTAGCCCTGATGGTGCTTCTGGGGTTCTACTAAGGAGTCTGTGCATTGTACTGACAGACTTAGTTGATCACAGTCATTGTTCTGCTCCATTCTGTAGGTCCAGAAGAGAGGTCTAACAACATCACATTTCAGTGACAGACCTTCCGTTTGGTCCAGTGCACCGCCTCCCAGCAAGGGGAGCTGAGCAATGCAAGCTTCATGTGTTTCTGACCCCTTGTTTGTTCAATATGTGCATGCAAAAAAAAAAAAAACCCAAAAGGTGTATGAGAAGGCTTCTGCAACTTTGAAAACAGCGCAGGTTTTAAGATGCTCTGTCTCAGAACTTCAAATCCTTCCTCTCTCCCCTCCCAAGCGGTTCCTGCCTGATCTGTCAATTCTCAGGACAATTTGATGTTTGTGTAGTTCTTCCAGAAGATGCAAAGTTCTGGTTTAAAGAGAAATTCAGCTGCTTCGCTTCAACTGTGGAGAGACCAGCACTTGCCTTAATTTTAACAAACACACACAGAGCCTGCAGCTATAACTACAGTGGATGCTAAACTGCAGCAAAATCATCTCCTAGAGTTACCAAACCGTCATAGGCCAACTGTGGACAGAAATGAACAGCAGATGACACGGCTAGAAAAGGAAAACAAAGAAGAAACAAAAACAATTTTTTTTAAGTTATTGCTTCCAGGGAACCTGATTTTACCTTTCAAGGAGGCTTGAAAACCAGACTCGCATGAGGAAAGTGAGAGCACAGGGAGCGTCAGATTTGGAAGACAGATATAACCGCGCTTTCTTTCAGAAATGGAAAGTACAACTACTTCTCCTTTACAGCACAGATGACCCTAGCTACCGTATGCTCCTAAGATAATGAAAAAGAGTAGGGGAACGCTAGCACTCTCGCAAGGGCATCACATCTAATGAACAAAGGCCACATTTTGTAAGCCTCTACAAAAGACAACGTTCCCTTCACTTCTGAACTTGACCCCAGTACTCAATACGGCATTGGTGCCCAAACTTTTCTGTTGCACCCCAGGCCCCTCAACCAGTAATGGAATCTGTCTGCACCCCTGTCTCCCCTCATTACTGCACAGGTGGTTCAGCAGCAAAGCTGGGACTGGCCTGGGGACTGGCCCAGATCCCGCCACCTCCGCCCAAATGTTCCTCCACGCCCCACAGTTTGGGGACCACCGCAATAGGGGAATGTCACTGCCACCTAAATTTCCACCTTTGGGGAAAAAAACATTGAAATCACTTTGCTATACACAGCAAAACTCAGCAACAGGATAAAACTGACATATTCTGAGAGCCCCGGCTGGCAGGAGTCGCACTGAACAAAATCAGGAAGGACTAAACAGAAGACTGGCCTACATCAGAGGATGACAGAACTTCACCTGCACGACAGAAATGCTTCCCCATCTTTATTCCCTTTCTTATTAGCTGAATGGTTCCCAGAGAGCTGAACTAGTGTACTATTATCCTTTCTGCAGGCATTTATTTATTTTACCATTCAGCTGCAGAAATCAGACTTTGAACGATCTCTAATTTGTATAATTCCAGGAGTACCATACCTGGCATGCGGCTCGTTACATTTTAAAAGGAGGCTGCTGGATATTTTTCCTACCCCTATCATTCCTACCAAATAATTCTAACAATCTCCAGTCCTGGGAACTGAGGGGGCATGAGAGAGCATTCAAAAAAAAACCTTGCAGGCAATGGCCTTGACCTGCAAGCATCTACTTGTGAATGGTCCCCGAGTTTAACGAAGCTCTGTGTAGGCACAAGAGCCACCCTGCACATAAAAGCTTGCGGAAGCCAAGCTAGTATATGGGATGCTTCTCTGCAGATGAGAGAGTGCTAGAAGACTAAATGTATTACATACTGTTTACAATACATTCACAGGTAATATATGCCACGTTTATAAAATTACAATAAAAGAAAAATGGGAAGGTGTTGCTCTGCCACACAATCCTCTAAATTAAACAAATAAAAAAAATTCAAAAGAAGGAGATGGCCTAAGGGGAGACACCTCTTTTTTCCCTTTAATGTGAAGAAAAAAGATGCTAGGACAAAGTCTAAAATGCCATGTAGCAATCTCTAAAGCCATCAGAAATGCAAAAGAGTTTACATTTAAAATCAAGGATTGATTCTAAGACCAAAATTAGCTTTTAGTCATAATTTGCAATTTATATAGAATTTTTTATCCATGGATCTTAAAAGACTTCACAATGATGGCATTATTTAAATACTAATTTACCAGATGGATAAATTGTGGCACAGAGAAGTCATGTGCCCAACCCAAAATCACATTGCAAGGCAGTGAAAACTCTCCTCTCCTTGACTGACAGTCAATGCTCTAGTTAATAGACCAGGCAGCCTCCCAGTGCTATGCCAGCAAGTGCTGGGTTGTTGGCTGTTGGGCCAGCAAAGCATTTTGGAAGTTCACGTTTTGAAAGGATTGGGTTGTTATTCTGCCTTTTAGAATGATTTCGTGTAAGACCTATAATTAAAGATTAGATTGCAAGTCAGATATAGCCAGCTTTAGGGAACAAGAATAAGGTAAAATGTGAAAAGACATGCAGTTTTTCCCATGGACTCAATGCTCTATTAAGGCTAGCTGTCGTTTAAGGAACTACATGTCCATAAGTAGTCTGTGAATGGTTTTCAAGCAGATGCAGTAATGAGTAGACTAGTGCTAGACACAAAGGGCCCCATTGTGTGTTTTCAAGAACATTTTGAATGACACTTCAACCCTTAATTATCCTTTTTCTACATAGGGCACAAACAAGCCACTCTAATATAAATTAGAACAGACATAAAAAGAGGAAGTGCAATGATTCAGCCAACGCCAGATGCACAGGCCAGTGTTCCCATTTTAAAGAAGTGCAGCAGACCCACATAAACATGACACCAGCATGGGCAACCTATAGTTCTGAGATGAGAGCCGTGTGCAAACTATAACATAGGGTCCCCCCATCCGTCCCTTGTCTTCCTCTAGGAGTGGATTCCATCATCTTGCCAACTCTCTCAAATTTTATCATACACCTTGCAATATTTGGTGTCTTTCTTAAAGGTCCAGTTCTTGGAGGCATGTGATTAGTGAAACACTCAGCTTCCATTTAAAAAAAAAGGAAAGACATTTCCAGCCCTTGTGGTTGTGGAGAAAAGCTTGAGATCATGGCCTGAGTGAACCCTGAAGTCTCAAAAATCAGAAGACAAATAGAGAACATAAAGCAACCTTCTAATATTTTTATGGCTTGACATGAATTTTTAATGCTTGGGGTTACCAAGTGTGAAAAATCAGGACGGGGAGGGATAGGGAAAGGGGAGGAAAATAGACACCTATATAAAACAAAGCATCATATATAGGGTCACGCACGCACATTTAAGAAGCTAGGAATTTGTGAGGCACTGTTGGGGGGCTTGTTCTGAACCAGAGGCAGATAGAACTGGGGAATCAAGGATTGCATTCTGACTGGTGGATCCCGGGTGCACATGATAGGTAGCGTCCCTAGAACAGCAGGACCCTAAAGAACTACACAAGTTGTGCAAGGCTAACTCCACCACAGCACTAATTCCAGTCTGGTTACCATAACCCTCCTAGAACGTGCAGAGAGCCTTTTCTTGTTGCTGTTGTTACAGAGTGCCTCTCTTTAAAAGAAAAAGTTTTTAAATAAAAAAAATTCTTTTCAATATGTCTCTGATGGACTCAACAGAAGGAGCCACAGTTGGCAGACTAACTTATTTTGAGGGGCATCAGCCTTAAAAAGCTTTGATTTATGTTTTGTCTCAATTATTGCACATGAGCTTCAAGGTGCCCTTGCCTAGCTATCAACCCCTTTGGGGAATGCTTGGGGCCACTGGTTTGCAGCACACCACTGTAGCTATCTGCTCACAGAATTTTGGCTTTGGACAACAAGGACTCTCCCATTGCCACTGGGCACTCTGAGACATCTCCCCGGCCCAGAGCATTATAAGTGCCTCCTTCCTGTAAAGGCACTACCAAGGTGCTCCAGGCACTTATTGCTATACAAAAAGATAGCAGGAAGGAGTCTTGCTTGTCAGCTCCTGCAGGTTTGGAGGAGATGGGCAGGGGAAGAACAGTTCTCCCTAGAAGAAAGGTGAAAGAGGGGAGTCCACATAGATTAGCAGAAAAGGGATCCTGGGCTCAGGTTCCTTAAATCCAGCTGACTGTCACTTGCTTTTGTTGTGAAAGGTCTGCACAGCTCATAATTATATTCCATCTATATATGTTCTCCCTGTACTTTCAATGGGGAACCGCAAACATGCTCATTAGTAAACTATCTGAACATTAATAAACTCTTTAAACAGTAACACCAAACTGAAGACAACAGACCTAAAAGAAAAAGAGACAAGCAGTGAAAAGGCTTTGGGAATTTGTTTGAATAAGGGGCCACAGGATTTGGGCTCTCCATGCCCAGTCTCACCATCTGCTAAAACATTATGTTGCTTCTTCTCATTCAAGTCCTAAACGTTATCACCTCA
Organism: Mesoclemmys tuberculata; assembly: GCA_007922155.1. Classification (NCBI taxonomy): domain Eukaryota; kingdom Metazoa; phylum Chordata; order Testudines; family Chelidae; genus Mesoclemmys; species Mesoclemmys tuberculata. The sequence goes on along the minus strand of ML675614.1, from coordinate 9,672,182 downwards.
TTTGTCCATGCTCCATGTATTGGGATGTTGTATTAAAAACATCAAAACAGCAGGCTAAAGTCCTGCTAAACAGGCTTTCCACATAGCTTCTGTTTCTTTGCATACCTGGGTATTTGTGTTTGCATTAATAATTAACCAAATTAACAAAGGGGAGAAAGTTTTACAAGTTTAGACTGGGTCTTCCTCTCCTGTACTACAGACGTGACACAAGCATATACCACAACATCCAACAAAGTAATTCTGAGGAGTATTGTTTGAGTACAAGGTAATCGAAACAGGGACAGGAGGTGTGAACAGCAGCTAGTGCATCACCAGAACAAAAAATAATTAAGTGAGAACAGCCCTGGATCCATAATATATTCATCCCAAGGTACTCTAGAGAATCCACTGCCTATTTGTCATTGGTAACTCTAGAGATACTTTATCAGTTGATCACTTTTCTTCATTAAAGCTTACAAGCAGCATGAAAAACAGCAAGGCTCCAAGAGAGAATGGAATGGCAGAGGATGATGAGGTTTACTTAATGTGTACAAAAGTGGTGATAACACATAGTATTAAATCATTAAAGGCTAGCAAGGTGCCTGCACATTAACTAATGTCTTCATTACAATAGGATTTTTCCCCGCTGGTTCTTGTACATATGCCTGACCTGTATATTTGGATTACACAGTGTCAAACTATCCACTACCTCACAGATGTGGAAATAAAGATTCAGGATAATCATCGCTTTCCATTTTACCCTTCTCTAGCATGGCCTTATTATGTGCTTCACTGAAATACTCAGCCGAGACATTGCATTTAATAATGTAACTTTAATAAAAATTGTTGTATGTTATCCATTAAAAAATCATTAAAATGCGTGTTAGCTAGGCAGATATATAATGCTAAAAGAGAAAAGGACAATAGACAGTAAAGTCAAAAAGCAATAGACAATGGACTAAAGAGGAAATAGCAGGCACTCCAATACATTCCAAAAGCCTTCTTCAACCCACATAATCCGATCCAATATTTTGTCATTTGCACATATGGATCACATTAACTGTTTGCACACAAGCATCTGTTTGGTTAGCTCACTGCAATCAAAGTTAATGTAGAAAACCAGAGACATTAATGAAATGTTTAAATTTTGCATCATTGTATTTCTACCTTCCTGAGAATTGGGTATCCTGTCCTAGAATTTTGCACCATTGTGTAGATGCAATCTTTCCTTTACAAAAAAAGAGAAAAAGACTGAGGTTAAGGAAGGGAAAATACTCTTAGCCACCTTACCTGCTCACATGATTTAAAATTCAAAACTTAGGAATAATATAAATTTAAATATGTTTGCAGTGTTGTTATAGCCATGTTGGTCCCAGGACATTAAAGAGATGAAGTGGGTGAGATAATGTATTTTATTGGAACAACTTCTGTTGGTGAAACAGACAAGCTTTTGAGTTACGCAGAGAGCTCTTCTTCAAGTCTTGGAAAAGTACTCAGAGCGTCACAGTCAAATATGAGGTGGAACACCTTTTTTAGCGTAGGTAGTTTACATTCAAAATGAAGTGGCCAATTAAAACCTCTGCAGTCACAGGACACAAAAAGGGGGTTAGTGGGTTACAGATTGTTGTAATACTGCCCGCAACACACCTTTCAAGATCCATGGGTCCTATCACAACATGTGGTATACCTCATCCAGTGCACTAAATGCCCGAAAAACAACAACTACAGAGGTGAAACAAGATAATCACGATGCTCTTGAATGAATTCACTCAGAAAAATGATAAAAGAAAAAAATCACCCGTGGCTCAACACTTTTCACAAAATGATCACTCCATATCTGACCTTGCTATCCTCATCCTCAAAGGAAACCTGCAAAACACCTTCAAAAGATGAGCCTGGGAGCTATCCTTTGTAACTTTGCTAGACGCTAAGAATTAGGGTTTTAATAAAGACACTGGATTTATGGCTTATTACAACAATCTGTAACCCACTTTTTGTCCTGTGACTGAAGAGCTGTTAACAGGCCATTTCACTTTGAATAGTCTCTTATGATACATATTAACTACCTATGCTAAACAATCTGTCACAGCTTGTATTTAGCTATGATATTCTGAGTACATTTCCCAGATCTGAAAGAGCTCCCTGTAGCTCAAAAGCTTGTCTCTTTCACCAACAGAAATGGGTTCAATAAAAGATATTACCTCACCCATCTTGTGTCTCTAATGAAAGTAAGTAGCGATTTTTATCAGGTGATCTGAAAGCACACTAGAAATAACACATCCTTATCACACACTTCTGAAAGTAAGCATTATTGTAACATAAAAGAAAGAAAAATCCTGGCTCATAACTGGCTGAGAGCAGTTATGGGATGAGTTAATAAGCTTCTATTATTCATTCACCGAAGGTCAGAAACACTAAGGTCTAGAACAAGGTGAGTCAGTTTACCTGTATGGTAAATGACGGTGTTCTAAACTGGCTGCAGACAGTGCTAAAAGTGGGGAAGGTCACAACAGGTCCCCCACCCAGCCAAAAATCAATATTATATATCATGATAAAAGCTGTAGCTCCAGGATTATGATCTTTCACTCACTCACTCTCATACACATTTTTTTTCCAGACTATTTCAACCACTGGTGGCAGGAAACTCCAGTAAAAATTATTCAACTCTGATGAGTCAGATCAAATATGAAAATCCCTGATTCCAGATATGCACCATGTATGAGCCAAATGCTACAATTTTCTCTAAGGACTTCAAATATTTTTTGCTCTTTAAAGTATTTAAAAGAAAAGTTTTTACATTTAAGAAACCGCTCACCACAGTGGAGCAATTTTCATTAATGTCTAATGAATCAGTCAGAACATATATAAGAAACAATGACTTAGTAATTCAGTACATTTTGAGGTAAATATTGCTCTCAATTTTCCTTCAATCCGTATATTTTGAGTCTCCTCAGCAGAAGTCAGCATGTGATAACTCGGCCTGCAAATTTATCCTGTGTCCTCAACTGCCAAAATAGATAAAGGTTCGTAAAGCATAAAAATAACCGATAACAACAAATGTTAATGAGAAAAGGTGCAAAGACTGAATTAAACCAAACAAAAAGGCCTACTGAAATAACTCAAGGACTGTATTAAGATCATGCCTAGTAAACATGTGCCGGACCAGAAATCAGTGAACCAAAATTGTCGTGTCAGAAATTAGGCCTATTTGGAGGACAAAATAATGAAGGGATGGGCTATTCTGCCCATCACTCCCTTTAAAAACAAAACAAGCGGGACTGGGAGGAAAAGCTGACCACTGTGACACTGGCTGATAAAGACGAAGAAGGGGAAGAAGTGAACTTCAGAATCATAGCTGATAGCCTCCACCATCTCCTGCGACCCCAGGATCCAGTGTGACAGCATTCTGTCACCTTTGTCTAAATCCTGAGAGATGTCCTGACCAGACTGGGCAAGAAAGAGGGTCTCAGACATCTCCAGCAAAATCCCAAGCACCACCTAGCATGTGAGACTTTGTTCTCCCAACCCCACATGTCCATTTCCTTCCCTACCTTTTTTCTTCTCTTTCCTCTCTCTCCTTTTTCCTTGTTCAATAAAAGTCCGACTGAGGTGGACAAGACTGTATATTTTGCAACGCTGTTGTAAACCTGTGACCTGAAGGACAGCTAAATGCAACCCCCTAAACTGCAGCATGATGATATAAGTTTGCCACGTCTCAAAGTGGCTGATAGGACCATGTACTATGCCTGTGTTTCTCCAGCAACAAAGTTGAGAGAGAGAGTGAGTCAACACCAGAGACAGAAGCTGCATTTTCTATCTTTACTGTTCTTTTCCTTCCCTTTTTCTTGTATGGGGTTTTTTTTTTTGGTCTTCTAGGTAACAGGATATGACATTAACAGCAAAAATGACAGCTCTAGCCCATCTTAACTAACTTCTCTTTTCCCCAAAACACAGTTATCATCTTAATACCATCTAGGAGACAGACAAGGCGAGTTTCCTTCTAAAAACCTCTCTGCAGAGAAAGGAAAAGGGAACAACAGCTGTTGTTTAAAAAAAAAAAAAAGCATTATTCAATATTTAACCATTTCCCACCTTCTTTTCTGTACTTTTAATAAAAGTTTCATAAGATTTTTAATCATGTTTGCGCCACAGTAGTAAGCAGACTGAAGGCTCTATGTATCAAACCCCAAACCTTGTTTAAAACTGTTTGATGTTGGACAGTTACAGAATCAGGCTAACACCCTTAACTCTTTGGATCCATATATGCCACCGAAATTAGTACAACACTAAGCCATCCGTTTATTAAACCTATTCCATAGATGGGAAAAGTGAAGAAGGGTCTGATGTCCAGAGCTGTACCAATATAACTGCACGCCTAAGTGATGGGTGTAATTACTGCAGTAGCACATTCACACTGGGTTCTTGGACACACAACTAGCCATTTAGGCACTGTCATGCGGTTGCCACTCACCAGGAGTGCTCCTCCTTGCATCCAGATCTGGGACCCTAGCTCTTGCTGTTTCAAGTGCCCATTTTCTGGTCTCTGCTCACTCTGCAATAGTTTATTGTCTGGTAACTTGGCCCTCTGGCCAAGTCACCATTGAGCCCACGCCTTCCAGGTGGACAAAGACTGATGAGACCGTTCTCCAAAGGTCTTCTCCAGATGGTTTTCAGCCCCAAACTCTGAGCCCTGGGCCACTTACCTAGTGGCTGGGAGGGGAACCCAGGCCAACCTGTGACACTGGAGTTTCAGCTCAACTGTATAACCAGCAATCCAGGTCTGCGTAGTCCCTGGAGCTGTTTCCCTGGGCTCCTTCCGACCCAGCCAATCTCTTTCCCCTTGCCTGTTTCTGGGATCACCACAGGGGCCCCCTCTATTCCCCATAGCTACTTCACCTTCTCCAAATCTCTTGCTAGACTCTTTACTCCAAGACAGAATCCCAGGGCTTACTGTTCCCCTGGATTGTCTCCTTGTCCTGGTAGCCCTGACGGGGTGTTTTCCCCACTCTGCTCTGCAAGAAGTGAATTAGGGCAGCTGGGCCCAACCAGCCAAGTAAGCTACAGATGGGGGAGATTTAGGCTGTGTGGCGGGAGCTAATTAGAATGAAGCTCACCTGTGAGGGAATAGACAGGGCTTCTAGAAACCCAGGAGGCCTGCAACCCAGGGTGAGGGGGTGAAAAGTAAGTTATAGCCCCTCTCCCTGAGGTAAGGGAAGAAGGTAAGGGTAGGAAGGCGTCCAGGGGTGAGAGTGGTAAGGGTTGGTGTAGCTGCAGACCTCAACTGTTCACTACAGGGCCCTGGACCGAAACCAAGAGTAAAAGATGGGCCTTGGGTCTCCTAGTAGCCACTGCAGAGCGATATTGCTAGGGGTAGTGCGGTGAAGATTGCTGGAGCCACTGGGGAAGTGACAGTCAGGACTGTGGGTGTGAGGGTTTCTTGTGGTGGAGAGAGGCCCTGCAAGATTACACTGGAAGGAGAAACTGCTTAGTGGACAGAGACACAATTAGCTGGAGTGCAACCGCAGGAAGAGATGTCGGCCTGGCAGATCTAGTCTCCAGAACTGCTGGGAAGGAGGCACCGTCCAGCAGTCAATAGAGTGCCCTGCCACATCCTCTCTCTTTTGAATGGTGAAAGAGACTGGACTGAATAGTCTATAGCTGCCACCAACTACACTTCCTAAGTACTTAGTGGTTTACATTCTTCACTCTGTCCTGTATCCTTCTGACAATGTAAAAAAATACCTTGCTCATAACTACCCCATTGCCCCAATATTTTTACTAAATAACAATGTAACTTTTATTACCTGAACCCCTCAGAAAGCTTTCCCCCTTCTTCATAAAAGCCCTTACAGACCCATAGAAGGTGATCAACTGTTTCTTCCACATTATAGAGTGCACATAGTCCATCTTGGTGTTTGTTTATTTGTAAAAGATTTTTGTTTAAGACACAATGGCCAGTTAGTACTTTAAACAAAAGCGCTTCACTAGTCCTTTCTTGGCCATGAAGTATGTCATTATCCAAATGTTTGGCTATTTTGCTTTTAAAATTTTTCTTTACTAGGCTTCTGAATTCCTGTTTACTCCTGTGTGTTTCTATAGAAATCTTTCCATTTCTTCCAGACTTTTTAGCTGCTTTGCCCACCATTTCAATCCAGGCTATTGTTCTAAGTATCTCCATGTGTACTAAGTCTTATCAAAAATATAATTTCATTGATTATTTCACTTCTACATACAGAGATACCCTTTTCCATCACCATAAGGCTAGAGACGGAGTCTGAAAAAAGGACCGCCGCTGCTGGGCACGCATCCCAGATCCAAATTAGTGCTAGAGTAATTACTAATAGTTCAGCTGCCATGACCGCTACAAAATCAGATATTCTTTTAGCTGTATTAGTTCCAAATTTTTGTATAAAATGTACTTTTATTTTTGTCCTTTTGTTTTCTTTTTTGCAACCATCTGTGTATATTTGACAAAACAAATTCCATTTTTCATCTATATTCTGGTACCCTTCATTTTTAATAGCTCCCCTCTCTTTTATCCTGACATTTATCAAATAAATCTAAACCCACGTGTGGACATACAACTTTCCATCCATAACTAATTTTCCCATGACTAAGAGTTTTGACGTCATTTAGCTTTTCCTTGTCTTCCAACTTCTGCATCCACATTTTAACTGGAATGGCACATGGAGTTCTAACATCATGGGATAGAATTTGCTTATCAAATGCCCAACAATCCTCGTTTGTTTGGTACTTGCATCACTGCAATTCCCATGAATTTTGGCCCAGAAAGTTAGGTCCAGTCGTTTTATTTGTAGTGTAACTGGGATTTCACTAGATGCTATCTGTAGCACAAATAGGTGCTGTAAGAAATGCAACACACGCAATTAGTAGTGCCCAGGCTTGTATTAAATTAAATCTAATTTTTTAAGTTCTGATGCTGACCCAAAAGCTTGGCAGCCGTTGTCTGTATCCAGTTGGATTAAGACTCTATATACCATCCACAGTGTATTCTTATCTGCTTGCCAACTAGCCCCAGCAATACTTCAAAGCAGGTTTATCCTTCCTTATCTTTAACACAGTCTATATGATCTGTCCAAAGTAATTTACTATCCAATATTACTCCTATGAATTTAAACCTTTTAACTATATTTGTTTTCCGTACAGATACAGTTTACGTTCCTTTGTAACTTTCCTTTTTGTAAAGATCAGTCCCTGGGTTTTGGCAGCCGAGAACTTGAGACCTCAGGCATTTCCCAAATGAGAGGTTGCTTGTAACACTTTCATTCTTTTCTGCCGCCTCAATATTCCTGTTCCCACCTCCCAATCATCTGCAAATAGTGACACCTATCTCAGCACTTATTCATTCTGGGAGATCATTTATCATAATAATAAATAAGGTTGAGCTGGTAACACTTCCCTGTGGTGTACCATTTTTAATGTTATATCCAGTTGATATAAGTTTCCCAATTCTGACCTGCATAGCTCTTTTACACAAAAAGCCTTTAAAGAAGAACTCTGTGTATGCTCAAAAACTTGTCTTTCTCAGCAACAGAAGTTGGTCCAATAAAAGATACTACCTCATTTGTGTCTCTAATATCCTGAGATCAACACAACAACTATACTGCATCTAATCCACCCCTGCATTCTTCCCCGTATACCTAGTGCACCTACATTGTGTAACAAACCTTCGCTCCATGGCGTGTTCTATACCCATTTCAATATTTAGAAAGACAGCTATCAAGAAATGTTGTGCCTCATACGTTTTTGTATTTCAGTTTTTAATTTAACATAATGTGATCAATGCTGCATCTTCCTCTTGTTAAATCACTGCCCTTATCTTTCCAAACTGGCAACCACTCTCTCATTCGCCATTCATTCCATAATTTTTCCCAGACACGATATAAAGTCGATAGGTCTGGAAGCATCCACTTTTGTGGATAGTTTGCCTGGTTTTTGTACTGGAATTACTACTGCATGTTTTCATCCTACTGGTATCACTTCTTTTTCCCCTATAATGTTATATAATTCCAAGAGAACTCTCAAATTGCTTTGAGAGAGATTTAAATATTATGTTGTATATATTATATTTATCTGGGGATGTATTCTTCCTGTAATCAATAGTTTTCTCATGTTCCTGTGTATAAAATCATTCATTGGGAGAATATCCCTTCTCCCCGCACACACCCCCAAAAATATTTCAGAGCCTACAGGTTAAGACGACACCAGAGAGGTAGGAGACCTCGGTTTGAGTCCCTGTTCCACTCATTCTCCCCTCAAGTCCCCTGTTCTGCTTTGTACACACTACTTACATATTCATTAGAGCAGGGACTTGGAGATGTCTCTCCCACATCACATCCAGAGGAGTGCCCCAACCACAGGGCTACAGAATCATTCTCACATTCTCTGCCACAATGAATACTAAAGTATTTCATACAACATGGAACAGCTTCACCAGGAGAGACTGCCAAAGACTCACCCCCTAAGGTACCCCATTGGTTAGGGCACTTACCTGGGAGATAAAATACCTGGGTTGAAGTATTGAAATACCTGCTCCTCTCAGATAGTGGGAATCTGAACCTGCACGTCTCACACACTGAGGCTGGGTCTACACAAATTCGCCGCCGTCACATCGATTGCTCTGGATCGACCGAGCGGTCTGTATAGACACGCTCAGTCGATCCAGCAAGCAACGCAGGAAAACCACCTCGGTAAGTGGAGTAGCGCTGCGTCGAAGGGAGCACTGTTCCCTTTGACACAGCGCTGTGTGGATGCCGCGCGGAGGAGACGCTGCAAAGTCGACGGGAGATACGCAAGTGATTAATTAATTAATTAATTAATTAACGTCACTTGCGTATCTCCCGACGACTGTCGCCGAATCGCAAAGGTAAGTGTAGACCGGGCCTCTGTATTCTAGCCACTCATCTATTGGGTAAAACGGCCCGATCCAGGTGTACTCTAAGGAGGTCTCTGGACACACCTACCAGATTGGGTCCCAAAGGTAAAAGAGGACACCTAATTTGAGGATCCTGCCATGGCACAGGCATCAGCAGTTAGGCATCGGAAGGCATGACCACAGCACACTTTAGGGGACTTTTCAGGCACTTACAAGGTTAGGCAGTAGCTAAACAGGGCTTTTGACGGTCTGACTAATTGACTTAGACTCCTAAATCCCTTTGTGGATCTAGCCCATAGTGTCAAATCTAAGTAATATTTGGAACGGTGTCAATTTTCTATTGTATTTGCATGCTTGGTCACCCTGTAACGTTTTTGTCCCATTTTAACTTATTCCTGCATGGTCTATGGGCATCCAAAACCATTTTCCTAAGATGTATAACAAAATATTTGTGTCACAGTGCAACAATCTGCTGCTCTTCTTGCTCATAGTAACAATTAAACCTTTGCTTAGCTTCACAGCACCATGAAAAATAATGGTACCTTTTTTAGATGCTCTTCATGTAAGCCCTTTGGACTTTCTGGTGTCGCAAAAATTCTATCAAAAAATAAGGCTTCTTTGATCAGATAGGATTTTTTTTGTTTGTTTTAATTGTGTACATAAACCACTTACCAGAATAGCATTTGCATGGAAACCTGACTTCAGTATAACCTTGAAGACAGCAAGTCTCTCTTTCCTGTTTGTAATGGTCCCAAGATTTTGGAGATATATTTGTCTTTCTATTGATTACAAAAACTGGGGGAGGAGAGGAGAGCGAGAGAGACTGGACAAACCTTATAAGGACAGAAATGGTCTTTAAAATTAATGTAAAAATGTGGTCAACCAGTAGCATAATTAGATTGAGGATCACAGCTGAGAAGGATTATGCTATTTTTAACCCAGAAATACTATGCATGAAATCTAGTCTGATTTTCATCTTCTCCATCAAGTGTTCTTTCTCTGTACTCGGTGTGCTTTGTAAACTCAATGAATGCAGTTTTTATTGCCTGTATCATCTTAAAAACCCAACAGATAAGGCAATTTTTTTATCCTATAAAATGAACAGATTTGTCTAAATTCAACATCTAATGACTCAAAGCTCCAGAATGATTTATCTTCTGATGCTTTGCCAATAAAGGTTCCACATAGGGGCATTTCTTAAGGACATTTGGGGATTTTTAAAAATTAAATAAATTGGTTTTGCCTCTATTTTCCCATACTCACAGAAACTGTTTTTAGCAGCTTCAGGGTTCAGTCAGATATATTACATGCAAAGTGATGGTTTCTGAAGGATTTAGACATTATTATGTTTAATCTGCAAACAACATTGATTAACCCCACTAATCAATATCTAATTTAATGTAGCTTTGCTGATCTTTGAACTTCAGTGCATACAAATGTCAACACACATTTGGTAAATCAAACAACATGTCATTTTATTTCTGATTTTAGATTACCCCAAACACGTACGTGTGTGTATGTGAGAGAGGGAGAGATAGTGAATATATTTCTTTTAAAAGAGACCAAATTAATGAATTCTACGGATATGAAATGAGTCGGTGGCTTTTACTGTCTTTTGAAAGTAATTTTAGGTCAAATTTGAGCCAGATCGCCTCCTCCTTTGAAACAACCCATGGTAGAGTTCTTTAGCAACATCTAATATAATTTTAATCAATAGATAGGGGCATACGAATCCCATTAGTTAATATACATTCACATAAATCACCTGCTGTTGTTCTCTTTTGCTTATTAAAAAAGTCATGGTTGTTGGGTTTAATATTTGACCTGCCTTAATAGTTTTCTCATTTTCTTTTCAAAGAAGCCTAAAGGAATTAATTTCCTTCAGTGCCTTTGAAAATTCAAGCAGTAGATGTTAATTTAAAGATTCTAACCAGTTAACAGTGTTTTTAAATCACATTTTGCTGAAATGCCAACTGTAATTAAAAATACTAAATAACTGATTTACAGTCTGACCTATAATCAGGAAATCAGTGTGTGTGCCTGCTGTGTAAGAAATGACAAAGTGTGTGCACTGTTATAGTTTAAGAGACTGGCACATGCTGGGCCCATGGATAGCCATCAGTTTTAAAAGCCAGTGCCTCAGCACCCCCGTTTCTCCAAACATCTATCTAACTAGTTGTGCAACATTTTGCTTACAAAATGGAGAGTTAGAAGTTTGAAAAAAATGTAATACATAAAATAAAGCGTAAAACACTTGCATTAAACACTTTCTACAACATAGTTAGTTAAAAATAACCAATTTAAAAACTTTTAAGGGTCTTTCATCCACTGTAACAAATTTTAAATTAATCTAAAAAATACTGGATGCTCAAGGATTCTAATGAAACTGCTCTGTAGGGTAAAAGTGGACTTTCATTTTAGTTTAATCCCAAGCCGTTGAAATCAGCTGCTTAAAAGCAACCAAAAGAAAAGGACCAAACCCTTTTCCATATTAGTAGTCCTTGCCCCATAAAACTAGTCTCACACTTCAGTATATTATAATACTTGCATGAGTAAAGTTAAGGCCTGAAACTTAACTGTATTTGCAACCCAGATTATAAAATTAAGTAAATAGAGAGAGAAATATAATTGTTTCCATAGATATACTCAACTGGGAAGACAGATGTGTGTAGCTATGTATGGCTGCAATCCTGAAAACACACAAGTAAATTTACACATCTGAATAGTTCCGTGCTACTTACTGGACTATTCCTATGCAAATGGTTATCTACACGTGGATGCATCTGCAGGGCTGATTGATGCTGTTGAAGTCTAATGGATTTTACCCTGCTCTGAAATACTTTGCTGAATAGAGACTAATTTAACCATATATTTAAGTGCTTGCTGAACTGGGGCTTTAATCCTTAAGAAAGAACACAACTCATTTAAAATTACCAACAAAAGAAACTAGTACTGAACACATACAGTTAAAATTGATCTTCTGAACTTATAGTACATATTTTTGCATCGTGTCCACTAACTCTTGGGGGGCAATACAATTTTACTATTAATGATCATGAAAATACAATCAGTTATTTAAACCTAATTTGAACTCTTGAAGTCTGTTTTTTTTTTAAAAAAAAAGGTCATTGCAAAGTTATAACCGATATGACAGGTATATAGTTTATTACATTTATTTACTTCATCAATATTTTTTCTTTCATTTCTTAAGGCCTGATTTTTAAAGGTGTTTAAGCATTTAAGGGTATGTCTACGCTGATGGCGGCAAAGTCGCCGCCGCTGCCAGATCAATCTTTCTGGATCAACTGAGCAGTTGACACGATAGTAAGTTTGTTGTGGTTTAAAATATTTACACTTAGCTGCCATTCAAACGTTCTTTGGTCCTAGAAATATTAACTATGTTGGAGGAATTTCAATGCACAACGAAGGTACGTTATGGCCCTATGCAATCATGTGCAACAATTTCAGTGGGTATCTTTTTAGACTATGTATTGGGAAAAATCACAATCTTTAATTAGAAAGCACACGGAAAAAAATTGGAGTCCATTAATACAGAAAATAATAGTTGCTATAAAACAAGATGAACAAAAGTTAAATGTAAGCTAAGAACTGTTAAGTTTAATATGATCTATTCATCTCAGTTACTTCCCCAATATATTACAACTAAACTGAACAATTGTATATTCAGGGCAAGATACAGCACATGATTCACGTTTTTAGATGGTCAGAGAAGTTGATCTGCTTCTTCCTGTGAAAGAGGAGAATTATAGGATGCTAGGAGGAAGGAAAACCCTAAATTATGTCAATGGCTTTTAATTTGGCTCAGCTCACCTCTTTCTGGAACACTGCCAAGAAACAAGTATCAAGGGATACTTTAGAGCAACATATTCCAAAGGCAAAAGTTCCAGGAGAATATGTTAAAAATATTAAATCATTCTGTTCCAATATTCAACACCCATCAGAGCCTGCTAATTATCTCATTTGCATGGACTATATGTGAAATGGTATTTTGAAGAATTTCATCAGTGAAATCTTTAAAAGGCAAAGAGTCTGGTTAGACTGGCTAGCCAGCATGCAGATTTGATTTGATTTGATTTTTTAAAGGTAGAGGAGTGGCAAAACATTTATATTTTTACAGGCATAGGTGGACAGACGTCTGGAAATATCTCCCTGTACAATTTCACAGTCAGAATGTTTTGAAGAGCACTCTGGAATGTGTCATTGCCTCTCAGAAGGCCTAATCATGCTTTCATTGACCTGCATGGCAAAACAGCCCATCAAGAGAAGGATTGGGCCAAGTATCATTCCAAACAGGCAACAGGAAAAGTTATGGCCCTTATATGACTCAAAATATCGGTATAAATCAAGACCAGGAAAAGTACTCTGGGGTTGAATGCACAATACAGGAGTTGGGTGGACAGCATCCCCACACACAACACATGTATCCAACTCAATGCGCAATTGTGGGTTCAGGAGACTGAAGGGATGCTAGATCGCAGCCTAGGGCCGAGGTTCCCAAACTGGGACATGTCCCTCTGGGGGCGCATCAAGGTTAACAGGGAGGGTTTGGGGGGACAGTGAGCAGCGTGCAGCAGAAGCACTTCCCAATCAGCTGCAGGCTGCCACAGGCCCCACGACGTGATGTTATCATCGCCTGGCTGGAAGTTTTGCCCTGGCTTTGGGGAAGGGGCTTTGGGGGCAGGCAGGTGGGCAGCTTTGAGGGCCCTGTGCACATGCATGGCATGGGCACCAACATGTGGAATGGGGGTCACTGTGGTGTCATACAGTAAGAAAGCAGCAATGGCAGCTGCAAACAAACAGTCTCGCTGGACTTTGCAGCAGATAAGAGGTGGCGGTGCCTGGGCAGCTGGTTCCCACTCCTGACAGGTGTGCGCAGGGGAGGGAACGAGAGTAAACTGGGGCATGCCACCTAGACACCTCCTCTAGGCCCTCAGCACCTGTGGCAGGGGGAAGGAGGAGATGGTCACACCTGGGACAAAAATCTCCAAAGAAGGAGGGGAGGAACAGCAAAAAAATGTTTGCAAACCTTTGGTCTAGAGGAATCCTGTCAACTCCACCAGAGACCAGGAAAGGAGAAAGAAGGATTTGAGAAGAGGGCTCAGGTGAAAAATAAAACAAAAACAAAAACAGAGAAACTGGTCTCTTCTCCCTTTGAAATCAGTTTCAGCAGGAAAGCACTGGCCCCAAGAGCCAAGCAATCCGCTCCTGATCTGAGCATCCCCTTCCAGCAATGTTTAAGTCGTCAGGCAGAGAGGAATAAAGAGATAAAGGCCCATTTTGGAGATCTACAGTCCCAATTTAGGGAACTGATGGGATCCCTTGGCTGAGAGCCATTATCTAGAGGCTACAGGAAACGGCCTGCCAACAAACCGATATGGTAGCATCAACCTCTGCACAAAGACCGCAGCGAGGGCGTTGCTAGGTTGTCTGAGTGAGACAACCTGACTGGAGGATGGTGAGAGCCAAAATTACCCTAATATACTGAGAGAGAGGACAGACAGCAATTTACCGCCATTTGTTTAAAATGGCGGTAACATATGTCTGGCCACAGGAGTGGGTCATTTATTTGTTGCCCCCGTTGGCAGGAAAAGCTCTGGGTGCCTATCATGTCGTGAGTGAGGATCTGATGGAGGATTATGCAGAAGCGAAGAGGGTGGATTCTGTGAAAATAAAAAAATATTGAGAAGACCTACCAACAGCAGCTCCAGACAGCTGAGATACCACCAGGTAAAACACCCCACTGAGACAGAGGCACAGCTGACTGGGTTGATTAGGTGCTGGCTGCAGCCAGAAAATGGACCGAGGAGGAGATTCCACTGACCATCACTAAAAAAGGCTGTTCTAGATCTGCTTCAGACTTTGGGAATCAATGAGAGAATTAAGGCTGTTTTATTCCACTACCAATAATAGATGTACCTTTCTCCTGATAGCCCTGGACATAATGAGTCCCCTGGAACAGTCACGTGGGATACTATTGTACCTTGGCACTGGATGACTATGCTACTCACTACCCAGAAGCATTTCTCCTCAGAGGCATGAAGAGCCAGCAAGTCGTTGCAGTCTTCGTTCAGATATTTGCTTAGGTTCAAGTGGCGGCGGCGATTATATCTTACCAGGGGACTAAAGGGACTAAACTGAGGGCAGCTTTTGGCCTCGTGTTCTTCCATTCTTTGTGCTTCATAAACATAAACCGGACTGCTCAGCACAATCTATGTATGAAATCAGTACAAAATAAACTGTTATGTTTGTTAGGGGAAATAAAATCAGCAAAACGTTCAAGGGTTTAATAAGCCTGATGCTGCTTTCCTACTATATGTGCAAGCATTTAACAGATTACTTTCCCTGGTGAAAAGGATAGAACTTTACAGGGAACGATTTGTCTTTCTTACTCTTCTCTTCTCTGGCACACCACATAAAACAATATAAAACATGTCAGGCTGCGCTGCAGGCTGATAGATCTTTTTCCTCCATATTTGATGAGCTGCTACTTCATACTCGGTCAGATAATTATTCAAGTAAACTTAGCATACCAAAATATTGCCGAACATGGCATGTTAGTGACAGGAACCAAGTCAGAATACTGAAGAGAAGTATTTAGATGGATGGGAAGATACTTAGGTGTAAAATGTCAATCAATTATGCAACCATCTTCATGATTGGCTATGAAAAATTACTCTTCTGAGGAAATGTGCTTAGAAAAGACCATATGCAGTCATATACTCGTCATAAATTTACCTCCACTGTTTTTTCTCTGCAGAAATACCCCACATGGCTATACATTACAAGGCATTACCTTACACCAAGGGTAGTCTATTTTTTGTCAAAGTCCAAAGTTCCTGGTCAAGATACAGTCAAGGTCCAGCCGCCAGAGAAAATTAAAAACAATAATGATAATAAGTAAATAAAAAGATTTTAGGTTCTGTTCAAAAGCATCTGACGGTCCTCGGTTGGTCTTTGGTCCACCTAATGACTACCAGTCTTACACTGCCGTTTCCCAAGAACAAAACTACAATCTGAACCTTGCGTGCTCATGCTCCAATTCCTGCACCAACACAACTGCTGCTAAGTATGTAAGACAGAGAAATCTAGACATTAATTCATATTTAGATCTACAAAAGAATGTACTGTAGGTAGTCCCAGAACAGCCTCTTTAAATCAAGTGAGACACAAAAAATGAAAGCTGCAGCATCATAGTAAAGAATGTGTGCACACCTGCTGTATTGCTTACAACAATTACACATAGACTAAACATTATACATAAAGAACCAGATTTTCAAAACTGCTCAGCACCTACAACTGGGGTCAGATGCTTCTAAAGAATTTTGTTCCTATGTAGATACCTGAATGACAGGGCTAGCTTTTTTTTTTTTTTTAAAGTGCTTAGAGCGGAGCAAGAATAACTTGTACAGCAGTGGTCTATTCCTCAGAGGACATTATCAAAAGCTATTTCAGCTTTGTTCTTCACAGTACCATCACTGCCTAATAGCAGCAAACATTTCCTTCGAATTTAAGATAGGCAAATGGAAACTTACTTAATTTTTCTAAATAACCAATCTGGAAAACTGGAACAGTGAACATGTGGAATATATTAACTTGTCCTGATTATCAGAGTGTTGTCAGCTAATCTGTCAGAATGAGTATGTAGGCTTTTCTCTTGCTGTATTAATCTCATTTTTCAGAAGTTTAGAACCTAGGTGGAAAAAAAAGTCCTTTTCTATTGAAATCTGACATAAAAGGCCTCATCTCAAGGGGCACTTTTTTCCCCTCACAATATAAAAAGTAATAAAAAATAGAACTTCACATAGTTGCTTCTTTGAACAGATACATGGTAATTAAAAAAAACAGTTATAAGACAACTTACAAGCAGTTATCTGAAATGGTGTAAACATCTGTTTAACTGACAAAGAAAATACAACAGCAGACTATTAATATTGAAACAGCAAGTCTTTTTTTTTTTTTTTTTTGTTTAGGCTGTGAAGTGAATTGCCTGGTGAACTATTTAAAGAAGGTCTCTCAGGAATTCTCCATAGTTGGAGTTATGCCTCTGGTATAATGGGTCCCTAACACACGTATGCAAAAACAGCGTAGACACATGATGAGGAAATAACACAGAAAGAAGCAAGCACCATTTTGGACCATCCAGCAGGTGCGGGTTTTTTAAGGAAGCACTATAACATGGTAATTAATGCTCCAGAGTCTGCACCAGATAAAAATGAGACTTCACATTGTTTATCATCTTTACTTGACTTATTTTGCTTACACACGTTTTTGTTTGTGTGTTTTTACAGACAGCAGCAATGTTACGATGGCAACAATTACAAATGAAAGGAAATTCTACTTAAAGCTAAAATTCTGTACTCAGCTGGCTGCCCCACTACTCTATTACACCCTTGCATTTGTAAGTAGCAGCACATGTGGTATGCAATATAACGTGGTATAACACAGGTGGTATGCAGTAAGCATTTTGCTCTGTAGTGTCCCACTGGTTTAGAGTTCTAGAATTAAAGGCACAGATGGGACCCTTCTTTTCTCAGGAGCAAGTGTTTAGAGGTTCCATCACACAAATCATAAATCTCATCATTAATCCCTTGTTCACATAAGTAGCCATCAATGGATTACTCATCTGAGTAAGAAGTACATTGTAGCTAGACGGCTGTTTAATGAGTGCCCGCTAGGGCTAGGGTCATTTTGCAGACACCTGCCCGTTAATCCCCCTTTGGGGTTCCCTTTAGCACTCCACACAGTGTCTGCTGTGGCTCACACCAACCCTTCCCAACACTGATTTAATATCAAATAAAGTTCACATAGTCCTGAGAGTTCCTAATCACAAAATAACCCAAACTATCCCCAGTGAGTCCCCAACATAAGACCATACTCCTAACTCCACAGTTCATACTTCACTCTGGTTCTTCTGCCACCGCGCAGAGCTCTTTCTCAGCCTGGTCCACACAAAGCTGCCAGTCCCAGCCCTTTCTGGCTGGTGCTCTGGCTTCCTTCTCCTGTCAACATCTCCCCTTTTGAGGGAGAAGGCAGTCTATATACTGCCCTCCATAAGAGAGCCCTTCCCAATTGGCTGGAAGAGAGGGGAGCCCTACATTACAGAGCTCCTGATTCTGGGCCCTTAAAGGAACAGTGTCCTGGGGTTTTCCTCCCCTCCTTCAACTCCTAATTCCTCAGGACTGCTTCCTCTTGTCCACTACCAGACCTTTTTCTGAGTCTTTGTTTAGTCTAACACCTTGGAATGGGGTCTTCTGTCCCTCTTTAAGGACTACTATACTCCACTGCACACGGGAACTACAATTTACAGAATTCCAAATTTAATTCATAATTTTTTGTGGGAATTACATTACTTAGCACATGGCCATTTCAGCCATATCCCACCCACCTACCATGGTCTTGTGGTCAAGGCACTAAACTATGATTTTCGAGACCTGAGTTAAATTCTTATTTCTAGAAGAGACCTACTGTGTGACCATGGGTAAATCACTTCATTTGCTTCTTGACTCCACTTGTAGAATACGGAAAATACTCCTATTCTACCATTTATCTTTTCTATTTAGATTGTAAACAATTCGAGGCAAAGATGGTCTCAAGTGTATATAAAGTGACGCCCCATTTCTGCTGGGGATTGTAGGCATGATTGCAATGTGCAAAATAATTTTCATGTGCTGAAAATAAAGCCCGGTACAAAGAAGACTGAAAAATGACAAAGAAAACTCTATGGTTTTATTTATTTATTTTAAAGAGTCCTTTTTCCTATACTTGCCTGTCCAAAACTGAGAGTGGGGCAAAAATCAAACTTCACTTTCACTTTTCTTTATGATATCTTTATCTTTGGAAGAATCTTTGAAGCAATACACACCCACCCTCCAGTTGTGGAATGAATGGAGAAGCAGGGTGCATTCTGTCAAGTGAACGATCCGTAAAATCCAGGGCAACAATTGGATATCTGTGCTTGACTAGCAGGGAACCGCCCATCAGTCTGGAATGGGGGCAAATGAGCAACCCCACTGAAGTTCAACAGGAACTAGGTACCTAACTCCTTAGGTTCCTTCAAAAATCCCAGCTATTAACAGAATTTATCTTTACTGCAACCAGTATCATTTTAACACATTCAGTTCATTATTTGTAGTATCTCCATGATGGAGTGATGGATTGTTTTTAACATAGATCTCCACAGACAACTGTAGTAATCTTAAGGTACTTGTAGGTCAAATTTTAAGGTCAAAACTTCCTATTCGTGTTATTCTGTATTAAATGTACAGTACTTCAGTTTTTATTTCACCTTTTTTTCCTCCTCATACTGTTTCACCTAAATGGCAACATAAGCGTTAGAATAGTGAGCAGACTGTAAACCACTCTATAAATCTGATGTTCATGGCACAACAAATTCATGCACAGGAAAAGCTAGGTATCATCCCTAACACAAGGCAAGGCAAGTCAGTGCACACAAGAAGCCAGACACACAATATATCCTTAAAGTGAACATCAATCAAACCTAAAGCAGATGATGAGAGATGTTAGAAACACAGTCCCATGTCTGAAATAATTACTTACAATATTTAGGTCAACTGTATGAAAACAACCACACTGCATGAGTTCTACTGCAGCACATATTCAGCACAAACAAATAAACTGTAGTCTACTGAGAAAATGTACTTCTATTTCATTTTAACTGCAAAGGAAAGTCAGGCCTCCCCTTTCCATTTTCGGATAGACAAAGGCTTTCCTTCTCCAATATAACACAACCTAGGCTTGCTTTTTAGCAAACCACATTCAGCTGTTGCTCCTTTATGACATCATTAATATCCATGGAAACTGTCTTAGAATGACCGCTGGCCTGAAATAGTTACTGTCAACCCATATCAACTCAAAAGTAGTGCAGGAAAAGATCTTGTATCATACTTCTTCCAGGTGTACACTGCTCCCGAGATATTTGAATCGCCCTAGACTAAAATACCAACTTTGAAAAACAAAAGGATCCTTAGAATTCATGAGTATTGCGTGCTAGAAGAAAGATAGCACGTTTGCATTAGTATAGTCTACTATCAGTTTGTGTAGCATTGTATCCCTGCAGGAAGCCAGCTGGGGATAACAATAAAGTGTTTACTAATCCTTACTTTCAGGCATCACGGGGGAACACCATCTTTGGTGGAGTGCAACCAAGTGGATCATGTTTTTTCCCCTTGCCATGTCAACGCAGCCACTCACCATGACTAAGCTCCCTGGTCTGGAATCAAGGTATCTACTCTAATGGCAGTGTTTTGCCTAGCAAATAAATCCATCCCCAAATGAGTTTGTTTCATGCTGAGTTAAACTGACAGAGTAATAGACAAAAAAACTAAATGTCATGAACTCTGCTTTTTTTTTTAGTTAGTTAATTAGTTAGTTTGGCAAGCAGCAAAACAGGTTCTTACATTTCTATAATGGGAATATATTTACACACATACACACAGCATGTGAATATGAATTAATCTGCCTTCTTAAAGACAAGTCTGAAAATGATTATACATTAAAAATTAGATCCCTCTGACATTTTTATGGTTGCAAATTGTATGGAATATGGAATTAACCTCCATCGTTGAATTTTATTCACTGGCTGCTAGAAGTTCCATTGATAATTGGTATAAAACTGACACTTGATTCTTTCATGAGGGGTAAAAGAAGAAAAAAAGAAAAGAGGAACAAGTGGGCACGTAATTGTAATAACTTATGGATAGAGATGTAGTATGCAGTGTTGTTATAGTTATGTTGCTTCCAGGATATTAGAGAGACAAGGTGGGTGAGATATCTTTTATTGGACCAACTTCTCTTTATTTTTATTTTTATGGTAGCCTCATGTATCCAAGCCATGGGAACACACTGTTTCCAACACTTGTCAAGAGTACAAAAACCTGCAGGCAGACGAAGCGACTCCGTACATTAGATTAGAGCTACGGAAATAAGATGCCTTGTGAGGCTTTCCCCAAACTCTGCAAATTTGGCCCACTTAAACCACCTTTCCTTCCTTTCCTGTAGCTATTATCTCTGGCTACAAGAAATTGTGGTGCACCTGATGCGTTGGTAATTCTGCAGTTAGCTAGAAGGAGCAAGATGTTGGCTCCTTCTCCCCTAGAAACTTTTGTAAAGTACTGAGCCGTCACCAGAGAAGCCCATAGAATCGCAATCACTGCTTAAAGCCAAGTATATCCAGGTCTAGTGCAGTGAAAGACAGGAAGAAAGAAAGTCTCCAGCAAAGACTCACAAAAGAAGTTTAGAAGTATTTATAACAAGCTAGGTTTCCAGACAGCGTCTCTCAACACCCACCTTAACGAAATGACATCTGTTTTTGCTTTAGAGCAATGGACCACTCAAAATGGAAGCAAAAGGGGGAGGGAGGGCAAGAAATCTTTCAAACATCTGACCATTTGTGAAAGAGACTCAAGGTCCTAGCTTCAGGGCTAAGGAAAGCAAAACTTGACAATATGATAAATTCAGACTTCCTAGGCCAAGGCACGGGGCTGTATCCCCACTATGACAGCTCTTGGTTGGCAATCCATGTTGTAAAACTGATAATGTATCACGAGCCATTCATTCATTGCCTTCAATTTACAGCGTGGTGCTGAACAAGCAAAAGAGCGTCACAAGTAAACAGCTGAAATTAAACCTTTTAAACAAACTAAGCAATAAACCCGTATGTGAAAGCTGCCGGTAATAACGTCACCCTTAAGTATCTGTCATTGCTTCTAATATTTTCATGGTACTAATTATTCTGCTAAACAGGTCTCAGCCATGGTGCAATGTTGCGTATTTGATTAAAATAAAGGAACAAGTGACTAGCCCCCTATTGCAAAGAGTGAGTCCCTTTGGCAGGTGCTGCTGTCAATGACAAAAGCATATCAGGGAACATTCAAATGGGCTGTCAAATTAAGAAATTAGAGACTAAAATGTCAAAGCCAGGTATTTCCTCCTCAGTCAGGGTTATTCTGAGATTCCATATGCCGTCTATTAAACATGGTCCTCATGGGTCCCAAAACATTGTTCAAGGGATAGCACTGGATTCAGATGTACTTTACATTTCTATTTCTTAGAAACAGTTTCAATTTTTAAAAACTAGTCAAATATAATCACTTGTGATATTCTGAATTGCAAATAATTAGGGCAAATACTGATCTAAGAACCATACACACACACAAGCCAGTAAAACAAGCAGCATGTATCTATCTAGGCACCTTAAAAACTGCTCCAGAAAGTTTTTATTTGCCTAGTTTTCTTCTTCAATAGTAATCTTGCTTCTGCCTCCCCCTTTTCCCCCCCTTGCTGTGACTTGCCTATTTCAACACTGTTTGGAGCTGCATAGAGAATTCAGTCTGTTCTTTACATCTGCCTGCTTTTCTGCAATTTGTTTGCAAACCTTGACATCGGTTCTTGTGCATCTATCCAGTCTCTTCTGATGGGGAGGAAATGTCAAAACTGGAGATATTTACACGAGTCCCATCTTTGAAGGTCATAGCGTTAGAAGAGTTATTCAGACAATTTCAGGTTTTAAATCTCTTAGAGATTATGTAGATAAATCTAGTCTGTTCTACTGTTCTTTAGTTATGGCCTTGAGAGAAAAAGGGGGAAAGTCTGAGGTGTGAGAATATTTACTAGATGGGGGGGGAGGGAAAACTCACTTCTTTTTGATTTCCAAACAGTCAGAGTAAAATTTTCAAAACCGCCTACGTGACTGAAATTGAAGGTCAGTGAGACTTAAATTCACTTAGGTACTTCTGAAAGTGTTATTCACAGCACTGTGGAGCCACACGTTATCTTAGATTTGTGTTTTAAGCTTGGGTTGCCTATAAAGAGGATTGATTTCAGTCGTGTAATTGGACAGGCAGATTTTTACCACAGGCTTCCAAGTTCAGTGCATAGTATGTAATATCTAGTCCCAGATACTTTAGATGGGCTGCCTTACAGCATTTCTTGGAGTTTCAGAATGTTGTTCACTACCCCACAGATGCTTGAGTTTGATTTCGCTGTTATTGTCTTCACCAAATGAATTTGGAAACACACAAAAAACAAGTAATTCTGGCAGTATCAAAAATAGGTACTGGAAAAGGAACAGACATTGTGACTGGATATGAATTAGTACAATGTGGTGTAGTGAGGGGTGGGCTAGTGATTAGAAGAGAACACACTGGTTGTCTGTCTGGATTCTTGTATTTTTCCTGGTTCTGTCACATGGATTTGCTGTGTGATCCTGAACACATTTAGTTAAATGGAAGGCTCTCTATGGCAAAGATCATTAATTCCTATTTGTTCACATAACAGGAGTACACTGAGAGTATTGAAAGCAAATAATAATAATGAAGGACTAATATGACAGATGCTATTGATTGTCACTTGTATAGGAAAAATTGCAACCCACTGCTACAGATTATGTCCTAACATTGCCATTGAAATCAACATTTAATAATTGTCACTTATTAGAAACTCATCAAAATGCTAAGTGCCACATGATTCAAAATGTTAGAAAGAACGGTTACTTGCCTGCAACTGTTGTTCTTCGAGATGCGTTGCTCATGTCCATTTCCAAATTAGATGTGTGCGTGCGCAACATGCACCAGTGCTGGACATCTTTTTTCCCCTAGTGGTACCTGTAGGAGCCAACTCTACCACCCCCTACAGCAGCGTGCACGTGCGCCCATATATATAGGTGCTGCTGGCTTCCCCTCCCTCTCGGTTCCTTCTTGCTGGAACTCTGCTGAGAGGAAGGAGGGTGGGTGTGGAATGGACATGAGCAACACATCTTGAAGAACAACAGTTATAGGTAAGTAACTGTTCTTTCTTCTTCAAGCACTTGCACGTGTCTGTTCCCCAGTTAGGTGACTCACCAGCAGAGTCTCCGGAGGTGGACAGGAGCGCAAGGACATGACATTTGAAGCACCGCTCTACCGAAGCCAGCGTCGTCCCAAGCTTGCTGCATTAAAGCATAGTGAGACACGAACGTATGTACCGATGACCAGGTAGCTGCACTGCAGATATCCTGGATGGGGACATGAGCTTGAAGGCTGCAGATGAGGCTTGTGCTCTCGGTGAGTGGGCTGTCAGGGGGCTCGGAGGTGCGACTCTGGTCTGCTCATAACAGGCTTAGAGGCACGCCATAATTGACTTGGAGATACGCTTCAAGGAAACCGGCAGCCCCTTCATCCGGTCTGCAACGGCCACGAAGAGTTGCACTGAACGACGAAAAGGTTTGGTTCTGTCGCTGTAAAACGTCAGGGCTCATCTCACATTGAGAGAGTGCAGGAGTCTCTCTTCACTGGAGCGGCGAGGTTTGGGACAAAAGACAGGTAGAAAGATGTCCTGGTTATGGTGAAAATGAGAGACTCCTTTAGGCAAAAAAGCCAGATGCGGACATAGTTTAACTTTGTCCTTCTAGAACACCGTGGAGGGTGGTTCTGAAGTCAATGCCCTGATCTACGAAACTCGTCTGGCGGACGTAATAGATACAGGAAGGCGAACTTCCAGGACAGGTACATAAGGGAGCACGAGGCCACGGGTTTGAAGGGTAGTCCAGTGAGTCTAGAAAGGAAAAAGTTCAGGTCCCACTGAGGAGAAGACTCCCTTATTGGCAGGAAAAGCCTTTCTAATCCTTAATCCTTAAGGAACCTGGCCGTCATCTCATGTGAAAAGATTGTTCTACCTTCCACCAAAGGGTGGAAAGCAGATATGGCTACTACATAGATTTTAATGTATGAGAAGGCCAATCCCCCTTGTTTCAGGTGGAGCAGATACTCCAAAATTGTCGGGATTGATGCCTCCACCAGGGATACACCATGTTCGGTGGCCCAGCTGGTGAAGCGCTTCCACTTAGCCCCATAGATCGATCTGGTCAATGGCTTCCTGCTTTCCAAGAGCACACGCTGAATTTGGGTTGAGAAGGCCTGTTCCTCCTGACTCAGCAATGAAGCATCCATCCCGTCAGATGTAGGAAGGTCAGCTCTGGGTGGAGCAGAAGACTTTGATCTTGAGACTGGATGTCCGATTGCAGCAGCAGGGTCCACTGCCTGGGTCCCGCCAGCTCCAGAAGCATCCCGAACCAATGCTGTCAGGGCCATGCTACAAGGATGACCTGTGCCCTGCCCCTCTTCACTTTCAGGAGAACTTTGTGGACCAGAGGTATTGGAAGAAAAATGTACAAGAGGGCCAAAATGGAGGCAACCCTTTTTAGCAGGTCCTGGTGCACTCTGAAATCGCGTAGAGGTACCGCTGATGAAGGACCGGTGACCGCCTTGTCCAGCGACAACGATGAGGAGGTTGATAGCTGAGTTGGGGGAAGGGCCTCTGCTCTGGGAGGCGTGGATTCCCCTGGGCTCGAGGCACATAAACCATCACGGTTGGTCTCAGTATCCAGGTGCAGCGCCAAACTTTGAGGGGTGGAGGACTGCGATGTTCCTCTCCTGGAACCAGACTGCGAAATCCTCAAGGGAAACCCCCACCAGTAAGGCCATGGTCCAGGCCATTGACCACGCTGTGGCCACGCTCCCATTGGTGGTGCTGTAGGGAAACAAGGCAATGGGTCTGCCTCATATGAATAATCCCTTTGCTGCCCGAGAAGGGGACGTCGCTGTCTGAGTCCAAATATCTCATGGTGCTGTGCGGAGTGCACTGATGCTCTAGCACTGGAGAGTGGTGTGGAGAACCCGAGTGATGTGCATGCCAAGACCTGCTCTTGTTCTTTGTTTTTTTAATACGAACTAGGCAAGCGAGGCTGCAGTGCCAGGGAGACATGCCAAGAATCTGGCAACCTGCACTACACCACAGCTCCATGGCAGTGTCCTGCTCGGTGCTGGTTGTCCGGAGATCGACGACAGGAGCCCGGTCTGACGCTGTCTTGACCCTGAGAGCGTGGTATCCACTCCAGGACCGCCTGCTCACCGGTGAACAGTGCCTCGAAAATGGGGACTGTCGAGCAAATCTGTCCTTCAAAATGTTGCCCGTTGGTGCCAGTGCTGAAGCTGGGTGTGGCCTGCCGTCCCTCGGCATTGGTGGTCTATAGCACCACCAGGCGGTGAGGGCCTCTACCACTACCTGGAATCGGTGGAGGGCCCGGTGCCAGGGTCAACGGTCGCAGCAGTGAGGGACTCTTCTCAGGCGGGGAGGATTGGAGGCCTGATATGGATCTCACCTGGGCCCCTTTCTGTTCCACACGGGAGCGTCCCCACTCTGTGCAAGTCTTCTTTGATCTTTTCTTCGGTACAGGAGATCGTGAATGGTGCCGAGATGAGAAAGAGGGTGCCAGAGAAGTGCTGCTGGGCTCCGACACCAGTCTAAGTGCCAACTCCATCAGGATGGCCCTGAGACCAATCTCTCATTCTCTCTCACACCGAGGGCAAAAACTTTTACAGGTTTTGCACCTCTCACAGATGTGCACTTGCCCCAGACACTTTAAACAACTGTGGGTCGCTCCTTGGCACAGGCTTCTTACACAAAGCACAGGGTTGAAATCCTGGGGAACAGGGCATGCCCCGACCCTGGGATTCTAACAACTAACAAACTGGAACGAACTATAACTAAACTATTAACTATATACACTAGAACAATGAATAAACCACTAGGTTTTAGCAAGAGAACTTGCGAAGGCAAGACACGTTCCAGCACAATCACTGGCGGCAAGAAGGAACTCAGAGAGAGGGGGAGCTGACGGTGCCTATATGTGGGCGCATGAGCGCATCACTGCATGGGGCGCTAGAGTCGTCTCCTATGGGTACCACTAGTGGAAAAAGTTGCCTGGCACCAGTGCATGGGGCATGCACACGCCTATTTTGGAAATGGACATGAGCAAGCACTCGAAGGAGAATATTCCAGTACACTGAAATGCAGCATAGTCACATTGGAAAACTAAGTGCTAAAAAGGATGTGAATGCAAATGTATACATTTCCCTTGAAATAGCAATCAGCATATTTTTTCTTATAACCCCCCCCACATCATTCTGGCATCCCTTAGCCTTCAAAATGCCATAGGAAAATCATCAGTCACATTCAATAACAGTGATTCTGAGAGGAAATGGAGATGGAAATGCTGGAGTTGTGCATTTTCTACTCAGTAAAGATGAAGAATAGTACATAGGTATTTGAAAGCAGCAATGCCCTTCTCATCTGCCCTCTGTTGTTTTGCACTCACACAGCCCTCCAGACGCAGGTGGCCACACCCACCTAAGTTCAATGCATGCTTTCCAGCCACTCACAACCAACAACAGGGAAACTCCAGCTGGCTCCTCAGCCCAGGACCCCTCTGTTTACCCTGGTCAAAAAGCCTGACCAGTGGAGATTATTATCCAGTCTACCCTTCCCTCAAAGTGGAAAAGACATGCAGCAGCTTTTATTACTGAGCAGTTTGTCGAAACACTTCACTCAAATATGCTCTGGTGAAGAAAAAAACATGAAAGTTTATTATCTAAAGAAAATATTTTAAGTGTTTATAAGTGGCAAATGTAAAGAGATTAAAAGAAGTTATCAAATGAAATAAACGTAAGATCGCAGTCTAAATTCCACACAGTAACAAGCTTAGCAACGTCTCACCTGCTGGGCAACTTTCCCTGCCTGGGACTTTCCTACCCCCTTTTAAAGTCCTTTTGTCTTCCAGATGACCATTCAAGTGAAATGGAGCCCCGTGATGATGTCACGCTCCTCCTTTTATAATCTGTTTCAGTTTACTAGAACAGTCCATGCATGTGATGTGGTGGCTGCTTCACATTGGTCAAGCAACCCCCTTGCAAATGTGCTTCCTACATAAAAGTCAATTCTTGTTGGTGGAATCTATTCTTAAGTGGGTGAGAGACAGCCATTAACACTGTCTGGCCACTTGATAGTTGTGCCTGAAAGGCTGTTTGTGGGAGTTTTTTACCTTGCAACGTGCTTAAGTAGCGTTTACAACAATATTTTATAACTTCACATACTGAGGTAGCACATACAATCCAACAGGATATTGATGTTCAGCAGATCAAGACTTTTAAAATAATAGTACCAAGACATACCTCATAGAGAACATATCATAATTATATGACATTGGAGAAGATGGGGTTTTAGGATTGTTTTTTTCTGACACAGGGTGTCACAAATACAATCTATGTGAAGCCAAGTATATATCCACTTATACATAATTGATTATTCCAGAAAAAAGGTGACATGTCAGACCATAAGCTTAAACTTTGATATAAAACAAAAAGCAGAAGAAGCTTTCACATTGTATTTGCAACTGCCGGTCAGTTATCATTGCTAATTTACAAGCAGGTAACTTACCAAAGCAGCTCTGGATTGGCTGTTTAAACAGCTGGACAGATTAGACAGATGTGCTTGGAAAGTCTTCCTTCTGTGAAATAATAAAACAAATCAATAAGGCTGGTATCATCCTACTGGCAAAAACTGAAATCTCCTATTGGCAAAAACATCCCTTTGAAAGTCCAGAAATGCATGGTGTCAAGAGAAACATTTAAAACAAAATTTGGTTACACCTTTGTTAAATCATGGGAAAGTATTAACTCTCTTAATGGAAAGAGACAAGTCACAACTGATACCATTAGAAGCTATGCAGCACATACACCATTTCCCATTGCATCGTGACAGGATAGATTTCAACATTTGTAAAGCATCCTAAATAATTAACAAAGATCACAAAGCAGCAGTTGAACAACACTGCCATATTTCTAATCTTTCCGGAATAAATGTTAGCTGACTTCAACTGGTTTTGCTGAAAGCCTTTAGATGAGTAACAAACTTCAGCAGAGAATTCACCTCGGATTGGATAATAGACAACTGTAGTAATATGGGACCACTGTACAGTGCAAGAGACAGGGGTTATACAAAGTGGAGGAAAGGGCTTTGCCAATGTGCGTATTGCAGTAAATACCCTGCCTATCCAGGGAATGTGCGTTCATTGCACATGCAGGTTGTTGCACTTGAAAGAGTCACAGGCAGCATGTTACTATATATTATTTGTAATAAGACGACAGATGGATAAGACAGACCCACGGAAGAGTACAAGGAAACAATACTGGTTGGCTAACAGGCTGTGGTCTCAGCACACCAGCAGCCTTCCTGTGGTCATGCTTTTCTGCAGGCATCGCAGCAGAGAAGAGTTTTCAAGAGGATTTTGAAAGAAGTTAATGAGATAGCTTTGCAGATTTTTACGGTGAGCTCTCCCAGGCCCGATTGGCAGCACAGGAGAAAGCACAAAGGTGCTTGTTTGAAGATTGCGTTTGTCCAGGCCAGAGAATAAGATGTTGCAGTAATCGAGATGCCTGGATGAGAGTTTTAGCTGTCTGAATAGATAGGAAAGGCCATCTCTTGGACACGTTTGCAGAAAGAATCAGCAGGAGTTAGACATAGCCTGGATGTGAGATCTAGAGGGAGGTTTGAGTTGAAGATGACTCTTAGGTCACAGACATGAGTCAGAGGGGTGGGGGGGTGTCATATACAGAGATTGAGACAGAAGGTAGCAGGGAGAGTTTAAGGGGGAAGAGCAGGAGCTCTGTTTTAGCCATGCGTACGTGTGCGTGTGTGCATGAAGACAAGAACTGGAGATGAAAAGGGAGAATGAGTGGCACTAAATACGTTAACGCGAGGTGGTGGCTAGGTGAGGCTGAGTAAAAAGTCAGCAAAATGGCCAAATATATAGATTCTGGAAATCAAAACATAAACCACCAGTATATGAAATATTAGATACCAACCCACAAAAGAATGGAGAGTGTCATTTGGTGCCAATGTGAAAGGGAGGAAGAACTAAAACAATCTGTCATTTTTTTCTGGCTTTTTTGCTGAAACCAACTAACATTACCTGTGCCTGATCCAGGTTTTTTCTGAGCCATCTAGCTCTCAGCCAAGAGCCAGGCCCAGCTAGACACTGGGTAAGTTCCCTGACTGCACCATTTGGGTCCCATTGAATGAAAATGCAGAGTTGCCATCCACAACTGTTCCACAGCCCACATCATCTCACTATCTCCTTTGATAGTCTCATATACATGCCAGACAGGAGGGGTTACATACTAGAAACACATGTAACTCTACACACAAGAACCCTTGGGAAGATGTACAATTGCTCACCCTATGTTACCCTCGGGGACTCTCACAAAGAAAAGAATCATTCCAGAGCATCTCTCTTTACTTCTGCTGAGGAGCCAGTGGTAACAAAGATGCTGATAGACCTAAAAGAATAAGCATGGACTGCTGATCTGCATCCAACAGGGATCCAGACATTGTAGAATTTGCCTCATCACTTTACTGAGAATTTCCCCCATAAATGAAAATTTACTTTTCCCTATGCAAAGGGACACACAATAATTAGCAAGTCCGTTCACACCAATAAATGATTCCTCAATCAGGGACCTCACAACCCTTTTGTAAGGTATGCAGGAATCACTGGGTACACATATCCAAGCTACACCTGTCCAGGCTCTAGAGGCAGCAAATTCTAGCCCTCTTCATTGAAAGGAAGAGCCCAGCAAATGCACTGCTTGTGAGGAGTAAAGCAGGGGGAAACCTGAATAACCTTTTCCTCCTCTCCTGGAAAACAAAAACTAAGCTCCAACTTCTCAGTAGAAAAAAAACTGCAACCATCCTTTCCCTCCAGCCTTCTGGGAAGGCAGACAATATAAATGATCAATTTTGAAGAGTTATTCTCAAAACGTAAAAGACATACATATTATGTACCAGAATATAAGCACATTTTTAGCAATAGTTATAAATAATTCACTTTAACAAAGAATGACATGGAGGCCTAGCCATAGCCACATGGTGCTAATTACAATCAGATGTCCAGACAACCCAAGAGGCTGTTCTGTGGCCAGCAAATGGGATTTGCGGGCCATGGTGTGTGTGGGCTCTGGGGTAACTGCATCATCATGAATTAAAAGTGATTGATTTGACCAACCATGAGGGACCACTAGTGTCTGGTAAAGTTTGATTTGTAAACACATAAATGGCACTAATCTCACAGTTGGCATCCACTTGCTGCAGTGAAAATTTGTTTTTCTTATTTTTGTTTTTTAAAAAAGGGCTTTCTTAAGTTTCAAGTTTAAGCATCTACAGAACATCACTAATAGTGTGCTGAGGACGGCTGATGGTAATGCACATGGCAGTACTGAAGTAATTTAAGGAACGGTTTCTGATCATGGAACTACTCTTGGGCCTCACAAACTACTACTGTACCTACTAATTATTCGCTAATGGGTAGTCATTTGTAAATTTCAATTTGGCTGTTTGTCAGTTTCATTTTTATGCATTTAAGCATCTATTATCTTACATGTTTTTTCTATATTGAGCATTTTGAACATCTATATAGTAAGAAATGTGCAAACGTGTTAATGGTGTAATTCAGTTAAAAAAAAAACTCTGCTGGTTTAACTGAGGACAAAAACTGTCAGGGAAGATTAATAACCGATCTGCCATATACTGCATGGCATTGTTATTTCAGTTTATACTGTGTGCTCTCTACATACAGCTCTAAGTTCCTGCACAAAGCTTAAGCAAATAGACAGAAGAACTAAAAACTAAGACAAATAAATACATAGAGCTAAGCAATGATTGGGCAACCTGAGACCAGGCCACGTCACAAATCAAGCCTACAGACTAGAACAGCAGATAGTCCTTCTTCACCACCCCACCACGATATGTAGGGACACTGGATTTGCACAAGGTGCTTCCCCATACACCAGCCTGCTTCCAGCTGCCATCCTAAAATTTGGAGGGACACACAGCACGGTGAGCAGAAGCACTTGGCGACTTCTCCCTCCAACCCCCCAGAAAAGAGTTAGAGTTAGTATTAGTGTTAGTAGTGACATCCTCTGCACTCAATGAATTTCACTCGTGAGACTTCAAACAAAGAAATGTTTAGATACACACCCAGGATCTTCTCATTTCCAAATGAATGACTGAGCTATCAAATGAATAGCAGTAACAGCCAAAAAAAGGGAGATGTGAGCACACATTTCCTACCTGTTTCTGAATAGTTGAGTATTACATTTTAAAAGAAAATAAACAGAGAAAAGAAATGGAGAGATGTTTAGTTTTTCAAACCACCAAAGCCAACATTAAAATTTGTACGTGGTCTCCATTGTAATGTTTAAGCTGTACAGTGTGCTGCAAATCTAAATATATTGTTACTAAGCAAACTACGGGAGGAATTTTTAAGTGGAAGCACTGCAGCACAATTCCAGGTGGACCAGTTCAGCCATGTCTGTAATGAGTGTGAACGTACAATATTGGGATGATGGAAAAGGTTAATATGGAAGACAGCATCAATCAGAGCTGTGCTGGTACAGCATTTTTTTTTTTTTAACTTTCTTAAAAAGGGTTTACAGATCCTGAGAGTTTTCATATGGTCACAGTATTTCTAGCTAGGAGAAGCTGCAATATACTGGACTTTAAATCATACCATTTTACAGCAACTTGTCTTTCGCTCCCTCTATCCCCCACACACTTTAATTGTAATATGATATTAGGCAGCTGTCATTTCACTAACTGCTGGAGTTAGGGATTAATGCCTTAGAGTATTTAAAAACTGGAATTTTAGGATGCTTTCTAGCAGTAAAAGCATCAATTTCTAAAGAGGGTCACAACAGCAGCTATAAAAAAATCATCTCCAAATTTAAGTGGAGAAGAAAGATGGTATTTAGAACAATGAAATTTTAAATACCAGTAGCTGGCTATCTGCCAAGATTAGCGAGACATATGATGTGCCAAAGGAAATTTTAAAATCCTAGCTTTTTGTTGGATATTGGATCTTGCAATTGCTGGTCCCTTGGTATAGCTCAGATTTATTGCTACTAGTCCAGAGGTGATGTATGAAGTCCTGAACCGAAAGCTAGTTTACTGTCAAATCCCTAGGGTGAAATTCTGGCTCAACTGAAGTCAATAGCAAAACTCCCATTCACTTCAATAGGGTCAGAATTTATATCCTAGTATTTAAATTCAACATGCAATTTCATCCTAACCAGTAACAACATGCGGAACTTGCTTTCTTTACACAGAGCTACTTTCTAGACAGACTGGCTTCACTTTTCTTAGGACAGCAGTTCCCAGACATTTTGCCTGTGACCCCCATTTTCAGATGTGTTGTTTCCCACTACCCCAGACTGCATGGAAGTTGCCATTTAAAAAATGGTGTCCTCCATACATGGCATCCTCTGGACTGCATGACCTCACACACGCATAGTGCATGCGAGGTCATGCTGCATGGAGGGTGCCGTTTTGTGGAGCAAAATAGCGTCCTCCGTGCAACGTGACCTCATGCATACAGTGGGTGTGAAGTCACGCTGTGCAGGGGAGGCTGTTTTGTAAAACGTCATCCTCTGCACGCTCGGGATTGCCGTGACCCCATCTACTGAGGAAGTCACCCCACCTGGGGTCACGACCCACAGTTTGGGAAGTGGTGTTTTAGAATGTTAACTCTTTGTGCCTTGGCCTGTCTCTTAGCACAGGGGAGCCCTAGACTCTGGTAGGTACTTCTGGATGCCCGTTGTTGGTAATCCCAGTATTCTTCAACTAAATCCAGGGGTTTGCTATAGCATCTCCCTGAACACGGCAACCTGACAGACTACCAAACTGTGCTTGAGAATGCGCTATGTTCTTCCCCACGACAACATACACACCCCTTCTTTTTAGCCCGTCATAATCCAGGAAGTACCATGCAACTGTTCTCCATCTGCAAGATGGATCGCATTCCACGTCATCACAGGATTTACGGGCTGCTTTCTGGCCAACACTCCTGATTGCTCATCAGCGGCGCACACCGTCTTCAAGGGGAGAGAGCTAACTGAACTGGGCGGGTGGTGTGTGCCGCTGGTCCCCTGATGGGGAGAAGAAAGAAGGATCCCCATAACTCCGCCCCATCTCAAAACAGTAAATTCTCAAGCGCTTCCAACTACTGAGAGAGACACCTGAGGGATAAGGGGGCACATTTTGTCACATCTTTTAAAAATACATATCTTTCATCCCTTGAAAGTTAAGATAGGGTAGGGTCCACGAGTGGAGAGCTAGCTAAAAGACGTCACTGCTGATGTAACGGCGGCGAGTGCTTGGGTTGCCTGGCCCAGCCTGTTGAGCCGTTTGTGCTGACTGCCCCAGAAGAGGAGCATTCGGTGCATTACCTGAAAACTCACCTTTTCCGTTAGCACCCACCACAGCCAGCCCTGCAGCAGATGGTCACTCATTAGGTCAGTTTCAATCATAGGATTCCTTTGGAGCCTGGCGCCACTGAAGAGGGGAATGAGCAAATCCCGGGATGTTTAGTGACTGGCTGAGTTTTGCTTTTTGCAATATTGTTTTCAATTCCCCCCCCACCACTTCTTGACCATTTATGGTTTTACACATCAAGATGTAAACTGAGAATACACTCCAAAACCACGACTGCATAAGAAAGGTATTAACTGACCCCACGCCTCCAACCTGACGAGGTTGGTGTAGAGCTCGGCAGAAGGCCAAAGCTCAGGGGCTCTCAAACTGGGGTAGCAAACTGTCAGCCCTGTGTATGGCTGATAGCCAGAGTCCTTCAGATACGGGTGGCTGGAGAGCAGCAGATCCTAGCCAGGTGCTCTGGAGACAGTGCTGCTCCCACCAGCAGTGCAGAAGTAAGGGTACTATGGCATAAGGGTGTGGGTGGCATGGCATGGGGGGGGATTCATCACTTTTTTCCTGGGGTGGAGGGTCGTCACAGCCTGAAATATTTTCAAAGGGAGCCCTGGAAAAAAAAAGGTTTGAGAACCCCTGCCATAGCTGATGTGGAATCAGTACTTATTGCCAAAGACGGCATTGACGCCACTGATTGGCCGGTCACGTTACAGGACGGGTCTGATATCCCAAAGGCTTCTGTTGCAGCTGTTCAGCTTCAGCCTTGCGGAGCCGGTGGTGCAGAGCTGCCCACCCAGGAAGAACACTGGGAACACCGTAGATCAGGTAGATTGTGATTTCTGCACGGGAAGAGGGTAGGAATTGGAATGGAACAGAGGACTCCTGCCCAGGCACTGAGTCTGCATAAATGGAGTGGAGACATAGACCCAGCTTCCCTCTCCTTTCTTCATCCCCAGGAAGCAGCAATACTAATGGGGACTGGTACTGTGAGAGTCCCATACACAACAGGCAAGGAGAAGCAGGGAGGCTGTGACATAACTCGGGGCTTCTCGTAATCTGGCCCCAAATATTGTGACTTTGCCTGCAGGTGGCAAATAAGACATTATCGGACCTGAAATAGAAATTATGGGCTAGACTCTAGGCTAGTGTGAAGGCGGTGGAACTACACTGATTTACTCCAACTGAGGATCTGGCCCTACATTCACAGTGGCAGAAAAATGGCTTAGTACAGGACTGCAAAAAGAATATTGAACAGAAATACAAAGTCATGATTGCTGCAATATGGGGTTCATATCTGTGCTCTAAAGTGTGGATCAAAGGCAGAATTATTTGGCACCAAATAAGTGTTTGGGTTTGTTTTTTTAAAAGATATTAGCTGACAACAGCCAACGTGCTTGTGATGACACAGTATAATCAACCACAAAGGAAGATCACCACAAAATATTAAGAGGCATGTTCCACTTTTAAATAAATATCAGACAGCGGAAAGTTTACTTCTTTTTTAAAATTTAAAGGATAACAGATTTTCCTCTACAAATTCTTGTTCTTTCACCACACATTTCAACCACAAAGAACACATTGACTTGCAAAAACAAGATTGCCTAGAGAATGAAAAATTCTGAATAGTCTCATCTATCCATTCGCTGCTTGTGGTGTTGGGAATAAGGGATTTATCATTATTTCTTACATCAGAAACTTCTATTTCTCACTTCAGAATTCAATACATTATTTACCATTATTTCTTACCTCATTGCAACAAGAGGAAGACTTTGTTTCTATCATTATTCCTTCTTATATGTAAAATTAATGAAGTCAGAGTTACTAATATTTTTCAAGTGAAATTCGGTTTAGCTCAACTTTATAACTGTTTTGTGCTGGTCTTGACCTCACTGTAATAAAATTTAAATGACTGATGCATTAATTTTATACATACCATTGATACCAATCTTTTTTATTTGTATATAATAGTAAACAACAAGAAAATCCTCAACCCCTGTGAGTTTATATTCTCCAGATTCATACCCAGTTCTCCTGCTTTTACAGTCTGCATCATCTCGTCAAGATACAGGCTACAGATATAAAAAAATATATACAGGTTTTGGCTTGTAACATTTTAGGTTAACATTTGAGACATTTAAACAACAGACCCGGATGCTGCTCTGCCTTTATTAGAATTATGTCCTTTTTGTTGGTCAGTTCAGACCACAGGTCTCTAAATATGTATTTATGCAAATAAGTACTTATATCGATTGCCTTGAGAGAGGACAGTGAACAGCTATGTGAACACACTGACTCCTGGCTTGACACGGCCTCCATATTTCGGAACTGTAACAATCTGCAACATGAAAAGTTTCAGTACCACACAGACCAGAAGCCTGATTTCTATTCCCCTTAGCCCCTAACCAATGATTTATGTAAAGGCCAGATGCTGACTTCTTTGCAACTAGTGTACTGACAGTTCCACAAGGTTTCGTAGCATCCCTCATTAGAACTAGTATATCCAGCTGAGATTTGGCTTCCCAGGGCAAATGATAGATGTCTACCATGACACCACCATCTGAGATCAAAGAGCTAGTACATCATGCTGTGGAATTGCCTGTCAGTACGCTGCAATACGAAAAGTCTCTGGTGATTTGGACTTGTGCCATAAATGTCCACGCAGGTTGCAGAAACACTGTAAGGGTTAAGATTTTAACTATACTGATACATCTGTTTCTACAACATACATACATATGGCCAGTAAATACTTATCTAAATCTACAATTTAATGAGGCCCACCACCAGATATTGTATAGTCTCTGATTAGTTGAATAAGTGCCACATAACCCTTTTCTTTTAGTCTGAAGAAATTCAATCCTGCAAAGTCCTGAGCACTATGGCTTCAATCCAGTAAAGCACTTAAGCACGTGCATAACTTTAAGAACTAAGCAGTCCCATGGATTGTACACTCTGTCTTCAAAGGGAATGGATAACAATTATACAGTCTTTAGTATCTCAGTCCAGAAGTAATAGTCTATCTGCTATTTTGGTCAAGAACAGCAAGATTCATAGACTGATAGACTAAGGTCAGAAGAACAACCATGATCATCTAGTCCGAACTCCTGCACTCTGCAGACCACAGAACCTCACCCGCCCACTCCTATCATAGACCCCTACCCTCTGGCTGAGTTACAGAAGATCCTCAGATCATGATTTAAAGACTTCAAGTTACAGAGAATCCATCATTTACACTAGTTTAAACCTGCAAGTGATCCAGGCCCCACACTGCAGAGGAAGGTGAAAAACCTCCAGGGTCTCTGCCAACCTGACTGCGGGGGGGAAAAGAGGAAGAGGGGGATGATTCCTTCCTAACCCCAAATATGGTAATCAGTTAGACCCCGAGCATGTGAGGAAGACCCACCAGCCAAAACCCTAGGAAGGAATTCTCTGCAGTAAATCAGAACCTTCTCCATGTAGTGTCCCATCACTGGCCATTGGAGATACTTGCTGTTAGCAGTTGCAAATCATTTACATGCCATTGTAGGCTGTCTCATCTTACCATTCCTTCCATACATTTATCAAGGTGGAGCAACTGGAAATTTTACCCATTTTACACACATACCAAGGAAAAATATGTAAACTCACTGCAGTCAGTGGTAACCAATTTGTTTTAAAACAAACAGATTGTATGAAGAAATTGATGGTTCAAGACCATATTCTATATACGGAACTGCCACTGGCATTTTATGCAAAGATCAAAGGTAGAATAAAGCCCTAATATCATAGTTTGTCCATAAAGTAACATACTTTCCAGCTCAGCATTAAGATATAATTTTGAAAAGGTCTTAGTTTTACTGAATTTCTGGGGATCATGTCACTGCACAGAACATACAGGCAGGCACATGAATGAGTTAAAATGGTATAAGAAAGAAAGAAATATCAAGTAAAATAAGGAAGATGACAACTGTAGATAGTACTAAAAGATT
Source organism: Mesoclemmys tuberculata (assembly GCA_007922155.1). NCBI lineage: Eukaryota > Metazoa > Chordata > Testudines > Chelidae > Mesoclemmys > Mesoclemmys tuberculata. The sequence continues at coordinate 9,634,229 of ML675614.1, read as the reverse complement.
AATGTGTAAATGTACAGACAGTAAACCCCATGGCCTAAATGTATCATGTACACAAGCAAAAACTGGATTCAATTCAATGGGACAATTTTGCCCAAACAGAGACTTAAAAATTGGGCTCTCTATTAACATGATGAATGTTCTAATGAATTTTTAATCACTGAATTAAATCACATTTAAATCTTATGTTTATCTTATTTCAGTTTGTAACCCTTATCCCTGAAATGTCATCAAAAACTTTATGGACATTTGCTGTTTACTATTACTTTTTCTACAAATTCACACATTAGTGCACACTCTGAAGATATTACAGTTATGAAGGGTAAGAGTATAAGACCTCCTTGGCACTGCAGCAATGATAATAGATTATCAAAAAATTCTGAATTGTCCCATTTAAAAAAAAGGGCTGGTGCTATATATATAGAGATTACTTACTATAACTGGAGGCTTTTAGAGATGGGTGGTCCCTACCTGTATTCCACACGTGGGTGCATATGTGCACCAGGCGCGCACCTCTCCAGTTCCTCTTTTACCAAATCCCACTGAATCCAACGCAGAGGGGATGGAGGGCAGGTAGCGGAATACGCATAGGGACCACAACTCAAAGAACCTCCAGTTACAGTAAGTAACCTCCATTTCTTCTTTGAGTGATGGCCTCTAAGAGTATTCCACATGTGGATGACTATCAAGCAGTGTTCAGACTGGAAGATGGTCTGAGGAAACTGGAAGCAGAGATGTCTGTAGCACTGCAGTTCCTACTGCTGCATCTGTGGCTGCTGCTGGCATTAGAGCACAAAGTGACGTGAAAGAACGAATGGAACTCCAAGTCACCACGCTGCCGATGTCGTTCAGTAGAATGTCCAATAAGGACACAGCTTATGCCTGCGTGGAATGAGCTGTGACACACCCAGGAGGGGCAAGTGTTGCTATTTCGTACTGCTCTAAGATGCATGCCAAAGCCCATTTTGAAATCCTCTGTTATGGTAGGGCTTATCCCCCCACCCTTTCTTCCAAGGCAACAAAGCGTCTCAGAGACGTTCTAATGGGTTTGGTCTCTGCGGCTGGAATGCCAGGACACACTTCAGATCACAAGAGTGAAATCTCTTCTCCTCAAAAGAAGCGTGGGGTGTGGGGAAAAATACAGGCAAGTGTATTGATTAGTTACTTGGAACTCTGGCAATCCCAGGGTGTAGCCTAAGGGAAAGCTTCTCCCTGGGTCTGACATCCTGGCTCCTCACTTACTGACCCTTCTCACTGAAGTGGTGGCTACTGAGAACGCCACCTTCTTGGACAGATGGGTCATGGCACATGTCGCAAAAGGTTTGAAGGGCAGGCCTGGGAGTGTTCAAAAGACAAGGTTAAGCTTCCACTTGCAGCATAGGTTTAATGGCTGGTAGGAAGGTTCTGATCAAGCCCTTCATAGACTGAACCATGATCAGGTATGTGAAGATAGAACATGCTTCCACAGGGGGGTGGGGGGGAGGCACTAATTGCTGCTAGGTGTACTTGCAGTGAACTGAGGGCTATACCTGAGGTCTTTAAGAAGAGAAGATAGTCTAGGATAACTGGAATGCCCAGAGTATCAAGTGCATGCTGGTAGCAATGCGTCCAGGCCGAAAATCGCCACCATTTTACCTAGGTAGAGTCTAGCAGAATCTTCCTGCTTTGGGTCAGGACTTGCTGAACAGGGAGCACGAGCACTCTATGTCCAACGCTTATCCAAATGCTGGGCTGTGAGGTGGAGTGAGCTTGGATTGGGGTGCTTGATTTTTTCCCCCCATCCTGACTTAGGAGATCCTGAAATGTGTGGATCCTGAAAGAGGGGCACATGGATGTCATCGGGAGTTCTGTGAACTGAAATTGTCTGGGCCAGTTGGGTGCTAGGGGGATGATGGTGGGAGGAAAGCCCTGAGGTCATTTGTCCAGGAGAGCAGATCCCTAAAAGTGTTGGCCTATGGCTCGCCTGGAGCAATACATGGGAAGCTTCCTGTCCATTGTGGGACATAATTGGAAAGGAAGACACGATTCCGATTAACGGCATGCAGCGGTAAGAAGGAACTGGAGAGGTATCAACCGCACTGGCTCTTATATCCTCGCTTGGGAGCATGTGGAGAGCTGCTGCGTGCGTGCGGCTCAACGGACCCTGGCTTGAAGAAAGTCTGGACCCAAGTGCACGGTGCACATGTGTATCATACATGGAGTACACGTCAGGGCATCACTCAAAGAAGGTTTTGTATTTAAAAATGTGAACCCATGCTGCATTAAAATGCATTAAAACCCTTAAGTGTATTGATCATTTCATTCGGGACTTCCAAATGAATTACTTAGCTGCATGGACGTTACACTCATACATGCAAAGGCTCTTGTAAGCATGCACACGTTCAACTTTAAGCACGTGACCAATCTCACTTCACATGAATAAAGTTAAGCTCATACTTAATTGTTTGCAAGTGAGAGCCATCATCATCGTTCCATGCTCCATTCTAGAGGGAAGATTCAGCAAAGGCAAGAAAGTGAGGCTCAAGAAATTCAGGAACGTTCAGGAGAGTTCTTGAATAAGATGGAGCATATTGTTAGATTCCAGATTCCTTGAGGCAAGCAAGATAAGCAGTCAGTGAGGGAAAACAAGACTGGTATGAATCCAAGAAGGGCAAACAGCATAAAGGAGAAATGCATTACATTTATGGCTGAACTATAACTTCCACCTGCAAAGGTTTTCCTAAAGGAATTAAAATGACATGTCATTCTCTTTCTAGGAAATATGCAGTACACTGCGAAGTAAATTTCCTACAGTGGGATTAGAGGTATTTAATATCTGAACTTACAACTAACATGACATTAAAATGAACTTCTATTTTCCATTTCACTTACAATACACAAGCAATAGTCATCATTTCCCCCCCCTCCCCTCTAGTCTTACTGTGAAAGAGAGCTAAAAGTAGACTGTTTCCAGAAGAGAGGTACTTCTCTTAATGGAGTCTTAGAATATCTCTAGATCACCAATGAACCAATGAAAGATTACACAGTGAGAGCTCATTATACCCACATATTAAAGGCCAACCTGTGCCCCAGTGCAGGCATGTGAAATGCAACTGACGTCACCAGGGCTGAATTTGGCACAAAAAGACTAATTACAAGGCTGCATGGAATGTACAAGCACTGGACAACGTTATTATAATATACAACAAAGAAACTGTACTGTGAGGTAAAAGCAGCTGCACTACATACCTGCACTTTCTCTTTAAAGTCACCTGAAATGTCTACTTCTATTACAAAGAAACATTACTCTTAATATCCAAAAATATTCTGTGTATGCCCAGTCCCTTTCATTTGCCACTGGACTAATGAATAGGGAACTCTCTCAAGAAAGTGACATTTATTGCTGTTTGAAAAATATTTTTACATCAAAACAGCTGTTTTGAAACACCACAGCAAAGAACACAAACTGAAGGCCACATTGTGCATTGGTGGTAGCCATAATTCAAGTTGAAAAGAGCATCCCATTACAAACCCATTTTTCAACACCATCCCCAACTCCTCCTCAAAAATCCATGCTGCATCTCACCCAAAGAGAGAATTCTTCTGGGTAAGTCAGAAACCTTGACTCTTTTGAAGACAATGGGAATTTTGCCATTAACTTAAGTGGGGCCAGGATTTTCCCCTCTCCCTCCAGAGTGAATGTTGCAGTGTTTTCTAATATTATTTGTAGCTCAATTTGAAAAAAAAAATTCTAACAATTTTTGAATTGTCATATTTCCAGACTGCCTTGGTCTAAATTCCAAATGTGTTCTACTGGCCTTCTGGAGAACAGTCTTTTAGTACATTGGGGTGCTAAAAAGACAACATGGTTTTTCTGTGTGGAAGCAGGAAAATTTTGGAAAAAAAATATTTATAAATTCCTGTTACGGACTTGTCTTAGTCTGTCAGGGATTCAGGTTTAACAAAAAATAGAAATAGCAATGAGAGGAAATGATACAGAGATTGCAAAAATCCTGTCACTTTAAAGACAGAGACTGACTCAGTTTAACAACTCTGGTTTGGAACAACTGACATAGAAACCAGGAGCTAGCAACCTTGATCCTCTCAGCTGATTCTGGTGTAAGATCGAAGGTGCATTTAAAGTGCTAGAATTTGAGACAGGAAAACTGGGAACTATTTCCAGAGCTAGAAGGGAGCTTGTCAGAAGTATAGGCAATAATAACCATTGCACATAAAATTAAGACTATTACACTTCCCCACAGATGGTACACCTCATTAAATATCACAGTATTGAAATGTCACCATAAATTCAACTGCTATGCCCAATATAATGAAATCGTGACATACTTTTGACAGCAAAAAATGGTCTGGGACAATAAAGAACTGGGATGTGAAAAAGAAGACAAACATAGGGTATCTGAAACAAGCTGCAATGTCTCTTTGATGCTGACTTGCCAAGACAGATCTGCAGGGTGGGCAAGAGTGGGGGGAAAGAAGAAAGCACTATAGAAATGTAAGATATTATAACTGATTATTAATTCTACAAGTATCATTTTAGTCTATAAAGTACACTGTACAATTGTCTGACTGCCCCTCTATTCTTATTGAATCTTGGTTTAAATTGGATTACATGAGTCTTGGCCTGTTGTTTGGAGGATTTCACGAGACTGTCCTAGCGAGGTGAAACCTTCAGCCTCTGATGATGGGTCCTGGAATTTCCTGGAGCCTCTATCACACAGGTTTCTTGTTCAAATGAGCACAGGCTAAGAAACCCACTGCCATAAAAATCACAGGGCTGTGGTCTAATGGATGCTCTGGAACCACTTAATGACCATGGATGAGTACAGGGCTTAAGGGCAGAATAGTGACAATACCCCAGCCAAAAACTAACTTCTGTTTAAAGTTGTTCAAGTGCAAAGCCTTTCCAGCACATTCACTAAGAGTCTAGAAAATCACGACTTAAGCCAATATTCGCAATCACACCCACCTCAACAGACATACCTTACCATCCAAACACACACACTGCAACTGTGAAACATGCAGAGTCATGCACTGTACACAATCCAATACCTCACTCAAGCACAAAACCTTCCCTCTGCAAGATTAATTTATCATACCTGGAGTGTTAACGACTACACATTTTCAAGGCTATCTACGGGCCTGAGCATTTAACTCCCTTTGGAATGCAATGGAGCTCGGGTGCCAAACTCTCTGATGCAACTTGAATATCGCCCACCAGAGTCAATAACAGGAGGTTTTTACCTGAGTCCGAATGAGATTGGAGTTGAGGGTTTTCATTTCTCTGTGAGTGCAAGGACTGGATTTGATCACTGAAAGCGGTTCTGTGTCAGAACATAAAGTGTATTTGTTGAGTAACCGTCCTCTGGGTGGTTTTAACCTGATGGAGCGATAAGGAATGCCGAAGGATTGTGTGACAGCGAAGACCTGGCTTGGTCCCTGAACTATTCATTTCCAGATTTCTAAAGTTTGGATTGTATTTAAAAGGAGAGGGCAATACTGTTTTGTTTTTGGATGTTGACGGTAAGGCCCTTTCAGGCTTCACTCTATTTAAGGACGTTTTTTTCTTTATGAGAATACGGAATTCAACGTTGTCAGAATTTGAACTCTCTGCAAAAGGAAGCACATGGTTTTTCTTTTAGTAAATCTATTGATGGTCCATTCCATATTCCATCAAGTAGGCGGGCAGCATTTTGCCTCAAGAAAAGCACAACTGTGAGCAAAACCTTTTAATTTTTCCCCCTTCACATTATCACTGTTCAAACCCAAATTTTACACAGTCTTCTTGAGCACGCAAACCTCAACAAGCCAGGTAAGCTAAATATATGCTGGGCAGGCGAGCCTGGCGGTGTAAGCGAGAGAAAAATAAATCCCTGCTCTACCACCAGAGCAGGGGAGAGCAAGAGGGAAAGGGGTCACATTAATAAACGATCCCGGGTCACCCTCTGCCTCATCCCTCACCCCAGCCCCTCCCACTAGGACTACTCCCGGTACAGGAGCTGCTTGAGCTGCCGTAACTCTCAGGTATGGCTGCCGAGATAGCCAAACCTTTGGCTGGGTACCTCTCTAGTACTACTCTAAGCCTGCCAGTGGGTGGTGCTGGGGAAGCCTCCTGTTACAATCACTCCTCTGAGGGCGGAGGAGGTGGGCTCTCCGTGCATCGCCTATGTGGGATTTCCCCTAAGTAGGGATGGGGTGACCTCCACCACCTCTACTTGCCACTGGGGGGCACAGCCTTCAAGCTAAGGAACCCCTTCTCCTTTGCTGACCTCTGCTCACCAGTCAAGCTGTCAACTAGGATATTTTTCATTGGCCTAAAGAGTCCCTGTAAGATTCTTCCCTGGACGGCACCTGGCTAGACGTGGGGAAGTGAGAGGAAGGGCTCATCAACACGCTTTCGAAGATAATGTCACTTCCAAGGACATGACTGCCTTAGACAGCAGTTGAGCAGGGCACAAATCAGAGCTTCTGCCTTTGGAAAGGGGAAGGTACAGGCACTTGCGTGAAGCTTCTATCAGTTTTATGAAGCCACTTGTGAAGGCAAAATTCCCTGCTGCAGGATAAGGAGTAAGTAGCCATTGTGGCTGTGCAGCCACAAAGGTAGACTCATAGACTCATAGGTCAGAAGGGACCAATATGATCATCTAGTCTGACCTCCTGCACAAGGCAGGCCACAAAACCCTACCCATACACATTTATAACAACCCCGAACCCATGACTGAGTTATTGAAATCCTCAAAAGTGAGATTTGAAGACCTCAAACTGCAGGGAATCCATCAGCAAGCGACCCATGCCCCACGCTGCAGAGGAAGGCGAAAAACCTCCGGTGCCTCTGCCAATCCGCCCTGGAGGAAAATTCCTTCCCGACCCCAAATATGGCGATCAGCTAAACCCTGAGCATGCGGGCAAGACTCACCAGTCAGCACCCAAAAAGGAATTCTCTGCAGTAACTCAGTTCCCATCCCATCAACATTCCCACAGACCATTGAGCAGACTTATCTGCCGATAATCCAAATCAATTGCTCAAATTAAACTATCCCATCATAGTAGGTAGTTTCAGACTGGGGAGGATCCTTTATCTCATACGTATGTTGGACCTCAGCCTTTAAGAGCTGTTGAAGCAACTTTAATATCGTAATTCTGTCTTGGAAATTTTTGCCTGCTATTGTTCTAACTGGCATCTCTTACTGAAAGATTACAGAAAAATACAGAACTATCGTTCAATGTGTTTACTTTGTGCATCTGACAGCAGCGACCATCGAGGCAGTTTCACCGGTTCCTGTATGTAGTCAATCATTTCAGCCCTGATCTGCACAAACTTTTTTTTACTCACGCGAGTTATCTCATTTTGTGAAGTTACTCAAGTCTGCAAGTAAGTCATTGCAGCATTGGGACCTTAGCCATTTTCATGTGTTTGTGTGGGTCTTTCTTCCATGCAGTAATAGGACAAGACAAGCCATTTAAAACAAAAGGAAAACGGGATTGTAAATCCACAAAAATTGGCAGGCAGTCTCAGAAGTACCTGAAATTACCTTTGTCTTTGAAATGCACTGGATTTCGAGTCAATGGTGTCCTCTTAAATGACCTACTCTTCTAATCAGGGAAAGAGTGCTGAATTGTCATCTCTCTCTGACATAAGGTCCAGAATCTATGAGGGCGTCAGCTAATTGGATGTAGTGTGGGTAACACAGATTCATGCTGCAGAGGTGATGATGGCTAATAGTGATAGATTGCAAACTGATGCCAGTTGAAGGTTCACTGCATATAAAGCTGCCTAAATGCATTTGTATTGAAGTATGATGGATAAAATGAGGGCATGATGTTAAACAAGTTCACACATTTTTCTTTTTGAAAATTAAATGAAATAAAATACATACAGATTGGGAAGGATTAATTTGTTTATTCAATTCTGTATTTTAACTCTGTAAAATGATGGGTACAGATTCAAAAATGAAAACAAGTTAGGCTAATCCAGTGATTCATATAAATGACCATTTTAATTCTTTTTAATCTGCAACTGAAATGTCTTTCATGTTAGATTGCAGGGCATATTTTTGTTTCTGATTTGCTGCTCACAGAAATCATGCACATAAATGTCTGTTTAGGTTTTTGGCAGAGAAACAAACGTATGGCTGTATGAGCAACAGACATGTCTATAGTGGTACATAATGGAAGCAATTACAAGAGAAGTGTCAAAACACTTAAATTATTAATTTTTCTGATTTTTTTTCTGATTTTTTTTCTGATTGTTTTCCTTATGGAAAACAATGCTCTAGGGATAAAACCTATCAGGTTCTACAGAAATTGACCTAAAATCCTACAGAATTTATTGGAAAATGACATCATTTCCCCCCATCCTATATAATTAATTATATAGTAGAAATACAATTCTTAAATTCTATAGGATGGTTCAAAACAATCTGCATAAAGTTTATCACTGTCTATTGAACACCATACGACTTTTCCATAAGTGTTGACAAAACAAACCCTATGTCAGATGTAAAGCAATAATCTTTATACAGAGCATTGTGGGGTACAAAGAGTCAGGAGGTTCCGTTTAAAAACAGATTTTTATAGGAAAAAATATTTTGTAAATGTAAAATAAAAACTGTTGATGGAATGTTTAATTTAAATACAAGGAATATGTAAGCTATTTTCCACATGGATTTAAATACCCCTTGCAGGGTTACAATGTTACAGCACTTTGCTCCTCGATGAGGCTTTGTCCGACATTAACTCTACCAGTCTAGTTAAAGCAATACAAACTCACCAGTGTGGATGCAGTTATAAAGGTGCTTCCCATCATTATAAAACTCACTTCTATACCGGTAAAACTGTGTCCACACTAGGATTTGTATCACTCGGTAAATAATCACAGCCCTAATGGAGATAAATATGCTGGTACAACTTTCGAGTGTAGGCCAGACCTGAAAAATAAAAGCAAACGGACTAGAAATCAGAATGAATCTAATTAGAAAACTTCCCTTTTTCAAGCAGACCTGAAGTACACAAAGCAAACAAACAAAACCAGTGGTGAAAAATTAAATTGATTTTTAAAATGGCTGAGCTTAAATTATGTTAAGTATTATTAGTAAAATTAGGAAAGGAAAATTATCTTGATTTTGTAATATGGTTCTTAACCAGACAGTGTCCCTTTCATTCATCTTCCCGATTAAAAATAAAACAGAACGTAAGTGAACATATGTAACACAAAGAAATCCCACTAAAAGTTCAGCTAAATGCAAGGAAAGTCTGATCAGCTTCATTCTGAAATAACTATTGATCAGTGAGAAAGAACCAAATCCTCACACGCGGCGCAAGGAAGCGAGGGTGGTGTTGAAATGTCTTTTGTAGAGGGTGCAATCACCCCATCTTCCCCTTCCCCATGCTATCCAGAATGCAAACACTAACTCCAGAGACATTGCTGCAAATAGCTGCCACACCCTTTACACAGGGGAACTCTGCCAGAGGATCAAAACAGCCACTGCTTTGGCTGCTGCAGATCCTCTGAAACTAAGGGCATTTCATTATCTTAACATGTCATTATCCTCAAATATAACTTGCCTTGTAGCAAACATCTTGAAATGATCTCTTAGTTCATGTGGTTCTATCTGTCTATCCCTCATCCTCCCACATCTCCCCTCCTATTCTTGTAACTCTCACCTACTGTGCTTTGTCTTCCATTAGGCCCCAGTCCCACACTGAGAACCATACAGGTGCTGCCAGTACAGTTCTAAATTCAGGACCAGGGCTGTAGATTTCAAGCTCTTTTGAAGTAGAGTCTGTTGCCTCGTATGTGTTCGTACAATTCCCTGGCACACAGGGGTCCTGATCAGACTGTAGCTTTGCGTGCTACTGTAATGCAAATAAATATTGCTTTCTCAATCTAGATTTCAATACTCTATTCACCACAGTATTATCATTAGGCTTTTCTAGATCTTCTCACTGCCTGGCTTCCAAAAGCAGCAAGTTCCAAAAGCATTCATTTAGGTGCAGTAATCGCAGTTATTTTACATTTTGATTACCAAAGCAATGTGATCAGATTGCAGGGAGCAGTTATTTTTCTGCTAAATTTGTGCCTCTTCTAATGAATAGTCTCTTCTGCTGCACTGATGAAAGAAAATGTTACACTTAGAGGCACCTGGAAAAAAGCTATACTAAAGCTGAATAAAACAATGAAAGCCTCATGATAAATGGTTTCAATGACCTATCAAAAATTCTTTTCTAGTAATGATTAAAAGAAAAACAAAGGCAGAAAGAAAGCCTGACGTATCTGATTCGGCTTGACATACATTTCCTACAAGATAGCAAAATACACTGAAAAAGTGGCTAGGGCTAGATTTTACTGTGACACAAAAACCCCCTTTTCACAATAAAATCAGTAGATCAACCAGGTCATTAAACCCACTACTTAGAATTGCAGAACGGCCTCAGTCCCATCAATTTTATAAATAGATTTTATTTTATTTTTTTAAATAAAAGGGGTCAGTGGTAGATATTTAATCAAAAAATACCAGCAGCAGCAGCTAATACCAGCCCACATATATGGACGCCTCTGCTCATATGAAGCAGGAATGTAACTGCAAGCAAACCTACAATTAATGGATGACTAATAAAAACATTAAGAATGGACATACTGGGTCAGACCAATGGTCCATCTAGCCCAGTATCCTGTCTCAACTAGTGGCCAGTGGCAGATGCTTCAGAGGGAATGAACAGAACTGGGCATTATCGAGTGATCCATCCCCTGGTGTTCATTCCCAGTTTCTGGCAGTCAGAGATTTAAGGATGCCAGAGAACGGGGTTGCCTCCCTGATCATCTTGGCTAATAGCCATTGATGGACCTATCCTCCAGGAACCGATCTAAATCATCTTTGAACCCAGTTATATTTTTGGCCTTCAAAAACATCCCATGGCAATGAGTTCCACGGTTGATTGTGCAAAGTACTTCCCTTTCTTTGTTTTAAACTTGCTGGCTATTAATTTCATTGTGGGAGCCCTAGTTCCTGTGTTATATTAAGGGGAGTAAATAACACTTCCCTACTCGCTTTCCACATGTCATTCATGATTTTATAGATCTCTATCATATTCCCCCTCATGTCATCCCTTTTCAAAGCTCAACCATCCCAGTCTTTTTAATCTCTTCTCATATAGAAGCTGTTCCATACCCTAATAAATAACTAGAACACATGCAGTATTCAAGGTGTGGGTGTACTAGGGATTTATATAATGGCATTATGATATTATCTTTTATTATCTATTCTCATTCCTAAGGTTTCCTAAAATTCTGTTTATTGACTGCTTCAGCACATTAAGCTGATGTTTTCAGGGAACTATTCACAATGACACCAAAATCTCTTTCTTGAGTGGTAATAGCGAATATAAACCCCACCATTTTGAGTATAGTTGAGATTATTTTTCCACTGTGCATTACTTTGCACTTATCAACTTGGAATTTCACCTGCCATTTTGTCATCCAGTCACCCAGTTTTCTGAGATCTCTTTGTAACTCTTCACAATCTGCTTTGGACTTGATTGAGTAATTTGTAAGGTCTGCAAATTTTGACCACTTTTTCCAGCTCATTAAGGAATATATTGAACAGCACAGGTTCTGATACAGACCCTTAGGGTACCTCCCCTATTTACCTCTCCCTTCTGTGAAAACTGACCATTTATTCCTAGTCTTATCTCCTACCATTTTAACCAGCTACTCATCTATGAAAGGACCTTCCCTTTTCCCCCATGACTGGTTAGTTTGCTTAAGAGTTTTTGATATGAGACCTTTTCAAAGGCTTTCTGAAAGTCCAAGTACACCATCAACTGGATCACCTTTGTTCACATGCTTGTCGACACCCTCAGAGAATTCTAATATATTGGTGAGGCATTATTTCCCTTTACAAATGCCATAGCAATTCTTCCACAATGTAACTTGTTTCTCTAAGTGTCTGATAATTTTGTTCTTTACCATAGTTTCAACCAATCTGCCTGATACTAAAGTTAGGCTTACGAGCCTGAAATTGCCTCTCCCATATACAAATGTATTGGGGAAGAGGGGTGCATGGGAGAAATGTACCATGACTAGAAATTTGCTACCGCAACATATCCTGCCCTTTGCATTGCAAGACAGTCAGCACAGGAGAAAAGAGGCAGCACGGTTTCAAATACAAGTACAGATCAGAAAATACATCAGAAACCCTGCAGATCTTGTTCCCCATTGTGACTGTTGCACATTCCTTTGGCCTCCCACATTACTAATCACAACGTGGCTAGGCTGCCGTTGGTCTCCCTGCAGCAGCTACGCTCAGTCCCTCACAAAGCACATTGCTTTATGGGAGACACATGCATCAGGGGATTAATCCCCAATTCCTTGCCTTCTGCACTCCTCTGCCCTACACCTTCCTCGAGTTGCACCTAACACATGTTGTGGATGGCCTGATGGTATGAAACAACCTTCAAATCAGAGAAGATGAGGATTGGGAGGGACCTAAGGAAGTCATCTAGTCCAACCACCTGCTCAAAGGAGGACCAGTCCCAATTAAATCATCCCATCCAGGGCTTTCTCAAGCCTCACTTTAAAAACCCCTAAAGATGGAGATTCCACCACACCCCCAGGCAACCCATCCTGGCGCTTCACCACCCTCCTAATGAAAACGTTTTTCCTAATACCCAACCTAGACCTCTCCCACTGCAACTTGAGACCATTGCTCCTAGTTCTGTCATCTGCCACTACTGAGGACAGCCTAGCTGCACTCTCCCTAGAGCTCCCTTTCAGATAGTTAAAGGTTGCTATCAAATCCCCCCTCATTCTCTCTTCTGCAGATTAAACAAGCCTAGCTCCCTCAGCCTCTCCTCATAAGTCATGTGTTCCAGCCCCCTAATCATTTTTGTTGACCTCCGCTGGACTCTCTCCACTTTGTCCACATCCTTTCTGTCACATCCCTTCAAAACTGAACACAATACTCCAGATGGGGCCTCACCAGTGCTGAATAGAGGGGAATAATCACTTCCCTTGATCTGCTGGCAATGGTCCTACTAATGCAGCCCAATATGCTGTTAGTTTTCTTGGCAACCAGGATACACTGTTGACTCACATCCGGCTTCTTGTCCACTGTAACCCCTGGCTCCTTTTCTGCAGAACTGTTGCTTAGCCAGTTGGTTCCCGGTCTGTAGCAGTGCTTTGGATTCTTCTGTCCTAAGTGCAGAACTCTGCACTTGTCCTTGTTGAACCTCATCAGATTTCTTTTGGCCTGTCCTCTAATTTGTCTAAGTCACTCTATCCTATTTCTACCCTCCAGTTTATCTACCACTCCCCCCAGTTTAGTGTCATCTGCAAACTTGCTGAGGGTGCAATCCACCCCATCCTCCAGATTATTAATGAAGGTGTTGAACAAAACCAGCCTCAGCACTAACTCCTGGGGTACTCAACTTGTTACCGGCTCCCAACTAGACATCAAGCCGTTGACCACTACCCACTGAGCTCAATAATCTAGCCAGCTTTCTGTCCATCTTATAGTCCATTCATCCAACACATACTACTTTAACTTGCTGATAAGAATACTGTGGGAGACCGTATCAAAAGCTTTGCTAAAGTCAAGGTATATCATGTCCACCACTTTCCCCACACCCACAGAGCCAGTCATCTCTTCATAGAAGGCAATCAGGTTAGTCAGGCATGACTTGCCCTTGGTGAATCCATGCTGACTGTTCCTGATCACTTTCCTCTCTTCCAAGTGCCTCAGAATGGATTCCTTGAGAACCTGCTCCACGATTTTTCCAGGGACTGAGGCTGACTTGACAAACAGACAATTTAACTATGCTTCTCCTCCAATGACTTCTGTGAGTCCTCTTGGCCAGAGTTTAGGATCCAGCACTCCCATGTGTGCCATACAAACGGAGGAAACATACGACCTTAAGTTATTTGCAGTGCCATTTTACCCTACTATGCAGGTGGCAATTTAGTATACCCCATGAAGATAAAGATATAACATATATTCAGGTGGGAAAACAAAAAAAATATAATTTTTAACCAAAATTATTCCAATGGAAAACCAAAAATTACTTCAAAACTATTCAAATGTTTACAGAAAACACGGGACAATGTCTGCAGACCGAGACTGTTTTTTTCCTTATGTGGCAATTGCCTAAAGCAACAAGTAAAGTGCCAAACCTCAAGACCCCTGACACGATCAGGCTTGAGTTAAAATGCATACAGAGGTGCTCGAGTGCAAGGAAACAATTTATTATTGTTTTCTCTAAAACATAACACCCGAAACATTGCTCTGTGGGAGGAAGGGGCTGAAAAGCTCCAGATAAGCACTCAAAAGTTTTGTTTAACAGAATCTGTTATATCTGCAAAAACTGGTCTGATAAATCTTCTGTGAATTGTAATACTTACTTTCATAGAATGCCTTTCATCTGAGATTGTCAAAGTGCTTGGAAAACATTAATAATGTCTCAAATCACCTCTGAAAGTGAAGCATTATTCTCTTTCTAAAGGAGGGGAAGGTGAGCAGATCAGTGAAATGATTTGTTCAAGGTCACTGCAGCTTGGAGCAACACAAACTTGTGCTAGCAGGGCTCACGGCAGTGTGCTAAAAATAGCCTTGTGGATGCTATTAGCCACTGACCATTTCCGTGGGGTAGGGTAGGTCGGCGCGAATGGTGGCTGATCCAAGCCTCCGCTAGTGCGGCACCGTCCATGCTGCTATTTTTAGCATGCTAGCTCAAGCCCTGCTATTGCGAGTCTACCTCCCAAGGCTTGCTCCCAGCTGCAGTGTAGACATACACAAAAAAGGGTACGACCCGAAAAGGCGCCTGACAGTCATGTACAGCAGTAGAGCTGGAAACAGCATTCAAAAGCCCTGACTCCCAGTGTCTGGCTCTAACTCCCATGCCTTAACCCCCACATATGAATGTTTTGCCTGGTGGGTTTTTGGCCACAGATGGAACCAAGACGAATGGAGATACGAGGGGAAAAAAAAAAAAAAAACAGCTTGTAGGAAGAGTTGTTCCAGATCTCACAGAAGATTTGATGGCAGATTGTTTCTGCTTGCATCCAAACTGGTTCGCCCAGACAAAACTGTTTATTAGAGCTAAAGCCAACCCTCGCTGGTTTAATTAAATGTTGTGCCTGGAAGGCTGGCACATCTTACGCTGCAAAGATTTAAAATCTCATTTTCAGCACTGATTACTTAGACCACTTTTACACAACAGCAACGGATTAAATCTCATTCAAAACTGATTAAATCTGTACTGAGGTAAGTGGGAATTGCAGCATACAATCAAATTCCATTTTCCTTTACATGTTCTTTAGGGCACCTTTTAATTCTGCAAAGTAGCATGTTGCTTGCCAGCCTCCTCTAAGCTTAAATCATAAACTTCCCATTTTTGCTGTCAGTCCTCTGTGCTGACGTACCGTATACATGAAAATCAAAAAGGTGCATTTGCAGTAACTTTAACTTTTATATTCAGTTCTGCACAGTTTATGAAGGACACTGTTACAAAAGTGAGGCGAGGATGCGAGGTAACAGCATTACAAAAGAGCTTTGTGTCCTAAGAACGGACGTGCAGATTATGCTCGTATAACAAAGACGTCTGAAGCATTTTTAAAATTATATAATCACTGTACAATTTACTTCACTTCAGAGCCCTACCATTAATCATGGACCATATGCACGCACGGTGTCCAGCCGGATACTATACACCTGAGGCCAGATTTTCAAACGGGCAGTACTCGCAACTCGAGACAGATTTTCAAAGGGAGCCCAGCTCCCAAGGAAGCACCTAAATAAGGGCAAGGTTTTCATAGACAGTCAGTAACCAACACAGTGATGCCCGCTGCCAGACTTCCAAGAGAGTCCAGCACATTTCCCTTCTGAAAATCTCCACTTACTTTTGGTGCTTCAGAACCAAGCTCTTTTGAAAAAATCACCCCATGGTGCCTTATGAGCACATCTCAAACACATACTGGGCCTGATTCAGATCTCAGATATTGACATGACTCTCTGATCTTCGTGTATCGCTGTGCTCTGAATCAGGTAGTACACTGGGAAAAGCCTTGCTTGTTTCTTACGTCAAGGCATCAGTAGGTCAACTACTAGAATGTGTTTCCCTTTCCTTTCTTTAGGACATTTCATGCTCTCTAACAGTTCAGGATAATTAATATTAATCAGACTATGCACGTGCTGTTCTTCATAATAAAAATCTTTTCTGGCATGCCAAACTGTTCTGTATCATTGAACTTTTATCAGTTGAAGGGCTTTTACTTACTAATTGGACCGAATGGCTTTTCTTCCAAAGACTGAAGAATTGCCATTAACAAATTATCTGCATTTTTAAAATATGAACAAATCAATTAAAGCTTTTAGAAAAGGAAACAGCCTTTCAAACATTATCTAATTAGAAGTTTAACCTGTGGGTACACCAACACCATAAGAGAAATCATTAGATTAATTGAACAAGTGTGAAAGACACAGACCTGTTGGATTGAAATTCCACCCAGGGGCCAGGGAGCCTTCCACAGTACCTCAAAGCAGGAATTCAGTAGCTCCACTGCACAGAAGTGGAACGCAGCAGAGGAAGGAGGTGCTGTGGGGGCAGATTCTGCATGGTGGAGTTGAGATACAAATCCATCTCACGCAGGCCACCTTAAGGACATCATAGGCACAGGCTGGGATGGGGGGGACAGTACAGGCATAGCCACTGGATCCCATAATAGATTATGCAGATCTAGAGGCCACAGACCTCCACATATTGATGAAAGGATAAACAGGAGTTACACCTCCCATCCAGTGCAGGGGCTGAAAGATCAGCTGAGGAGGTGCTGCACCTCTGCCTGCTGTCTGTCTACCAGCCAGTGGGCTTCTCCATTCCAAAACGATAGCTCCTCGGGAAATGGTCAGGGGTACCAGTTCAGTAAAGTGCTTATTATTAATAAGTGTATTATTAATAATAATAGGTGTATTACTGTAGTGCCATAGCACCTAGAAGCCCACTGTGCTAGGCGCTGTACAAACACAGAACAAAAAGACAGCCACTGAGTAGTCCCATTGAAGTTAAAAGGGCTGCTGAGATTTTTAAAGCCAGGTCGCTTTCAACGCCTTGCTAACTGGGGAAACAAGGTAGGTGAGTAGTAGCTTTTATTGGACCATCTTCTGCTGGTGAACGGGACGAGCTTTTTGCGCTATAATGAGCTCTTCTTCAGGTCACTAATTAGTAGCAGAACATCAGATTTGACATAAACCAGCTGCCCTTTCCAAGGGCAGTGTCTGTGTGCATACTCAACCGAAGAACCACCCATCCCTGCATTTAGATGTCTGGAATGCTTTGCCAGTTGGAATAAATGAGAGACCAAACCTATTTTCATTTCTGTCCCAAGTACAGGTTTGGATCCTGGTCTTCAGAGGTGAAAGGCTAAAGTTTCCCCTCCTCACCCTGTGTTTTTAATATACAGAAACTAATACCATTCAATTGGCAAAACCCTGCATTTCATATCAATCAATCAAGTGGGAAATAGAGAAGCAGTGAAAGAGAACGGAATGAAAACGCTCTGCACCAAAAGCTTTACTTATTATCACCAACTGTTCTACAGATCCCACCCAGAATACTCTAGGGGATAAGAGAGAAGCTGTAACAGCTTTTCCTGGCCTCTTACCTAGCATTTTATTGATCATATGGTAAAGGCATGGCAGCTCTGTACTATACACTTTTAAGTGGAGGTTTTTAAAACTATTTTCCGTAGTTTAAAACGACAGTAAATAAATAAGCGGAAAAATAATTTAAGTGGTTACTCAAACTAAGACAGTTCTTTTTTAAATAACTTATTTTCATATATTCGTAAGGGATTTTTATATAATCTGTAACAGTCTTGTTAACAGGAATCAAAATTCTGACAGCCACATAATTTTCTAGTTGGCAAAGTCGTCAATTCTATATTTTTTTAATTCATATAATTCTTTAATTTTACTGCTGCGTAAAAAACCTCTTAAAAATTAATGCATCTCCCATTCTGCAGTTGTAAAAGTATAATAAAAAACTGAATCCTGCAGTATTGTAACATTTTCCATATCACAGTACAGTTATCTATTCATTATTATTTTCTGAAATAGATACAATTAAACTCCAAGGTCAATGCAGCCATACAGGGTGGAATTTACACTCTGGATTCTATTTTATGAACTTCAGAACAATTGCTTCACAGATTTGCAGTTGGGATGGATAAAATTGTGCTGTGAAGCTTTTCAATTATGCAGTCACTGAATTTCACATTTTGCAAAACGTGTATTTCAAAGGGGTTGATGGGAGGTACAGGGGGAAAGGAGAAGGTGGAGACAGGAACTAAACGGAAAGAACTGGCTCAAAATACAGATCTCAGACCAGTTTGAAAAGAAAGTTGGGAAAACAGCAAGCTAGTGTGTGGCTTTGTATCAATTTGACATTATTATAGAGGTATAATGGCAGCCTCATTTAGATTTAGATATAGGTATTTGGGGGGAAGGGAAAACTATGTAAATACATATCCTTGTATCTATTTTTATTGAAAATATGTTGGGGAAGAGGGAAGAACTTCAATGAACTCCATAAACAATTTGATAGGATCAGAGGTGATATAAAGCTAGTAACTGGGGATCAATTTTTGTTCTCAATTGCTCCTAAGCGACCCCAAACCTGGGATAAGGATAAAGCCCTCAGCAAGTTTTTAACTTGGCCCACCAATACGCGAATGTGTTAAAATTCAGCTGATGAGGGAGGAGAGCTAAAGAACACATTAAAAATTCTTTGCACACAGTAGCAGGTTTCCTGAAGACATGTGCTGGACGATCCACCAAAGCTACTTGTTTAGTCTTTCAGATTTCAAGAAACTGAAGGTAGGTGGTGTTAATTTTATAAGTGATCCTTTATAAATCTTTTTGGCAACTGAAGACACAATTTTCTCATCATAATACAAGGTTTTATTGCTGTCTACAAAGAGACCATGGATTCATTTCCATATAAAGAGCTCTAAATACACCATTTATAACTAAAATGCTTCATGTTAAACTACAGGCCTAACCCTACAGAAACTTTACACACATGAGAAGTGCCAATTAATTCATGAAACCAGCCTGAGCCCCTCTGCAAAAATCTCTTTTGGCAACCTAAAAACATTAGTAATGGACATCAAAGAGTGTTCTGTCCAGCTCTCAATGGCTGAAGGGGAAGTAGATTTGACTGAAAGAGAAGGAAAATTAGAAAGAAGACTAGTGGTTTCTCTCTTAAGGGTGACTCTGGCTTCACTGAAATCTATGGAAGACTTGCCATTGACTACAATGGAGCTTGGATTTCACCATGGAAGTATCATATAGAAAGAATGTGTGTGTGTGTGTGTGTATTTTACATAGATAGGATGTTACGTTTTCAAAATTAGTTTCATATGTTACAGTCCACGCACTAAAAATTAGTTCATAACTGAGTTGACACATGATCTCTTATGAGACCAGTATGAGAGAGAGACAAGCTACTTAGATGCATTGACATATAAATGGATTTTTGTTCCACAAGATGAAATAACACTTTTGGGATGCTAGTGATTTACCATTGCACATTTTTATGACTATCTACTAGCAAAGCTACAATGAGAGGCGTTTTCTTTTGCTCCAATAGGCTCATTGGCCGAAATCCTCAAAAGTATTTACTCACCTAACTCTCACTGATTTCAATGGGAGCTACGTAGCTCAATACTTTTGAAGCTCTGGATCATTGTTACTGGTTTTGATTACAAAAGTAAAGAAGGGTGAGGGGGAAAAAAAATTTAAAAAAGACTACACTAGCTTTGTTGGCATGCTTGTCAGAAAATAATACACCTCCCGCAAACTACCCGAGACTGCGAGTGGTTGTTTAACGTTCAATGAAATAGAATTCTTCTAACCTGGCAAAAAATTACAAGCCACAGAACACTAGGCTTCATGATGAGATGCAGAACTCTTGTCCCCAGTTACCAGCAGCTGACTTCCTACACAAACTGTCATCTTTCTCTGTGTTCCCTCCACTTCTCCCTCCTTTTACTACAATTTTCCAGGACCTAACACAGGCTTAACTTCATGCACTACACATGGCATCATTGAAGGCAAGGGAACTACTCGATCTGTGTACTGTAAGCGCACGCACACACACACATGTCTTTCCAGGATTGGGGCCAATATCTTCAACAGCCCCGCGCTCACACCAACTTCCCCCTTCCATCCTCGTCATGAATAAATGCAATACAAAAAAAATAATTGAAAACATTAAAAACCCCAACAGAATGTGTCCAGAAATGTGAGAACAGGCTCCCGTGTGAAGTTTCAAGCACTTCACTGTTTCCTCTGAGTCAAAAATACTGCAGTAACAGGATTTTTTTCATCAAGGTATTTCAGCACTTCACAGCTAAGCCAAGAAATACAGAGAAACATAGGGATATTTCTCTGTCAAAGTCTAGGTTATACACAACCCTGGTGCTGTACGCCTCATGTGGCAGAAAATCATGGGATCCACGGGGATGGGTGGTCCCACAGTCCTCCTGTTGCTGTATCTGAGTGATTGCACTTATACATACTGTTAGGTAGTCTATAGATCATAGACTACACTAATGTACGAACACTAGCCTGTCGCCCCTCTTCCCTCAATAAACCCTGTAAAGTTTCAGAAAGCAATGCACTTTCAAAAATGAAAATAATACACCATACATACTCACTATGCTATGGTCAAACAGATATATATCTTTATTACTGCAAAATCAAGTTTCTTCAAAGACAGTAGAGCGCACATGCTTTATTAAGCTCTACGTAACTTGCATGTTTCATTTTAAAAAGAAATACATACGATAGTTATGAGTGTTAGAAACTATCAAAAATAATGCAGCTAGAAAAAGTGCTGGAAAAAGCCACTCAACAACAGTAGGAGTAAAGAGTGGGGGAATCGTTATTTACGAAACTTTCAAAGTGATCTTTTTGGGTACAGAGCATAATGAAACATTTTAGCCCTGGTAATTATTTTAGCATGTTTTTATTTGATTGAAAATAGGAGGCAAGCGCCATTTCCAATTCTAACCTTTTAATACCATAATGCTGTAGTAAACTTCAGGCCCAGTTTCATGGGAACGCAAGTGTTGTGGAATTCTAAGGACTCCACAACCTGTTCACATTTTGTTCTCCATGATTGCAACACTACTGCATGGCACTTCTTGGGAGCTGCTGGAGGATTTTAAAAATTATCCAGCCACTTCATCTAGGTGTTTAATTGAGAGCTGAGTTCTCCTCCAAATCCAGCCACTTATTTAGGTATCTAAATGGGAATTGTTCTGTTGTTCTGTTCTGCTGGAGGTTTCTGTTGAAGATCTGGTCCTTTACATCGATGTTCTAAGTCACACAGGAACTGGCTTACTACGTAAAGTCAAGTCAGCTTAGCTTGTCTGGTTGGAATTGTGTAAGGATGTTTTTGTTTTAACCATCATATACTGCTGTTAAAAAATCATTAATTTAAAAAACAGTGCACATCTTTAAAAAGGCAACAGGGACTTTAAAAAAAAAACCCCACAATGGAGTGAATTTTTGATGTAGTGAGCCATGTGCACAGCTCTTGTTTACAGAGCATAAATTGCATGTATAATTCCTCACATACTATACTGATAATGTGTCCCTGTGGTGTGTGCAAGCAGTGTTACAGAGATGGGGGGAGCAATTGTTTTTCCTACTGTCTGGCAGATTTGACAAGGACTGTGTTAATTAATTTTAATAGCTTTCTCTTTATGTAAAGCATTCCCTTCCAAGCTAGCGCTGTATCATTTCAGCTCCAGATATCTTTTAAAGGGTTCATTATAAGTTATATAAATGAGCCCAACAAACATGGGCTTCTGCTAGATTTTCCTGCACTCTACCATTTCTATCAGAAGGAGTCACAGAGCACCAACCATCACGGGGCCTGGACTCTGTAAATACAATCACAAAAGGCCTGTATGAGCCCCCTCAGAGTGGCAATCTGTGCAAGAGGGAATAACCATCCATATATTTGGGGTGTGGGCAGGACCTGGCTTTGGAAATGAGCAGAGCTGTGTTACAAGCTACCAAATCCAGTGGCCCCCCAGTCAGACAGCAGGAAGGGCCCTCACTTCACATTCCATTGGTACTCACTCACACGCTCAGTACGCCGCTCCCAGAGAGGAGCCTCCCCACCTGCTCTCAGATGCTGCTGCTATCCCCCAAAAGAAGAGGAGACTTCACGGCACTGTGGGCTAGAGGAGAACCCAAAGGAGCAATAAGGCACATTTCCATAGTCCCAGGAGCCCCGATGTCAGTAATCCCAGTGTTTCGGACCTTTCCACTCTGGCTGAATATTGTTGTGGTTTGGGGCACTGTGGGGTTGGGGCATTACACTAAGTAATTCGGGTAAATGGAAGGCCAGAGTGCCGATGAAGTTTTCTTGTGCTAGGCTCCAGCCTCCAGCCAGCCCCCCCTTCTTCTCCTCTCCGTTTGGGTTACTTTGGGACATTTTCTTGCTGCTGTAAGATGATGGCTTGCTTATCAGTATGATATACTGTGCATGCTACAGGGGGCTGCTTGCAACATTAACCGTATGCTTAAAGTGCCCATTGTTCTCTCTCATGGCCATCCCAGGGACTTAACGCTGAAACTGCTTGAAGGAGGGAAAAGGGAGGGGTGGGAAAGAACTCCTCGTTGAAATAAAGAAGGTATAAATAAAGTTGATGCTTGCTGCTTGGTGAGCAGGATTTGAGACAGACAGTCTCCCTGCACCATTTCGGATCCTGAAATAAACAGCTTTTACAAGGATTTCTCCGTCTCGGTGTCTAATTGGGCTAATTGCGCACCGGGCTCGAACCCAAACTGTTGGGGCCTCACTCGGGGTCCTCCAGGACCACCAACAATATGAAGGAAGATTTGCCTGGTGGGAAGAGGAGTCGATGTATGGAGAAAAGAAGGAAGGAGCGGGTGAAGGATTAATATTGTTACAAGCTGGGTGAAATCTTTTTAGGGCTTGAGTTAAAACCTCTTTAAACGGATGTATGAATGATTCTCCCATTTATGTCAGTCGTAAGAGACAGTTAAGGGGTCATACATAACAACAGGCCTAATAGACTCTGCCCCAAAATAGCACCAGGTAGGCAGAGCGCATGAGCGATTATTGTGACCTGGTTGGGAGCAGGGGGAGAGAACATGCAGAAACTGAGAAGAGACTAGAACCTAGTCTACATTTATGAATTAGATCCCAACCTATCTACGTTGCTCAGGGCTGTGCAAAACTTCCCAGGCTGAGCACCGGAGTTAGGTCGACCTAAGCCCCAATGTAGAATTCTTCCATCAGCCTTTCGGAGAGGCAGTTTACCTTTGTCTATGAAAAACCACTTCCATCGACGTGGGAAGCATCTACCCTATGCTGCTACAGTGGCACTGCTGTGGCGCCATAGCGAGTGTGTCACTGTAGTGTAGACATAACCTGAGCGAGAGAGCGAGCCTGAAAGTGTGTGGCTGAGCCTGGAAGAAACCTGAGGAGAAGTTTTTTAGGTCCAGGGTGCTCTGAGCAAAAAGGAGCGACTTCCTGTTATTTTATTTCCTTGGCCTTCAGAAACACAGGGCTTTGTACATTCTTTGTAAATGAACGGAACTGCCTCAACGAAATACCTGACCACTGCCAACTTCTGCTCCTAACTGGACACCCACAGTGCCCCAAACTTCGCCTAGCCACTCGGGCTGAAAAGGGCCCAACAATATAACTAGTGGGTATGGTCAGTACTGGTCTCCCCCCATAGATTACATCCACTCAGGGCCCAGAAGGAACCAGGCTAGCCAGGTTGAGTGTGGTCTGCTGTCAAACACATTTCTACAAGTATCTCTCCCCTTGTTATTTAACCACGTTACCCAATTGCGCTCTTCTCCCACTCCTGTTCTCCACCCACTCTGCACGACCTCACCTCACTTCCTTCGTCCATCTTCTACTCCCCAGATCCATGCTTATCCGAGTCCCTTTCTGAATTATTAATAAAGACCAACACCACACAACATATGCAGCTCCACTGAGCCAACTCCTGATCTTGCATGTGTAACTGGTTCTTCGCCTTGTCACATCTCTACATATACTGTAACTAAAGCTGCTCAAAAGTTTTCAGTCAAAACTCAGTTTTGATGAAAAATAAAGTTTTTTACTAAATGAGTTTTTAGGAAATGCTTTCCATAGAAAATTTGGAATTTTTTTTTGACCAAAAAGGAATGTGTAATAAACAAAATATTTTAATTTGGATAGGTTGAAGCAGTGCCTCAAAGGTTTGTAGCTTGGTTACTTTATGTCCCCATTCACTTCTGTGAGCTGGGTTTCGCAGCCAGGCTACATCTCTCATGGAAATTTTCCTCTGGGTGCTTCTGGACAGGGACAATATATCTTTTGCATGAGTCTGACTGGCACCTAATGCTTTTCTGAGCTCAGCAAAGAAGTAAAAAACAACACCAATAACACCAGAGCAGCGGTTACACAGTCCCAAATAGTTATTAGCTAATTTACACCTTTTAGGCAAAATAGGCATTGTATAGGAAGTTGACTGTGCTGCATACAATGGCAGATCCTCCAGCATGCTACATAGACATCTTTGCTTTCTCCACAGTGCCCATCTGCCAAGCAGACTATGTGCAACAGGGGATGGAACATCCCATGTGGTCTGTGGTCCTTGCACATCCTTACAAGTGCGTGTCCTTGTGACATGGGCAGCGCAGCAAGCACTTAGGTTGGTTTTCTGGCTGGTCTTTTGCTGCTTCACGCAGTCTCCACTGCCTCTGGGGTTGCAGAGACAGTCCTACTCCTTCCAGGGCATTCAAAATCCAAAACAAGTATGAAGCAATATAAACATAAATTCTTCCCTATCCTCCAGATCATCTGCTAGGTACCAGCCTTGGCCCTGGCCCATCTTCTCTCGCACAGCAAGAGACCCACAGCCACTCTCTGCCTGCTTCCCTCTGATGAGAAGGGCTCCTCCTTTTAAGCCCCTCCTATTCCAAGAATCAGTTTGGGCTGAACGGGCCTTCAGCAGCCTATTAATCCTTTCCTGTCTTGCATGAAGGCTTGTGTGCCCCATTACACTGTCTTATATACCTTTGCAGGTAAAGAGAGGAATATTCTCGACTTCTTTATCAAGAGCCTTTTCTAGGCTATTAACACAGCTCTGTTTCCCTCCACATCACACACAAGCCCAGCTAAAATTGGTGACCAGGAATATATCATGCAAATTGCAGCACATAAGAAAATGAAACAAACTAAACTTATTGACTTTAGAAGGCAGGTCTTCAGATTATTTCATAACCACTGCTTAAGGCAAATAGTGAAGGAAACTACTCAAATTACAATCACTTCCAAATGAAACAAGTACAAATCAGATCATTGGACTAAAAATAAGTAAACAACAACATAAAGAAAAGTCCTTCTTGCTTAATGCTTTCATCTTGTCTTTTATTATTCTTGTAATGTAGTTACTTCAAGCAAACACGATCACCATATTTATCTATCATGCACAGTGGAACTCTTGGGGCCATTATCATATCCTTTCGTTAAAAGAAAAAGTACTTAAGCAAAAATCTCACCAGATCTACATGAGATATAAAAATTAGGAGCCTCTCTATGAAAATATACTTTAAAAAAGTCATGGCCATCTGTTTGCAGACCAGTTTACCAGGAGGGTTTCCAGGTAAGTATCCATGCCAAATAAGTGAGCTTTCGATTAATTTACTACTCCGTTCCTTATTCAAAGCATTTTGGCTCCCGCAGCATCCCTTGACAGAAAACAGCTCACTTCAGTCATTAGAAATTGCAGTCACTGCTTCAAAGGCATCCAGAACTAATAAAGGTACCCAAACAGTGCAGTGAACAGAACCTAAACAATCTCAACAAATAGCTTATCATCATCGTCACTATGGAACATGCAGACAAGTGATGTTAATTGTACTTGGATATTCGTTCCCTTTTTAGCTGCAAAAAATTTCACAAAGACCATTATCCTTCATGCGATAGCATATGCCAAAATGAAAAAGGATTACCAACATCCATAAAAAGTTACACAAAAAGCAAGTGGTAATATGCTGGTGACAACCGGGCTTATAAACGTATTCAAATTGTGAGCTCAACTGTAAAAGGTATTTAAAAGTTCATAATAACCTATAACAACCTATAACAACAAATGTTGATGGGAAAAGGTATGAAATGGAGACAGAATAACTGAATTAGTCCAAACAAAAAGGCCAAGTTGATATAATTCAAGGACTGTGTTGAAATTATGCTTGTTAAAAACAGGACAATGTAGAGCTGGAAACTGATGAGCCAAATTTGGTATGTCAGATATTAGGCCTAATTGATGGACACAATAATGAAGGGATGGGCTATTCCACCCATCACTCCCTTATTGGGTCCTTAAAAGGAAAAGATGTGTGGGGAAAGAACAAATGGAAAGAAAGAAGAATTGACGAAAGAACAAACAGAGGCTACTGGCGTGAGCTTCACCATCATGGCTGTCATGCCTACTGTTTCCTGGGACCCCCGGCCTTCATCATTGTGACTCAGAGGTGTCCTGACCAGAATGGGCCAAAGAGAAATGGACGAAGACAACACTGCCCCCCCGACCCTAAATCCCCAAAGACCACCTGGTATGACCGTTATTACCATCTTTGATACCAACTAAGAGACTGTCAAACACCTGGGGGATTTTCTTTCTATAAACTGCCTACAGCCAAAGGGAGGAAGAGACATTGTTAGGGTGAAAGCCTTATTTAATACTTTACATTTCAGATGCTTTAACTGTTTTCCCTTCTTTTCTGTATCACTGACAGGTGAAAAGGATATTTTAATGATGTGTTTACCATGGTGCTAAGCAAACGGACGTCTCTGTATACCAATCCTCAGACCTCGTTTAACACTGTTTCATGTTGGATCATGACTGGGTTATGTTAACGCTATTTATTTATTCTATATTTACATTTATTCCATCTAAATTAATACAACAGACTGTAGGGTCTTCTGACTATTATTTGTTTCCCTTGGTGCTAACAAGAAATTAAGTGCTTTCCAGACATATAAGAAATCATAGCCTCTGCTCAAAGAGCTTACAATCTAAACAGACAAAGCGATAAAATATAAGGGGAGGGGTAGAATATGTACATGAAGCATACAAGATGGCACTATTTTAATAACAGTGCATTTTTTTAAATAAAACCTATAAAATATCTCCCATCATCTGCCAGTTGGTGGAACTGAACGCATTGAGGATAGCGGCCTAAGGTTTAGAATAATATCTGAACACATCACTTCATGTTCTATGAATTGTCTGGCCAGGGGCTGGTGGGAATAAGACTCCAGAGGTTATGGTTTAGAGGCCTGTTTGTAAGAGAAGTGCTGCATGGGATTAGCCAGAGAGCACATGGTTGATGTCAATATAGGAAACTAGTCTTAGTGGACACACACTAATACCCATTTCAAGAGACATAACAAGCAACAACACTGGCTTAAAACACACCAATGTTTCACAGAGTAAACTGGCTTGTAGGAAAGATGTCGTTATGAGTTAATAAGTTATCAATGCAATCTCAAAAGGAATAAACCAGTAAGATGGCCAAACAAAACTTTATTCCCTAACCACATAGAACAGACAGACATGCCAACATTAAAAGGTGACTAGCATGAGACATAGCAAGTGAGGAAGTTTACAAAGCGCAGCCTGCCTGTCTGCTTCCTAATGACCACACATAGGCATTATATACACAGCTACTAGAGCACACGTCCATCTAGGTGAGGTTGGCATTAACTTGCCCCCAACAAAATTTGCTAAGTATTGTCTGCATGTGGATGGTACAAAAATCCTTACTTTGGGGTTTGGTGAACACCACCTCCCTTTCAAAACACAGCAGTTGATGACACCCCAAACTATTTCCAGGCCTTGCATCACAGGAGCAGAGCCAAAACTTGATTCAGAAGTTGCCGTCATGTACGTACTTAACGTAAATATTTCCAAATTTCAGGGACCTGGAGATGTAGAGAGGTTGCAGTCTACTGCCGAGAGCCTGGGACTAGACATCAGGACGCCTGGATTTTAACCCTAGCTCTGAGAAAACCCTGTTGTCTATCCTCGTGGAAGATACTTAACCTCTCTGCGTTTTACCATTTGTAAAATTGGGGAAAAGGCCACTTCATGGGACAGAAGTGAAAATTAATTAAGGCTTGCGAAGCATTTTGAGATCCTCCGCTGGTAGGCACAATTCTAAGTAACATAAGGACTAGTATTATCCACAGTGCAGATCAGACAGATATCATGTGGCCCTTTGCAGTTGACCCAAAGGATCAAAACCAACACGAGATACATGGGTAAATTCCGTAATGTCATCACACAAATACACAAAAGACTGTGCAAATCTTTGCTTTTAAGGTGCTGCTTGACAAAGCCCTGGCTGGGATGATTTTGTTGGGGGTGGTCCTGTTTCGAGCAGGGGGTTGGACACCTCCTGAGATCCCTTCCAACCCTAATCTTCTATGATATGAAATCAGTTAAACAGTGTTTCAGGTTCTCTACCAAGGTGAACATGTTTGACTTTCCCACAGAGGGAAGCGCTCTTTATTTAAATTTTAAAATGAACGTAACAGGATATGACAACGCCTGCATTAACCATTTAGCAATGATCCAAAAATTTTCAGTGTTTCTGCCAAAGCCACTACCTGAATGCCAAACAGAACTGGCAAGAATCTGTATATAAGAGCAGGAGACGCAATCATTTTACCCTCAGCTAAGCCACACAATTAATAGGAAAATGGGCGAGCTGGATCAGGCAGAACGTACAGATGACTATACAACAAGCTCTTTTCCTCGAACGTACAGATGCTGCCACCAAATCAGCCTTCCTGTGCCAACAATGCACTTTTGGTAGTAGAGGCAGTTTAGAGATTGGAAAGAAGTCATGCTGGCCACAGCAAGAGGGGCACAGACCCATGTCCTGCCAGGTGCTAACATGGTACGCCAGCTAAGAATTTGTTCCACTGGATATTCAAGCTGGTCTGGCACCGCTAGCTGCCAAGTGAATCCCTGCCACTATTAATCTTGCTCACCTTTGAGCCAGGACAGTAAGGCACAAGAGCATGCAGCAGTCCCAGCAAGTTCACATGCTCCCAATCAGCCAACCCTACTCCATGGGGCTACGTTTTTCCTCTGTGGGCTTCACATCTTCACTCCACACGTCTCCTGTGGGGGTTTTGAGATCAAGTACACTGCTTCCTCTGACTTCTCGAGATGTGTTGTTAGCAGAGAGAATACCACCCACCGCCTTAACGGAGTGTACTCCTTTCATAGTTCATGTGCTGCTATGCTTATTTGTACATGTGATATAGAAAATCCTATGAAAATTAATTTGCGCTACATATGCACTGCAACTACTTAAAATCTTGACTATCGCAACACCATTGCACTCTAGTAAACAAATTCTCCAGGTCCTGAAACTGTCTCCATTTTAGAAATCCTACTAACCATGTTACTACACCTTGCTAGGCCTTTGGAAATGTCATCCAACTATCGATACCAAATATGCTGCAGGCGAAAGTGAGTCACTTAGCGTGTCCAATGTTTATCGGTTAGTTATGATTATTAGCAATAACTCCATTCACCATACACACATCTTTTCACGTGTAAACAATTTACACCAGGGCTTGAAAAATCCATTCACCAGTGACAAGTAGGAACTGTTCCCTGGTGAGTAAAGGGAACTCACACCACCAGTGTCTTCGGAATTTAAAACTTTTATTTTCTTAAACCATTACATTTCTAGGTGCCGTAATAGCAGAGATAACCTTCCAAGTGACTGAATGCAGCATCCTCTTGATAGGTCCAGAGCAGGCTGCAGTTGTGCCCTAGCTGCCAGGCACAGAAGCAGAGGATTGAAAGTGACAAGACTTGGTTAGTTTCAAGGCTGTTATTCAGAGCCCAACCAGCAACAGCGAAAGTGACAAGGATTGTGTTGGTTTTGCTCTGCTGTTGCATGGGAAAGCAATGAGCAATAGACACCAAGACTGCAGCTATTTGTGGGAAAGGAGGATGAAAAAACAGAACCTGGAGAGAGCACCAGAGAACACCCACATCTTGTAGCCGCCAGGAGTGAAGGGAGCAGACAGAACACACACCCCTTATTGTAGTAAGGAGGCTGCTAGAAGGGTAGAAAATCACACAGAGTTCATTTCAGCCATTTAGTTACTGGGGAGTGCTGGATAAACAAGACCTGTTGCAGTGGTGCTGGGACAGTGGAAAACTCGGCTACCATCAGAAAATAGGGAAGCAAAGAAAACCTTGTTAGGCCAATGAACAGGGAAAGCCTGGTGGGCTTGAACCAACAGTGTGGGAAATCAGATGGAAGGGAATGTGGCTGGATGAGGAATATGGCAGCAGCCAGCCAGGAAAGACATACTTGTAAGGAGATGGGAACTAATATGAGCCGAGGGGAGTGGATTCACTTTTTGCTGCTAACTCCACGGTGCTGCTCTCGCAGGGCTAGGAGAGTACATGCCACCGGGAGTCAAGAGAGATGGGATGGGAGGACAGGACTGTATACCCTGCACACAGCCTAGCACTCTGAACCGACTGGAGGGTAGCAGAGACCTGCCCTTACAGAGGTCAGGAATCTGGGAGAAGTCTAGATTAGAAAACAACCCCTCCTGATCCAGTGGCAGCCAACAGGCTGGGGAAGAGGTGTAGCAGACCCACCAGCTCAAACAGTCAAGAGGTTGTGGGTTGGTAGGATGAGGGGAAAAGAAAGCTCCTATTCCCTTCCAACAGCTAGAGGGAGAGGCAGGGTGTGAATGAGAAAGGACCTCACATTTGTCAGACACCTACTGTCTTCTACAAGAAATGCAACATAATATTAATTTTCAAG
Source organism: Mesoclemmys tuberculata (assembly GCA_007922155.1). Lineage (NCBI taxonomy): Eukaryota > Metazoa > Chordata > Testudines > Chelidae > Mesoclemmys > Mesoclemmys tuberculata. The sequence goes on along the minus strand of ML675614.1, from coordinate 9,603,327 downwards.
GCTTCAAAAAGAAAACTAAGCTGAAATGGTCGATAAACAATTTGCGATTGAATACATTACGGTGTCATTGTTGAAAGTGAATTCTTATTCTGTAACCTTTAGAGTGACTGTTTAAGAATTGAGAAATCTTGCCCTTTCTCATCAAAAACACTTATGGTTATACCTTTATTTTTCCGTAAATAATCTTATGGGGAGCTCTTCAAATTATGTTTTCACTAAAATATTTGTAAAAGGAACATTAATACACTTTCACAAGACATATTTTAAAGTATCAACAGGAAAAAATATTTGTTTCTTGCAGAATAACATGTCATGAAGATGTGTTTACTACATAGATCAAACCTGTGTTTCAGTAAACATTTCTATTCTCTTATTTTGCTTTTTTACTACTTGCATAAGGGAACACTTTTCAATTGTTTTCATGATGAAAACAAATACTTGCATTTCTCTTTCTTAAGTATAGAAATCATGGAGTGATTTCTGATATCATCATGTAAAAGAAATGTTAAATATGGAATTCTGTCAGAATACAGCACTGTATCAATGTAAGACCACTAATTTTGGAGATCACCTCATAACTTCATTTACAATACTAGAACAACTGCTTATAGCCTAAAACAATATTCCCCTTCAGATTTATCACATGTAAACACTAGGAAATTTTAAGATCTGATAACTGTAAAGAAAAATATTGTAATAAATGATAATGGCAAGATAGGTTTATAAAGAAAATGGCAAGATGGAACTTTAATGGAGTGCTCGGATATGTAATAATAGCATATGCACAATTCCATCCCTGTGTAAAAATTGTCATTTTCTGTCCTTTTGCCTTTTTGTATCTTAATTCTTTTTCTTTTCTTTTTTTCCTGTTTAACCATCCTTCATGTAATCTCTGCTTCAGCTTCCATTGTTCACAACAGTTTCACTGAGCAGTAGATATCTTGTTAGTTAAGGCAGCACCACTTCAACAAAAATCAATTTTCAAAATATCTGCAAATATCCTTTATGCAATGAACAGTCTATCTTGGCTCCAGTAAATATTTAATCTGGTATATTATTAAGTACAAACTGCTAAAACTATTCTATCAATCTATTAAGACTATATATAATATAATAAATTTTGGAATAATTTAAAATATAACATCTTACCAGAAAGACAGTATGCTATAGCATATAGAGTGTCTCGTTTCACGCAAGGTTACTGGGGCATTTAGGGGCACTGGATGAGATACCCCACATGTGATAGGCAAGTGAAGCACCACAGATTTTGAAAGCTGTATTGCAGGGGGTATTGACCAGCAAAGCAGTGGAGACACATCAGCAGGTTTTACATCTGCTGCTGGGGTAGGGTCTGATGCCGCTTTGCGTTGGTGTGTCCTGTCTATGGGGAGCTTACTTCGGACGATGAGCTTGCAGAGGTTGGCGGGGGGGTTGTCTGAAGGCCAGAAGAGGGGGTTCAGGAAAGATTTCTGTCAGCATGGGGTCCCCAGTGAGTATGGATTGTAACTGTTTGATGAGCTCCTGTGTGAGGTGACAACTGGGTTATGAGGTTGGAAGGATATTTTTTCCCATACTGAAGCAGATTCTCTTGGAGTATTTTGGTGTCCTCTTACATAATACTAGTGGTCTGATGTGTTATTTCGAGGCTTTACCCTCAACTGCTTGAAGATGGAATGACACTTTGCAGAGTTAATTGAACAACAAAAATAGCAAACAGCACTGCACTAAGTACCACTGATTTTCAGAGACTTTAGTAACAATGTGGCAGCAGCGAACAAAAATTGTCTCATCTGGAAGGTTTTACCATTGTAAGTAACAGGAAGGTGGACACGTGTTATTTGGAGCAGAGGAATATTAAGGCGGCTATGACAGCTAAACTAGATTACATATTTAAGCTGACAGACAGGTGGCTAGAACCAAGAGGCCAGCTGCTATGGTGACGTAAACTGCTGCTGTTTTATTGAAGTCAATGGAGCCATGACAATTTACATAGGCTGAAGATCTGGCCCAAGGTCTATAAAATTAAATACACACCGATACTACAGAAATCCAAACCCATGTAGATGTATTGCACTCAGGTTTTGTAATCATGTGTTGCATCAAAATGTGACTTGACCTCATTTTACACAAAAGCTGCTAAGCAATTTAGGTCCCAAAATTGACCTATTTTAAAATGGTTGCAGTCCAGTAGTGAACACCCTCGGAATTGTAAATACCTTTAGAAAACAAAGCAAAAGAGAAAAATATGTTCCTTTGTTCTTCAGTTGCCATCTGGCTGTTATTTTAACATGTCCAATGATATTATTTCAGGAACTGTTGCCGGTAAATAAAAAACTCCAAACAAAAATCAAAATTTGGGCCCCCCCCCCCCCAACCGGGGGGGCCCCGGGGTGAAGTGAACAAGGGTTTAGAAAGGTTTTCAATTGGTACCAGTCCACAGCCTCCATGGTCACTGATGCCATAAGCCTGACAGTCTGGCTAAGCTAGGCAACTTCATTCTCTGCCTCTGCAGAGCTTTTCCTTATAGATTGATGAATCTGTAGGACAAAGATTTGACTTACTAAGCAGAGAGCAAAGGAATGGACTGAGTTTCACAAACAGGGACTGCAAACCAACGACGCAAACAGAACCCTTTTTTCAGAAGAACATCTTTGAGTGGTAGGAAGAGGAAGCAATTTTTCTGCTCCATGTTTTTGGGAGGACTTCACTCTCACTTCAGGGCATTCAGCTGCTCAGTCCCAGCAGCCAGCCAGGAGCACATTCTCGCTCCCCCAGTCCCGGCCAGCAACTGCTCCGTCCATGGTGCTAGCTTCCATCCACCTTCTAGGAACCCAGTCCGCTCTCCTTAAGCTCCAGGCAGCAAGTGACTACCCTCTGGCCCTGCAGGCCTTTTTAGGTGAGTCTGCTGGACACTGATTGGCTGCTCCTCGCAGTATCTCTCCTATTGGCTGCTTCCCACGCAGCCCCCCTAGGACTCTATTAACCACTTTCATGCCAGTGTGGGGTAAACAGCCCATCACACAGACATACTGGCTCAGGCTCCTGAGAAACACAGGAAACAAAACAAACCTTTCACAGACTCAGACTTTAAGGCCAAAAGGGACAATCATGATCGTCTGGGCTGACCTCCTGCACATTGCAGGCCACAAAACCTCACCCACCCACTCCTCTAACGGACCCCTACCCTCTGGCTGAGTTACTGAATTCCTCAAACCATGATTTAAAGAATTCAAGTTACAGAGAAACCACCATTTATTCTAGTTGACAAGTGACCCACGCCCCATGCTGCAGAGGAGGGTGAAAACCCCCCAGGGTCTGTGCCAATCTGACCTGGGGAAAATTCCTCCCGACCCCAAATATGGTGATCAGTTGGACACTGAACATTTTGGCAAGACCCAACAGCTAGAGCCATGGAAAAGAATTCACTGTAGTAACTCTGAGGCCTCCCCATCTGGTGTCCCATCACCAGTTGTTGGGGATATTTGCTACTAGCAATCACATATCTGCTACACGCCATTGTAGGCAGTTTCATCATATCATCCCTACATCACCTGATCAAGCTCAGTTTTGAAGCCAGTTAGATTTTTTTGCCCCCACTGTTCCCCCTGGAAAGCTCTTCCAGAACTTCACTCTTCTAGTGGCTAGAAACGTTCATCTAATTTCAAACCTAACTTTGTGATGGCTGGTTTATACCCATTTGTTCTTGTGTCAAGATTGGTGCTTAACTAAAATAACTCTTCTCCCTCCCTGTTATTTATCCCTCTGATGTATTTATAGAGAGCAATGATATCTCCCCACAGCCTTCTTTTGGTTAGGCTAAACAAGCCAGGCTCTTTGAGTGTCCTCTCATAATATAGGTTTTCCTTTTCTCTGCTCATGCTAGGAGCCCTTCTCTATAGTATTCCAGAGGAGGTCTCACCAGTTCCTTGTATAATGGTAGTAACACTTCTCTATCCCTACTGGAAATACCTCGTCTGGTGCATCCTAGGACTGGATTATCCTTTTTTCCCATCCACATCCCATTGCTCTTTGAGTCTCCTCTCATAAAATAGGTTTTCCATTCCTCTGATCATCCTAGTTGCCCTTTTCTGCACCTGTTCCAGTCTAAATTCGTCTTGCTTAAACATAGGATACCAGAATTGCACCCATTATTCCAGATGAGGTCTGACCAACCCCTTGTATAACAGTACAAACACTTTCCTCTCTCTACTGGAAATACTTCGTCTGATGCATCCTAGGATTGCATTACCCTTTTTCACAGCCGCATCACACCAGCAGCTTATAGTCATCCTGGGATCAAGCAATACTCCCCAGTCTTTTTCCTCCTCTGGCACTTCTAACTGATAAGTCAGCAGCTTATAGCAAAAAGTCCTTACACTCTGCACTATTAAATGTCTTCCCATTACTATTACTCCAGTTGTCCAGATCTTGTATGATATTCCAGCACTCTTTTGTATTGGCAACACCTCCCAACTTTGACATCTGCAAATTTTAATAGCACACTCCCACTTTTTGTGCCAAGGTCATTAATAAAACTGTTAATTAAGACAGATTGCAAGACCTGATCCTGAGGAACTCCGTTGGTAACCTCTCTCCAGCCTGACAGTTCACCTTTCAAAAGAGAAAAGGATGGAATTGTACAAGCAGAAACAGGGGGAGAAAAAGATATTAAAAGTACTTGCCAGTAGCCCTTTCATGATGGATAAATCTTTAAAAACCCACGCTACTGAGAAAACAACATATAGCTCTGTTTGCCAACTAAGAGCCCAATTCTACTCCCATCTGCCTGTGCAACTCCCCATTAAGTCAATGGGCGGTGCAGGTGTGTACCTGATAATAGAGCATGGCCATACAGTAGCTGATTATGACTTTGATTCTACAAACAGAGACACACATGAGTAACGTCATACATGTGAGCAGTTCCACTCCTGTCAATGAAAACACTCACACAAGTAAAGTTATGCCTGTGTGTAAATGTTGGAAGAGCTGGGCCCTCTCTCTCTAAAATCAACAATACATGAAGGAAAGACACTGAAAGGCCTATTTTAAAAACGGGATCTCTAAGCAAAGACAAAGCCTTTTATTCCATCTGAGATTAATTACATCGGATTGCTCATTACATATCTCTTGTCTTCCCGAAATAAAAATAAAAACGTTCAGCACCATGAATATTGGTTTTGTTTAAAATCAGATCCCAAACACAGAGCCCCAACCCTGCTCCCATTTGAGTCAAAAAGCAAATCATCAGTGACTGCAATAGCTCCACAGAGTGCAAAGCAATCGGCAGAGAAAGAGAGATGCCATCTGCACTATTTCCCTTTTAGTCTACAAATCAGTCGGACAGGAAGTAAGGCTGGGTAAGTATCAACAGATCAGCCATGTACATACTGTAGTCACAAAGCACAAATGCCACTACAAACTCAGGGCTTGGGAGAGGCACAAATGTAGGGTATTAAACACCTGGCATAAACCGTACATTTCTGTTCCCCAACAAAAAAGATTTATATAAACCTAAAAAGGCACCAGAAATGTTGAAAAGGTGCCTGACTATATTTTATAACACTTCAAAGAGCATGTACTTCCTCAACTAACTTTGTGACCATGTGTTGCGATGATGCACCATCATGTACAGAGCAAATGAAATATCTATTTTCCCCTACCAGCCAAAAAGAAAAGCATAATTAACTCAAGAAAGAAATCTAATTATTTAATCAAAGAGAAAACAATTAATACAAGAAACTCCTAGGCAAAACTTACGTTGATAACCATCAAAAAATTACAACCATGTACTCAGTCTCGTTTTCAGTAGAAAATATTGCTCATACTGACCTAAAACCACTTCACACAAAAATAAAAATCGTAAGAGGATGAAAATAGCAGTTCATGCTAATCAGAACTATCAAAATTATGCATCACAAGGGTGTTGATATTTCTATCCTTTGAATACATTCAGCTGTGTGGTAATCCGTAATACCTAAACGATAGTTAATGCTCATACTGATGAAACATGATTTTTCCAGAGTTCCCAAAACAAAGCAAAATCCAAATCTCATTAACACTGGCAAGCTTCCATATCTTCCTACTTTCTAAAACTTCAACTACTAATATGGGAAGGAAAAGGCCAGAGCTTCTTTTGGAATAACAAAAATAGTAACTCCGTCTAACCTCACTCATGACTTTCATAGCTGAAAATATTGCTGCTCACTATGATAAAACCCCTGAATGACATTCCACTTCAACTGCACAAATCAAGAACGACTGCTCCTTAGAAGACAAGTGCACGGAAAGAAAAGGATCTCTGGCGAGCACAGTCCTAAACTAACCCTGATTACAGGATGAATCCCATCTGGATGAATCAGGAGATTCCAGGATAAAAGAGGCAGGAAATTACAGCTCAGGAAGCTGTGACAGAGTCTGAGGAAAGCTCTCCAGGCTGGGAGGCCTATGAGAGACTAGTTGTGCGTATGTCTACACATAAATTTCTCTCCCACCCATGTAAATGCCCACACCCCTTCCCTGAGCAGTCTTGAGCCAGAGTTGATGCACTGAGGTTGATGCAGCATGGATGTAGACATTGCATTACCTATGTCAACTCTAACAGTTCTCCAGCAATGGTCACACAATGCTCGACTGACTGGTTTGGTCACAATTGTGAATTCCACTGCCCGGAGGTGACGGAGACCAGCAGCCCCTCCCCACTTTAAAACCCTGCACGTTTTTGAAATGCCTTTTCCTGGTTGTTCATCTCAGCAAGCATACCTAGCAGCTCTCCACTGTTGTAACTTCTCAGCTGGCCTCGCTGGCTTCGCACTGCAGAGGCACTCCAGCCAGGAGCAGACAGGAAATAATGGATCTCCTGGGCTGTGGGGAGAAGAATCTGTGCAAGTCCAGCTGTAGACCAGCCCTAGAATCATGGACATTTATGAACAGATTGCACGGAGAAAGAGGTATGACAGGGATCTGCAGCAGTGCCGTGTAACAGCAAAGGAACCGCAGCAGGCATATCCAAAGGCCAGGGAGGCCAACATGCGATCCGGTGCCAAGGCACAGACCTGTCACTTTTAGAAAAAACTGTATGCCCTATTTGGCATTTCATGTTTTTAAATATTGAGCAGTAAAATGAATACATACTTTTTCGATATCTGATCTTCTTCCCTGCTCCCCTGCTTGATTACCTCTTGACCCCACACACAGAAAAATGGTCTATCCAGGAGCTTTTAATGCACAGCTGTGGAAAATATTCCGCTGTCACTGAGCTAAATAGCCTCATGAATTGACTCTGCAAATTAGCCTCTGGGTATATCACATGGCTGGGTGGCTGGTTGCCTGTGTGTGCTCCCTTGTTCTTAGGATTTCAGTGTACAGTGACTGACTTTTGCACATCTATGTCTCTGAAAATAAGGTCTGTATAATTTTCTCATTAAATCTAATCCATCCTCTAAATCACCAGTTCCATCCATTTCCTAGCGCCCAGCTTCTTGCACCAATTCTATTATTAAAATACGCTCAGCCTCCTCACTAAACACACAGACAGCGTTAATTTTTTAATACACAATGAGCGTCGTCAAGAATAACACCACCGCTATGAACGGATCAGCTACAGCACTCTACTTGAGCTTCCCAAACTGCATTATCCACAGAAAGCTGGGGGGCAGGGGGAGCATTCAGCTGCCTTTTTATGTCGGGGATTGTCACATGCCTGGCAAAATCACCCTAACCTCAAAAAGATACCATGACATTATTTAGGTTGCAAAACCTCTGGGTTAAGGGCCATTCTTTTGGTCCGTGTTTGTGCAGGGCCAACCACGCTGCTCCATGACTGGGGCTCATTGGTGCTACTTTTGTCCCCCAGGGCCTTGAAAGGAAGGGTGAAGTAAATGAGAGTTTTGCCACTGAGCTCAGTTGGGCAAGGATTTCACCCCAAAAGTCACAAGCACCCTGCCTTTTGCCCAAGACGACCGATTTCAGCTCTTTTTAATTCAATCCATTTTCATCGGCCTGCAGAACTCCACTGCAGACTGCATTGTCTTCACAGGAATCAGAGACCAGGATCAAGACCTGAACTTGAATTTCTCCCACATGGTAATGCATGAAAAGCCGGCAATGTGTGTGAACATTGTGTGTGTGTATATATATGTGTGTGTATATATATATATATAGTGGCAATCTGCCAGCTTCACCCTAGTGGGTCTCGTGCTTTACCTCTGCCTCATGTCGTCAGGACGCCCCAGCTACCTCATCGCCCCTGGCTATAGAGGGGCTCTGTCTCCTGACCGGGAGAGAACTTCTCCTGCTGCTGCCCCAGACCTTCTGGCAGCTTTGTTTGCAGGTCTTCCCTCCCCTTTCTTTAGGGAAGGCAGGGTTTAAATACCCTTGGCCACGTCCTTCATTGGACCCAGGTGTCTTTAATTGCCCTGCAGGCAGAGGGTTTTTAACCCTTTCGGGCCCTCATACCGGCCCCGGCACACCCTTTTAAAGCGCTCCGGCCTGACTTTATCACACTATATATATATCAATTCTATTTCACTAACTCTTTTGTATGAATAACTCAGCTGCTGCAGAATCATCATGATAGCACTGTGATAAGAAATTGGATTTCTCAAAAGTACCAAGAAAGAAACACTTTCATTTTAGTGTGGGGAAGGAAAGGCCACCTTACGGAATAATGATCAACCGCAAATAATCAAACCAATGTCCAATAGTTTTAAAATAATACAGAATTGCAAGGAAAAACATGTGATCACTAACTTTAATAGGAGACTGAAGGACTGATATTATTCCAATGCAGGCAGCCGTTTTAAAGCACTATAAACCAAGTAATCCCTGGCCATGGTGCCTTTGCATTATGAATTTCATCTCATGTTAATATCAGCTAACAGAAAAATATCAAACAAAATTACGTATTACAATCAATGCTTTTCTTTGTTCAGCTATAGTCTGACTATGAAAAAATTAATCTTTTCAAGTAATCTTGCCTTATTTAGGGGGGGTCTCTAGTCCACTCTTTCCAAACACAATAACTAAAAAGACCAGGATTATTCATAAATAAAATTTGATTTCAAATATTTCCCCTTCCTTCTGTTCCTTTTAATGGCAGTTCTTTTTTCACTTTAGCACTAAAAGATAAAATGGTGATGCATAACAGAATCCAAATAGGAGAATTACAAAACTCAAAATTATGGTTTGTGTTTTATGGAGAAAACACTGGCTATCTTTATCATCTTGAATAAATGACTTAACCCTTTACAATATTTAGCATTTTGTAAATTGACAGTGAATTTTTTTTAAATTAATCTACCAACATGTTCTTGGAACACCGAAGACTGCCAACTCTTCTCTGAATCAAACACAAGATTCTAGTCCTGGCTTTTGAGGCTCTTTGCAATTAAGCCCCCTGCCCTATTTATCAATCCCGGTGTTTAAGTGCGTTGCCTTCTCCCTCTCTCCAGTCTCTGCACTGCAACTCGGCCAGCCTTCGTAGCAGTTTGCATGCTTCTCCAATAAGCACCTTTGCATTTTCTTCAATGCGTAGAATGCAGTATCCAAAACTGTCCAAAAACCACTAACCTGTCTCTAATGTAAATCAAGGCGCCTTTCTAATGCAATGCCCAAAAGCCAACATCTAATGGCCAGGCAGATGTCTATTAAGGACTTCTGATATTTATATCTTATTGTTATTATTTGTTGGTATTGTGGTTATGCTTAGGAGCTCGCATCTTGAACCAGGATTCCATTGTGCTAGGCATGGTTAAAAATATTAAAATAACAAATGCAGAACAAATAGACCTTCCATCCCTGCCCCAAAGGGCCTATTATGTAAGTTAACCTATACTTTTTATATAACAGTTGCAGCCATCTAGCTGTGTACATAGCTAGCATATGTAAAGACACGTTCTCATCACTATTTCCTTCATCTCCTTCCCCTGTTCCTTCTAAATGTCTATCCTGTCATATCTTCTTGAACCTTGTCTTATGCTCCATTGCTGTAAAGACTCGGATGCATGCTTAAATTTACACACAGTTAGTCCAGAATAGTTCCAGGGTATAAAGTTAAACATCCTTCTGAGTTTTTGTAGGATTGGGGATTTAGGATGTATGTTCTCAGGAAAGAAGCCATCATTTACTCTGTATTTATATGGTGCCTTGCACAAACGGGACCCTGTTTCTGATACAGAACTCTCTGTACTACCATAAACATAAATATTCATAATTTTTCCATATTATGAAGGAGAGGGAAAATACACGGTGGATGTGGTACAAATATTTTTTAGCATAAATTTGGGATGTCCTGGATAACTCACAAGTGAGAGGCTATCTATCCCAAGTGAATGCCAATATATTTTTACACCAACACCACATGCTTTATAGAATAAGCTATTCTACAAATGTTTTAAGGGTTTTTTTTTAAAAAAAATTTACACTAAATTTTAGCAGCCCCCACCTGCAAAGCCGGGTGCCTTGGTTAGCATAAATTCAACTGTATAGGTCTCGGAGGAGAGCAAACCTCCACTAAAAATGATCTAAAACAGCTTTCCTGTGTCACAGGTTTAAGGTTTCATATCTCAGAATTTCCCAATGCCAGAAATAAAAACTGATAAGCCAAGTATAATTATTTACAACCGTATAAAGTTCCTGTTCTCAACCAGATTGCTAACAAACTTCTGGACTGTAAACCTGCTTCTGTCCCACATGTAAATATCACACATCCTGTCACTGCAAGGTCTTAATAGAGTTCAATTCCACACAATTTCATTCAAATTGAATTCCACAAGCATACGCAGCGATATACAGACCTGCAGCATCCAGAGAGTTAATAGTCTCATAAACATAATCGGATCTCCTCATATTTACATAATTCTTCAAACTTCATTAATGTAGAAATGCTTCAGGGGAAAGTCAACACCCTCACCAAGCAAATATTTGCAAATTAAGACTAGTTTCACTTCTCCCATATTGCAATTTGCTGCTTGGTAGGAATCATAAAAAGTAAGATATCAAGGAAAAGTGACTCACTGAGACTTGCATCCATTCCAAACATTGCCCCATAAAGACAACTTAATATAACTATTATAAATGTTTCATAACTCTACTGAATATTAGCTTTAATATTGCACATCTCTGATTCTATGGAAAATCAGAAGAGAACTCTCTCCTTTTCCCACAGAGGTCTCATTCAAAAGGGGACTTTTATATTGCCCCAGAATTGGGGGTGGTGGTAGGGGGTGGTGGGTGTTAATACAACAGAATGTAAAGTCACCTCAAAGGTAATTGGTTTAAAATTTTAAAGCCCTACAGAAGGGACATAGGGTGACACGTTATTATAAAATTAGATTCCTAGATATAGTGCGCGTCTGATAATTGAGCTGGGTGGGAGGAGAGAGAGGAAGGTTATTGCTCTATATTTGGAAAGGTGAATCCTTCCTTCCGCAGAGCAGTAGAGAAAGGAAATCCAGAACTGTATTCCCATGGAGAAATTAGCTACCTGACTAAAAGGATCTCTGGAACAGCAGCACAGAGCATGGGATGTATTCATCCATGCTCCAGCCTGTTCAGTGAGAGTCATATTCACCCCAGTGCAAAAGATTGCTGGGGAGGTGCATAGGGGAATAGGGAAGGAATAGTGATCCCCAAACTATAGAGTAGACAAAGTCTACTGCAGCCCAGTGTTTGGAGTAACTTTTGTGTGCCCTTATACAACCGTCTTTCCCTCCGCCCCCTTTCCCTTCCTCAGCCCCACTCACTTCTTCATATGGCATTGGTTTGGTTTGCAACCATCAGTTTATAGGTCAATGTCCAGGTCTGAAATCCAGCTCATTGCATCAGGGATAAGTCGGTGACTGTCAGTGAGGCTACCCTTAAACAAACGCTTAGGGCAAGAAGAGTATATATGTTCCATGGTTTGAGGCACTGGTCCACAATCACAGGCCAGCTCACTTCTCATTTTCCATTGGCAGAGTTTCTGGGCACATCTTCCATGCAATGTTCTGATGAGGTCATGCACCATGCTTTCCGTTGCAGCTCAAAGCCTGGCAGTTCTTCCACAGGGTCAGTACGAAGGTGCTTATTTGGGATGGATGAGATATCCCAGGTTGCACGCCATTACTTATCACCACTGAAATCCACAAAGTGCCTCTGCGAGTCCAAAAGGGGTTCCTAGGTTTTAATCTTGTTCTAGGAGGATGCTTCAGGTCTTCGTGCAGGGGGTTTTCTGGTGTTTTGGTTTATGTTGGAGAGGAAACTGGAGGTTTGGGAGTCCCTCTGCATTTTTGGAGGGTGAATATGGGATAGAACAGGGAGCCAGTCTGTTGGAGTTGACACTCACTGTTCAGATCTATCCACACAGCACCCTCTCATCACACTGCTGGCCCACTCCATCCAGCCCTAACCCTCCCCAGTACAAAGGAATACACCAGCTCTGGAGCAAGGGACTCTGCCCTCCTTGGCCACAGAGCATGGTGCTGGATTTACTCTTTAACACAGGGTTTAAATGGTGCAGAGCAGAGGACTTTGTGGGCCCCCTGCACTGTGCAAATTTCATGTCCAATGCACATGCAGGAGCACCGACGAGACAGCAAATGTACATGGTATGAAATCAGCGCTAACCTCCTCCCCCCAGAGCTCCCCAGCACATACTGCTGCAGCACTTAAAGTGTAAAAATCCTAGACTATCAACTTCAAAGCAGGGACGGTGAGAAAGCCTAACACTGGACCACGAGTTTCCCTCCACTATATGCTGCAGAGGGCAGAAACGTGACGGGAAAAAGAGGTAGCAACCTCATTGAATGCTCCTCCAAAGAGTACTGCGGTCTCACCGTTGCAATCTGTGCAGGGTTGCAGACAGCAGCACTATAAGTAACAGGCCATTTTCCGTGGCATTCTCCCTGATTCACTAGTGGGCTTGTTGACAGCATGCCAACACTGAGCACGGCATTGTATAAGCTCAAAAGGAAGAATGAAATCCTGCCTCTAGTAGCTTCAGCTCCAAATTCTCTAGCAGGTAGGTACAGCTGTTCATGGAAGCAGAGGGTGGCACAAGGCACAGAATGCAGTCAGTCATATTAGCTTCTTAGTTTAATAGAAGTTTTAATTGCCAGTTTGTACTGACATGCATTTATTTATTTTTATTTTGTGCCAGAAAGCACTCTAGGCACTTTGCAGATAAAAAGGACAAGTTACCATGACCTTTTTGAAGTAGTTTGTTTTCAACGTCACATACTCCAATACTCCTGGATGGCATAACTAGAGAGTTATATGGCCGCGTGTGTGTATGTATATTAGGAAACAAGCCAAACTGCTAAGATGAAAGTAACCTGTACAGATACGTTCCACTCTTTTTAGCTCTTGTCCTGATGTTCTGCCACATTACTTACCAATTGAGTGAAAGGTGCATTTTCATGGTAGACACCAGATTGCAAAGAATATTTCAAAGAACAGTGCACATATGCACAGACAATCACCAAGAAGTCAAAGAAGGACAGATAACATTCCTTTGGCCTACTTGAAGAACTTTGTGACTAACAGGAAAATCTAAGCACCAGCTTATTTGAGCTCTCATGAAAGACAGAAAAGTATATATAGGATCAAAACCCAATGTCAGTGGCTAAAATGGAACTTAAGGAAATTACTCAAAAACTAATTTCCTCCCTTTTCTCCTCTTACAAAAGGGTCAACCTAAAAGGAACTATGATGTAACATTGTTTCACTGTGATACAGTAAGGAATGTGGCATGCCATGAAAGACCTATTTTAAGATTTTTCACTGTTCCATTTGCCTTCAATGTGTCTTAATATAGCCTGGATTTGTGAAGGACAGTCCACTATATCTTAGGTCTTTATATCATCAGACAGGGATGGTCTCCATTTGCAACTTGTACAGCATCAAACACACCATCGACATTTAATAATTAATAACATTTAGGAAACTGGCTGTGGTTATGACCACCACTGATTAAGAATGTTTCTACACATTGAACATAAAATAGCTTGCAAAATGCAATCTCTGTTTTACCAGGATAAAGAGAGTCAAGCCTTCTCTCATGCTCTTTCTAAGCGCAGCTTGCATATAATGCACAACGGCCAAAATTCCCTTCGCTCTGTTCTTTCCTAGCTACACCTCCTTTATATGGAGGTAACCTTTTTAGATTTTTTAATTTTAAAATCAATATTTAAAGATCACAGAAAACAGGACTACCATCTCAACTGATGCTAACTGACTAAATTTTCAGTTCCTTCTAAGACTCACAATGCATTGTTCTGTTCTTTGGCCAAGTGCAACCTGGGAGCAAATTTTCAACAATTTTGCACATTAAGGACTATGCAAGGACCTCAGTATTTGTTAACTGTCCAAATGAGCCATGAATGTACAGAGAGTACTTCTGGATCTACATGCTCCTCTTCTGCAAAGGGAGGAGTGGAAGGAAGAGGCTGGGATGGAAAGGCAGACACTGCCTGATGACAGGCTCTCTAGCCAACATTTGCTTTCCTCAGTACAGGCGTACGAAAGTGGATTTGACTCAAGGCAAAAAGAAGAGGCACCACCAGAACCCACCCACAATTAGGATGCTGCAGTCCAGAGGAAGCAGATCTTCAGATCAAAATAAGAGCGTAAGTTCCAACAGGCAGGAGAAACATGCACTGGGGAACAGCAGAGCAGCCACTCAGATTCCTAAGAATCCCCCTTCTTCCTTTGCTCCCCAACGTTAGCAGCCTGGTTTACACATTCCCAGATTCCGATCCACACACTGCCTTCCTTTATCCCCACCACCTCCATGGCAGCCAGGCAGCCTCCCAGTCCTCCTATCAGCTAGTCACACCTACCGCTGCTTCTATTTTTCTTTTAAAACCACTTTTCTGCCCCATCCCTCCAGAAAGCTCCCCTGGTCTAATGGAGATAAAGAGCTTCTCTGTTTTCCTCCCCAAATACCCCTATTTACCACTTCCAGATAACTGCAATTTTGAATGTTCAGCACTGCACTGGGTTCAGCTTCCCCCTTCATTATCCCCAGCAAAAGCAAATTCACTTCCTCCACATCACGCACCATTTCCAGATTTGCCCCCAGCTCCTATGCTAGCCTATGAAACCGTGCCTATATACGGGAGGGTTGTCAAAGCACATGGACATCCTTCTGACCATGGGCACGCACTTCCACCCATGCAGAAGTTGTGCACACAAAGAGGAGGCTGCAATGAAAACCCCCAAATCCCTTGTCATACCCAATTCTACCTTCACACGAGAACACACTAACAAACACAAAATGTATGTGGGGTTTCCCTCCCTCTGAGGCTAGCATTTACTGCAGGACCATTAGTTAGGCACATTTGTTAGCATCCTTTTCTGTTCTTTAGCCTGCCATACCCAAATTAGTAAACTTCAGCCTGTGGAAGATGTACCTGGGCTCAAACTGAGCAACTAGTGGATGGTATGCAGAGGTCATTCAACAACTCTATATCAAAAGGAGTAAGCTGAGGAACATATGCAGAGAAAAGGAAATTAAAAAATCTGCAACACTGTTGATTCGTCTTGTCTGCTCAAAACAATACCTGCTGCTGAGGAAAGTTTTGATGCAAGCTGGTGAGACTACACATAAATTTAAGCAATTTATTTTTACACTGACAAATATAAAATGCAACAGTTATTAAAACTTACAAATATCATTTTTCCTTTACTCTATTTATTTGGTATTCATTGATGGCTCTAGTTCCAGGGCTGGTTTTGTGGGTATGGTGCTCAGCCTAAGTCTTTCAGAAACACAACAAATCAAATGCATTTGATTCTTAGAACTTCTGCTGGGAGTTTTTGTTTGCTTGCTCATTACGTTAGCTTCTCGCTGTGACCATTATATGCTAACACTCCTATCCCGCCACGTTAAATGCATGATCACATCTCTGCTGCTACTGTGTTACTCCGATCAGCCAAGGATCTGCAGCAATGCTTTGATTTTCTGTAAATTTATAATTATGATTTGTTCTTACTTAGTATCCTAATATTTCAACCTGTATTGCACAATGTAGAACTATATTTTTAAAATAGCCTCTTCCTCCTGTATGTTATTAGAAAAGCAAGAACAATTTAGGCCTGGTCTACACCAGGAAATTAAGTTGGTATAGCAACATCGCTCAGAGGTGTGACAAATCCACATCCCTCAGTGACACAGTTAAACTAACCTCATCCCCAGCGTAGACGGTACTAGGTCGATGAAAGAATTCTCCCATCAACGTAGCTACTGCCTCTCAGGGAGATGGAGTACCTGGGCCAACAAGAGAAGCCACCCATCAGTGTAGGTAGTGTCTTCACAGTACTGCTGCAGCTGCACCGCTATAGCATTTTAAGTGTAGACAAGCCCAAAAATAGAGATAGCAGCTACAAATGGTCAACAAAAGCAGGAGAAAAGAATCTACCCAGTTGGAAACCATCTTAACCACCGTAAGGGAGGCAACTAATGGCACTGGGACATTTCGGAGGCATACTAACCTAATAGTAGCTTCTGCAGGCGGTGTACTTCAGACAGGAATGTTGGATGGAATACTGTCCCACTGAAGATGATGATAAAATTCCCACTGACGTCAGCAAGGCCTGGATTTTTACCCTGTTCTAACGCGCAAAGAGTAAACAGGTGAGCCTGCACTCTGATCATTCAGCTGTTAACTAGTTCCGCTGGAGAAAGTCGATGAGTGTGATGAGACCATCAGGATGGCTGAATGGAATCAGGAGTCAATTAGCCCATCAGTCCAAGGCTGATAAAGAGGCAGGAAGCAAATCCCAAGAGGGGAGTGAGGGGATATGGGCTAGTTAAGCCCGGGAACATGGAGGCCTTTAGGGAGAGCGACTTCTGTTCCCCTCAGGTCCTGGGGGAGAGGGCCAAAAAGTGCTGTTGGTGCTGTAAATAGGTAGTTGCACAGGGTGCTGCTGTGGAAATGGTGGAGGGATTTTAAAATAAAAGGGTATGGCAAAGACACAGCCACTAGAAACTGTGCAGTTTCTGCAAGGAAGACGCCGGAGGAGAAGCCACACCCCAAGACACACACTTTTGAGGGGCCGTTGCATTCCTTTGCATTCGCTGCTAGCTCTGCTGGACTAAGCACCACATGGGATGGGGGGTGGGGAGAAATGGTTGGGCCATCAGCCTACTTTGGGGGAGTCAGAATTGCTATTATAACACACTGGAGAAGTCATGGAAACTCCGAGCATTCTATCTCATCCACCCGTACCCACCCAAAGCTGGGCACAGCCTTGCTCTTTACAGCTCCCTACACTTCCACACACAGGCAGATTCAACCTTCGCTGTAATTTTTATTAGTGTTTTACTGTGTGCTCCAGCTAACTCAGTGTAAAGAATATGCAGAACTTGTGGTTAACACTCAGAAAACATATTGTAAGATGGAACATTTTTCTTACATCTTTCGGAGCCTTTATTTTTACCAAGGCTAACATCCCATCGATTTCCAAGTACGAATTGAAGGAATAGGGCCTTAATTTTAAGAAGTACAGCTCCACTCCTGATTATAAAACCAATAATAAAGGAGAGAAGCAACCAGTCTCTTGACACTGAGTTGCCATGCAACCAATTAGATATATAATGTCACTTTGCAAAAAAACTGAAAGCAGCAGTACATTCAGAAATGCTAAGTTCCATTTAAAATATTGGCCATGACCTGAACATTTACTCACCTGAGTTACAGGCTCCAGGCTGAGGGGGAAAGGTTGTGCAACAAACTGCATTTCCTACCACAAACTCATCACTGAACATAACAGTACAAGTTCCTATTCTAAATCAGCACCGTATCTCCAGACTTTCTCCAGATCTCAAAAAGAAATGGAAAAATGAACTCGACATGTCGAAACTTGCACTGATCCTGACCCACTGCTTTTCTGTTGCCGCTGACTCGTTTAAGGTCTGATTTTTTGTTCTTATTTCTTTTCAAACCGGCTTGCTAAGCAACCAGCAGAACTTTGCCAGTTTGTCAAGTTGCGCAATGAGGCAATTACAGCAAACACATTAGCTCTTACACACACAATAACAAACGGATTGTTCAACCAATAAAAAAGAAATACAATCGCTGCAGGAGATATATCATCACACCAGAGCAACGTTTCTTCTTCTGTGATGCTGTCTCCTTGCCTTTCATATTTAGAGAAGTAATGTAAATCTCATGCACAAGGGAAACTAGGGATAGAAAATATTTACCAATAAAAGGCCCAGCCCTACTTTTATTATTTACATTACAGAAGTACCTAGAGGCCCTGTGGAGATCAGGGACCCATTGTGCTTTGTACCATATAAACACATAAGTGATAGCCACTTCCTCAAAGAGTTTACAACATAACAGGCAAAGGAAACACAGGGACTGAGATGTCACCATGACATGCCCAGCTGGCCTGAGTTCTGTTCCTTGGCCATTGCCCTGTCCACCGGAACTGCCTCATACAGCCTTTTTTCTCATGTTTTCAATGGGAATACGCTGAGGGCTGTGAGCTGGTGCCCGAAGTGTGCCAATACAACAGCTAAACCCATCTGTATTAACATATAATTGTGTTAGCGCCACAAACACCAAAATAAAATATTACCAACACGTTAGCAGTTCTAACCAGAAATCCCACTATCACCGTTAATTGCAGAGACAATGCATTCATCAAGGCACAAAATCTTGACTCAAAACCCCTCCCTAATCTCATATAGTTTTGCCAACAACCTCAGTTGTCCATTCCCAATTAAAACTTAAAGATACAAGGAGGAGGGGAGATGGAATAAAACACAGGAAATGGATAACCTTCAAAAAAGAATTTGTTTAGAGGCCAATTGAAGTCAAAGGGAAGACTCCCACTGATTTCAGTGGGCATTAGAGCAGATCCTTAGATAATAATCCTGTTTATCAATTACTGACATGGGGCAGATCCTCAGCTAGTGTCAGCTGTCCTATCTCCACTGAAGTCCATGTACTCCAGTTGTAGATCTGCCCCATTTACTCTGATCCTGCTCCACTGAAGACAATAGAAGTTCTGTCGTTTGATAGCTAAATTTACACAACTGACAATAGCCTGAAAAAATACATAACCTCAGAAAAAAAATTAGCTCATGAAAAATAACCCTTCCGGGATTATCAATTAAGATATTTTAACTTTCAAATTTAAAATAAATGGGAAAATGTGTCATAGGAACCTCTGTAGGTATTCAATTATTATATTTTTATTATATCGAGACCTATAATTGCACCTGGAAGGGAGAAAAAACTGGATCACATTGTCCCCATTGGTCTAAAAGCAGAATTACCATCAGGAGACATACCTGACTCATTGGCTCAGTGAATAGCATTGAGACCTGTATCAGAGGGCTTCATGTGTAAAAAAAAGAATAACTAGGGCAGTCAGAAAATTACACAATGGCTAATTATTGTATGCAGTGTTGTTGTAGCATTGTTGGTCCCAAGATATTATTGAGAAAAGGTGGGTGAAGTAATATTTTCTTGGACCAACTTCTGTTGTTGAGAGAGAAGCTTTCGAGCCACACAGAGCTCTTCTTTATGTCTGAGAAAAATTCAGAGTAGCACAGCTAACTACAAGATTGTATAAATACATGACCCCACCCTGAAAGAAATCTTACCTGAACCCCCTACTCTGGCCTTCAAACAACTCCCCAACCTCTCCAAGATCATCTTCAGAAGCAAGCTCCCTACACACCAGTACACACCAACTCAAAGCAGTACCGGTTCCTGACACAACAGATGCAAAACCTGCCAACAATCTCCACTGCTACAACAAGGAACATAACCCGCAACACACCTTTCACCATCCATGGCTCCTATACATGCCTATCACAACACATTGGGTACCTCATCCAGTGCACTAAATGCCATAACAACAACTACATGGGTGAAACCAATCACTACACTCTCAAATGAACTCACATAGGAAAATGATATAAGATAAAAACCTTATCACCTATGAGTGAACACTTTTCACAAAGCAATCACTCTATAGCTGACCTCTCAGTCCTCATACCCAAAGGAAGTCTGGAAAACACTTTCAAAAGACGAGCTGGGAGCTTAAATACACAAATTTGCTAAACACTAAAAATCATGGTCTTCATAAAGACACTGGATTTATGGTTTATTACCCACTAACCCCCCTTTTTGTTCTATGACTATAGGGATTCCAATGGGCCACTTCACCTGGAACAGTCCCTTAGCTACGTGCTAACTACTTACACTAGACTATTTGTTCAACCTTGTATTTAGCTGTGACATTTTGAGTACCTTTCCCAGACCTGAAGAAGAGCCCTGTGTAGCTTGAAAGATCGTCTCTCTCACCAACAGACGTTGGTCCAGTAAAAGATATGACCTCACCCACCCTGTCTCTACAATGGCTAATTATTCCTATGGCTATGAAATTAATACACAAACCATTCAGAAACTTCAGCGTAAGGAGTCTTGAGATACGGCCTGCTGTAAATAGTGCAATATGGAAATAGGCTATATAACAGAATATCATCTTTGGGATAGATGAAGCTATCTTTCCACAATACCCATTACTGAAAACATGCAGTGCTTTGTTAGAAAATTACTGCTGTTTATATTCAGTACTATGGTGTACATGCACAGTATGTACGTAATTTATAGAAACCATAATTCTTCCATGCAATCCTGCCTACATTCATTTTACCAGACTGATTTTAATTTGACAGATATTACCATTATCCCATTTTTCCAGACATTCTGAAAGGAGCAGTACAGAATTTTAGATGAAAAAAGGAGGAGACCATCCTTATAAACAGCAATATACCAGGCAGCTCTGTTATTCATTCAGAGATTACATGGATGCGTGATGTATGTGGGATGTACCAGGGGACAATCCAAACTAATGAGTTGCTGTGTCACCCCTAACTTCTAGCCTGGACTGCTCATAAAAAGCCTCCGGCATGCAAGTCACCCCCAGCTATGTCTGTGTGTGCCGCAGCCAGCCAGCCACGCCTGGACTTTTACCAGACTTGGTTATGCAGTAGGATGAACCCAACACAGCCCTAGTCTTAGATTTCCCCTAGAAACATCCATCCTGTACTGCCCAGTCCTCTCCTGGACAATACAAGTTTATATCAAGTCCGTCATTACTTTAATAGAAATAATATGCACACAATTTACCACCCCAAATGGAGTTTTCTAGACACTTCAATTTAAACACACTGGATTAGAAAAAACAATACAGTAAGTTTTATTAACTATGAAAAGATAGATTTTAAGTGAGTACAAGTAATGAGGCATCAAAGTCAGAAATGGCTACAAGAAAATGACTAAAACGCTACTGGTTCCTAACTTACCACACTATATTCAGATTCTCACCACATGCTTTCAGCAGTCTTACTGACCAAACCGTAGGTCAGAATCTATTCCCACAATCCACCGAATGCTTCCTTTGTTGCTTCATGTGCCATGAATGCAATGGGCAGGGAGAGAGAAAGGGGTGCCTTGCGGTGTTTGTCCCTCTTATTATAGCTACAGGTCCCCTCTTAGAAAACATTTCCAGCTAGGTACAAGGAGACAAAATGTCTATAGGGAAGGATGTTCCCAGCTGCTTTATTCTCACCTGTTTGAGCTTCCTTTGTTTCCCTTCAAGCTTGATGACTCTGTTTACATCTTAAATGCAAATCAAGTAGAGCACACATTCCTTCGTTTGAGATAGACCTGTCTGCCAACCTCATTCGGAATATGTCTTAATACATGTGTTCCAAACAGTGCAATCTTATAACTTCACCTACAATGCCGCTACACATATTTTACCAGGATAATGATGAACAGTAAATTATGAGTTTTCAAATGATACCACCCAAGACATAGTTTATGCAAAGATTATTACAATAGAGTGTAGGGTGTGGACACGGGTAAATTCTGTCACAGTACGACAAACCAAACGGAAGAGAATAGTTAAGATGTGCTGGTCCACACTCAACATGGGTCATCAAGGTGGAAATTATTTTTTTTATACCCCATATGCTACATATGAACCTTCCATCACAATAGATAATGCAACACAATCTACCACACCACAACACATCTCTCAAAATAGTTAAAGAAAGTAACTATCCAAGAGTTGGGTTTCAGCCTGCCAATACCTAATACCCAGGCTTCTCTTTCCTTACATGATTGGTACAATGTAGGCCAAGGAACCGACAGACATTATAGCAGCATTTGCTAACTTACAGTATATGCATTATTGTACATTTTGAAATATTTCTTCTGATATATAATGATGTTTTCAAGAGTTCTGGACAGTGGTTTTAAAATGTTTCAATCATTCAAAACTGAATTCATAATCTCTCTTCAGAGAAACCAATATGACTTTACTTGGCAGATAAAAGATAAAACGGAAAAACATCATTTCATTACAGTATATAGCTAACTGTATCTGAAGCAGTACACATTTCTACCATCTACTCTAATCTTTATAAAGATCACTTTTCCCCCCCATTTCAAATTAGAAAACTCCATCTCCCTCTAGAAGATTAATACACCATATGTGTTCATCTGTTCAAACACAACCCATACTAAACACCTCAGTCAAAAAAGGCAGGCGTTTTTCAAAACGTCTTTGTTTTTTTCCTTTTTCAGCCTCTTTAAAAGATGCACATGTGATATATAACCAGATATCTAAATTGAACTGACATGGTGCAGCAAATATTTTGTTTACCAGTGAGGTTTATAATTCAATTGGAGTACATTTGCAAATGTTAGCTTTCAGCCCTCCTAATAGTTTCTGTAACAACTCGCTAGATGCACAGTAGCAGAGTATATTAGAATAATCAGTCTCAGGAGTAAAGCATTCCATGTAGTCTTTTGCTGATTTTTATCCTCAAAAGTTACCAAAGGAAAATGGCTTTTCCGAGTAATGCCAGTCTTCTGTTTCAAAGGAAATCTGTCTGGTTATGTAAGTGAGAAAATGCAGTATTAAGTTAATTCCAAGATAATTATATTTTGAAATATATGTTCTGATGTATAATGACATTTTCAGCAGTTCTGGACAGTGGTTTAAAAATGTTTCAGTTGTTCACAACTGAACTCATAATCTCTCTTCGGCGAATCTAATGTAACTTTATAGGGCAGAAAAACGAAAAAATAGAATTTCAGCTTTATTTTTAAAAATTCTGTGGTTTTGGCTACAGATTTAACAAGTTTCTATGGCTTCGGAACTTAGAAACGCGTTGTATGATGAATCTAGAGTCAACAACTGAACATTTGACTTGACTTTGGAAATAACCCCTCAATACAGTAGCTCTAATAGCCCAAAGCAAAGACATCTCATCACCAATAAAGAGATTGTAGTCCACCCCATGCTACAGTACCTTGTGCCGACACTGAGATCAAATGAGAATGGGGTCAGCCAACTGTACAACTTGATCTATACCAGAAAAATGTACCCTTACCATTTGTTCCCTGTAATCCAACTTATAACCCAACTCGCGTACATGCACAGAA
This sequence comes from Mesoclemmys tuberculata, assembly GCA_007922155.1. NCBI lineage: Eukaryota > Metazoa > Chordata > Testudines > Chelidae > Mesoclemmys > Mesoclemmys tuberculata. The sequence continues at coordinate 9,579,868 of ML675614.1, read as the reverse complement.
AGGCTCTAGATTGTTTACCACCCTGCTAAATACCACTGATGTGGACACAGCAACAAAATGAGAACAGGCACATGCATGGAATTAAGTGGCTGGCTGCAATTTTATTAGATTTTTAGCACAAGGGAAGGGCACTACCCACCAGCACCCATGCTCTCCTACATAGGCCTTTAATTGGTTCCAGGGCAGGGGCTACAGGGCTTCTTCCCACATAACCTGTCCCTGGCCCCAGAGTTACAGGGCTCCTTACCATATAACTCTACTCAGCCTAACCCCCCAGGACTCAGCTCTCTTGGAGTCCTAGCACTCTTCCCCCTCGAGAGGGTCAGAGGATGCAGCAGAGGATGGCCTGCAAAGGCCATAAGGTCTCACCCAATGACATGAGCCCAAGGCCCATCACCAAAATCCAGGTATTCTTCCTCCGGGAACAGTTCATTTTATTCTCTTAACCCTACTGGACACCGGCCATGAGTTGCGACAAGGAAGCCACAACACCCCAGTATGTTAATTAGGTACCGTCGTGTTCCTACTTAGCCCCTTGTGGCTTGCAGATGGTGCAAGGAAGGCAAAAAACTCCCTGGTCCTCTGCCAATTGGCCCACGGGAGAAAAAAAACTCTCTCTTAACCCCCTAAACAGGCAATTGACTAGACCCGCAGTATCTGTCAGGCCACGTTTCCCTTCCTAGTTTGGGTGGGGCTGCAGGAACGGAGCCGAAAGAGGCTCCACATGGCCTCTGTGCTGGGCTAAATCCTGGAAGCGGGGGAATGCCGGCCAATCGGCACCATTCTCTCCCAGCTGGCCAATGAGTGCCAGAGACTGCCAGGGGAGGAGCAATTGTCCCTTGGCAAGCATCTCCCTCCCTTGCTACCGGGACTGTCCCCCTTTCACCACGGGCCCCATCATTTTCCTCCTCCCACGGATGGAGGTGGGTGGCATTTTGGAGTGGACTACGCTTCAGTAGGGCTAAACGTCAATTGCAGCTGAACCATTTCAGCCTGAATCCCTCCAAGGGAAAAGAGGATGTCCGCCTGAAGGACTGACATTTCTTTTAGTAGAGGAACACGCCACAGACTGCAAAACAAAACACAACCCTCCGGCCTCTCTTCCAAACGTCCAGGCGAATGCACCGTGCTGCACTATCATCCTACCTACGACTTTATAAAGTCATCAGTCACCATGACATCTGAGTGCGTTATTGGCACTACAGCCAATAACCAGCAAAATCCAGAAATCACACCGGATCGGCACTGTCATTTTCTGCCTCTGACTGAAGTTAGGAAAGAGAAGTCCTAGCTTTTGCATGGTCTACACATAGGCATTTGTTAGATGAAAGCACGTGCAAACTCTTTTCCAGCTTTCCTCATGGAGAAGGCCATCTCACTTCCCTGTCAGTCAGTACTCACCAAGTGGGTTCTCTCTCTTCTTGGCTCTCGAGTTCTGTAGCTCACCCGCCCACGTCACGGTAATCCCAACAGCAGAGGGGAGTTGTGAAAATGAATTCGTTCATGTTTGTAAAGCAACTTCAAAATGTAAAACCTCTACATAGAGCTGAGTATTACTGTAAGAGATTACTTCGCACATGTACGGCGCAGATGCTATTATGATATAGGATGTTGTTGCTACACTGACTTTCCTTTTCAGCAGAGTTCACCCTGTTCTCAGACAATATTCTCCCATTTCCTTTCTACACATGTATTTACTCTTCCATTGACACACATCAATACATATGATCAAGTTCAAAGTGGCATAATGATAGAACATCTCGAGCTCCGGGCTGCCACCAATAAGGCAAGCCGCCTATGAAAATTCATTGCTAGTACATATACTCGAGCAAAAAGGACCAAACAACCTGCAAACAGACACCATACCATCCTCACCCATTATTTTCTACAAACAAACTATGCATTCCTTATGCCTGCAATATCATCTGATCCTTCCACTAGGTCATGTGTTGTAAGTATAAGAAAGAGCAGCTTTGATGTTTGCAACACTAGAGTATTTATGGGGCTTTTTGAATAGGTTGTTATTCTAAATGCCTTTAGCAAAAGAAAGTCTCTTCAGCAAAGAACCAACTGTAGTAAAGCATCCTTTGAAATTCTCCTTAAAACGGGTAAGCAATAACAAATGGATACTATGGTATGTTTTACTATCTTGAACTTATTAAACAAAAGCGTACTGAAGATGCTTTTAAAATGAACTAAGTCTAAAAGGACCTTGTTTGAGATCTCAATTCATTAAGAAAATACATGTAGAGATTTAAAAAGTGGGTGGAGAGTGGGTGTTCTATCTTCCCTTTCTACTGTAAATGACCACATTTGATTTTATTAAATGAAGATTTGTAGTTTGGTTTTAACAGCGAGAGTCCTGTAGCCCCTTAAAGACTAACAAATTTCTGCAGGCATAAGCTTTCATGTGCTGCAACCCACTTCGTCAGATGCATCCCATGAAAGCTTATGCCTGCAGAAATGTGTTGGTCTTTAAGGTGCTACAGGACTCTCGCTGTTTTTGCTGTATACAGACTAACACAACTACCCCTCTGGAATGTAGATTGATTTTGTGAGAGTTTTGTTGTTGTTTGGGATGGCTAGGGGGAATGGGATTTTTCGGTTTGTTTTTGGGAGGGAGGGAAGGAGAGAGAGGGTTTGCATTGTAAGAAAACATAAGATGAGTTCCAAGCTATTAAATGTTCCCGGGGCTCACTTGTGGTACAAGTCACTAGCATAATTGGGGGCCTACTTTATTCTGATCTTTGCAAAACTTTCATTTCCCAAATGGGATGAATATGAAGTGCTTTTACAATACCACGAATGATCATTTCCTTTGGGAAGCTGCCAATTATAAGTTGGCGAAACAGGCTGTACCGGATGTACATTTAGAAAGTGAACACACCTAACATATGGTTAGAACAAATAAAAGCCACACTTCAAATACCAATAAAAGTTTTCATTTTTATATAATGTAAACAGCACATTTTAGTTTAACTGCATCGTTGCTGGGTCGTTCAGGTCCCAATAATAAATACTGGATTCCGGTTTAAATATGGTATTTGTGCTGAATGTTCACCTTTCATTGGCAGCAAACAAATATCCGTGGGAAACTGATTAACGTTTAAACGGGTGACTCAACTTCACATCAGTTATACACCCTAATGTTGAGCGTCGGCAAAAACAAACAGCAACAAAGAAACAAAAACTCTTGGCTTCTGGAAATCAGTGATTTAAATCAGCAAGAAAGATCAAACAGGAGGATAAACAACAAAATGTCCGACATTATGCTGTTCAGTTCTGTAATACTGACTGCCAGTCATTCTGCTGAGGTCACCAGTAAAACCGATAGCGGAGCAAGGAACACCACCGCCCAGGACTACCACCACCACAATGGGATAGCCAGTTCATGCTAGTCTGTGACTCTTCTTTCCCGCTTCAATAACTAACATGCCTCCTTGGGAGGGGAAGGGAGAGACGGGAAGATGGCATATCCTCAGATATGCCCCGAAAGATGATTTCTCTACATGCCAATCTCACTCTTCCCAAGCGGGACCACAGCAGCAGCATCCTTGCCCCCAAACATCAGCAGGTCTAGGCATCCACACATAGTTCAGGGAAGGAGTGGCCAGGCCAGGAAAAGGGGAGTGGTGACAAACGCATCCACCCTCCAGCCCTCCATGGTCCTGAGGCTGTATTATCTTTCCCACTCAGTCTCCTCCCGAATTATAAGAGGGGTTCCGGGTGCAGCCATGCTGCCAGGGTGTAGGGGGCCCTGCTGAGGGACCAGCGCCACAGCAGATATCAGAAACACAGTGTCTCTGTGCAGATGGCCCTGGCCTCCTGGAGCTCCCCATCCAGAACCAAGTATATCATGGGAGATCCACTGCTCTAACTGGAGAGAGCCCCAAGGCCTATTCAGCAGGGAGACCTGGCAGAGGTGATCTCCGTGACAGAACGCTTGTGATGGATTTCCTTCTCCCGAGGCCACCTCCCATCAGTTTGAGCATGGGAGGTTGTGATCTAGCCCTCAGTGATTTGCCATTCTGTATAATATCACCACAGCTACACTACCTCACGTTTAAAAGGTGTTGGCTGCAGTACCCCACTGTGCTCGTCATTAATGCTTTAGCCTTCATAACTTTTAATAAAAATCTTCAGGGCCAGATTCCCATTTACACTAAAGCCGATTTGCACCATCTCAGCTGTGTCAAAGGGCAAAACGTGTAATTTGCTCCCCACTTTAAGACCCCCTTTATGGTTCCAGAGTGGTGTAAAATGGTCATGGTGTAATTAAGAATCAGGTCCGTTAGCTTTTATGGCCTTACCAATATGCTGCCTGGTGATATGTCTACAGTCAGTAGACAAGCAAAATTGTTGTCCTCCCTTAGAATTTAACAATTCAAACAAAAGCTGACCCTTAATTTCTAACATTTTAACACAGTAAAAATTCCTTTAGGTCACTGATTATTTATCTACATAATTTACCAAGAGGAAAAATATTATTCCAAAATGTCTATGCAATGGATTGCCTAAAGAAGATGTGGGGGGAAATGCTCCCTGACGATAAATCAATGAAGAAAAAAGATCACTAAGGGCCAGTGTTTGGAAGGTATTTAGGTCCCTAGGCAACTTTTGAAAATCCTGTTAGGCACATGTCCGCATCTTTAGGAGTCTAAATACCTTTAAAAGTCTGGCCCCAAGAGCCTCACCCTTTATTGCACATGCACCCCAAATTCTCAAGGAGTTAAATCAAGGATTACAGGGCTGTAAGGAAATGAAATGAAAGGAATGGCATTGTTGTTCAGGAAGCTAACCTGGAACTCAAGAAACCCAGGCACCACTCCCTGTTTTGCCATATACTTCCTGTGCGCAGTGTTGTGTCCACACTTCAAAAAGGGTAATGAAAAACTGCAAGAGATTCAGCCCCAAGCTACCAGAATGATTCCAAATTTGAAACATCTCCCTTATAGGGCAAGTCTTAAGAAACACAGTCTATTTAGTTTCTCCAAGGGAAGGTTAAGAAGTGATCTGATTGTGAGCTACAAGTACTTACATGGGGATGAGATTTCTGATTCATCCAAGAAAAAAAAAAAAACTAACGAGATTGAATAGTTGGAAACTGCAGCTAAACAAATGCAGACTAGAAATACGATGCAAATGTTTAATAGCATGGGTAACTAACTACTGGAACAACTGACCCAGGGACCTACAAAATTCTCCATCACTTGCAGTCTTTAAATCAAGACTGGATATCTTCCTGCAAGATATGCCATAGCTCAACCAGATGTTATCAGATTGATGCAGAAATTACTGGATGTGGGTTTTTGGCCTGCGTTACACAGAAGGTCAGACTAGATTAAAATAATGGTCCCTTCACCTTGAATGGAAACATCAGGCATTGCATGCATAGAAACTGGGCACATGCTTTTGATAATTTGGTAACATGGATTAGATAATCCAGTCAGATGAGTGAAGCATTCTTTTCTTGCCACAGAAGGTGTTTGTTCTGAGGATCAGTTCATCTATATAAAGACTCATTCAAAACAAACCAAAAAGGGTCAAATTCTTTCACAGCTAAAATATTTGGAAAGTGTTTTACATTTTTGAAAAGCAGCCCAAGCAGGCCCTCAGCATGTTAATTATCTAATAACCCATGCAGCAATTCCAAAGGCAGTTTCCCTATAGCCAGTTCAAAATGCAAAATAAAAAATCTCATTGTCATCTTGTTTATAATTCATATTTCCAAAGCCTGCTGTTCATCAAACAGTGAAAATATGCACTTATGTAATGTACAATAGATTCTCACCCCCCCTTTCAATTTCAATGTTTAATAAAAGTTCTGATTTAAAAAAAAGTGTCAAAAACATAAGCATATGTGAAAAGCACAATTTGCATGTGTTTTCAAGCAGCACATGGCATTCCATACATTTTGCCTCTATTTAACACAATGTAACCAGATAGCAGCCTCACCACTCCACCTACTCTAATGAGCAAGTCTTGGCAAAGGAACACTTGAACATTGTTTTTCAGATGCAATAGCTCAATATTTGCTTCTAAGAGTTGGCAACAGCGTCTTTTGGAAGTCACCTCTTACTACTTCGGCTTAAACAACCAGTTGGGTTTGGAAAATTTACACTTAGGAGAGCTGAGCGGTTGCACTCAAACAGAAAAGATGACACGGTAAGAATCACAGTCCAAGCGTTGCATGGAAATTCACTTTGCCACACAGATATTTACATAGCCTGTAAAGACATTCCTATGCTGAGCAGCACTCGTGCTCAGATTCCAGTTTCCACAGTCACTGCAATCAAGCAGGATTTGTTTAGGTAAACAGCTGCCAACGGGGCAGACTCCGTAACTTCTGAACACATTCCCTGTTTTCTAATGGACGAGTCATGTCAAAGGGAGCCACGACAGGTGGCGTGTGAACTGCAACAGATAAAGTGTGAATCACTTGAAAAAAACAAGAGTCCTATCCAGAAACGGGCAAACCACAAAAGATTTGCGGCGAGGGACTTAGGGACTTAAATGCCACTTTGGGGCCTACATCCAGCATTTAGGCACCACTGCTCAGCAACTGCCTAACCCCGCAGACAGCTGAAAGCCCTAGGTGCCAATGTTTCCACCAGCAAAGTCCCGATAGCGTTTAAATTTCTGCTGCTGGGTATAAAAGCACAACCATCGAAGTCCTGACACCATCAGGCAGCTCAGATGAACCATTCATAAGACTCTGCAAGGTTCACAAACTAGATTTTTGTCTACCTACCTCACTTGTGGGACTGAATCCAGAGAGCAGGCTCTTAGGTCGCCCGATAACACACCTGTTGGATAGGACCCAGCACAAAACACAGCCAAGAAGTACCACCACCACCCCCACACACAAAACCCACCCCATCCCACTCTTAGCAAAAAAATGGTGGTTAGGGAACTTCACCCACAGTGTAGGTAGGAGACCCAAGTTCTAATCCCCCCTCTGCCTGAAATGGAGCCGTCTCCAAACTCTCAGGTGAGTGCCCTAATCACTGCCTATAGGGTATTGAGGGATGAGATTTTTCTCAATCTCTCCTGTTGAAGCTGTTCTACTTTGTATTAAATTGGAAATTCTGGTTCAGATAAGAAGCTAAGGCCATGTCTACATGTACAGCTGGCGAAAATGCTCTGTGCCAATGGGAGAGAGCTCTCCCATTGTCATAACAAGACCACCTCCATGAGCGGTAGAAGCTATGTCCGTAAGAGAAGCCCTCCCACTGACATAGCATTGAGCACACGAATGCTTATGTTGGTGTAACTGATGTCGCTTTGGGGGATGGTTTATGCAATGGCAGTAACACGGTGGCTAGGGAACTTCATGCCAACATTAACTGTAGTGTAGGCATAGACTAATTAATGCTTAAGAAAACACCTTTGGGCTGGAAATCTATTGAGGAAAAGCATTTTGTGAAATTTTCTATATTTCTTGGTTCCAGACAGGTGAAAATGCTGTGCCAAACAACATAAAAGCAGCTTTGTTTTTTTGCCTTATCTCTGTAATTTTCTTTCTAGCCTCACAGGAGAATAAAAGCACAAATCTGCAATTGCAATGCACATGAGATATCAATGTGGACCAGTTTGAAGAAAAATATCCACTGGGCAAATGATTTGACAGTATACGATAGGGCTTAGCATAAAGTTTTAGGAGGGGAGAAGAGGAGAGACAGAAATGAATAAAATATTTGATCCCAGCTTAAATTGCCGATTGTATGATTTCTTGCTGGATTTTCCTCCCATATTTTACTTTTTTTTTTTATTATTTCTCTCCTATCTCTCACTTTTGCATCATACCTTTCTATATTTTTTTTTCTCTTTCTTCCTTTATTTTGCATTTTTCCCCTGTATCATCATGTTTTTCCTCCTGCTTCACCAAATCCTACTATCTACCTATTCTTTTCTTCCCTCCCCCTTCACACACTCTGCCCCCACTGAAATTAGGGGCAAAAGTCCCACTGACTTCAATGCGGTCAGGATTTCACTCACAATCTCGGGTCACCATGACCACAGTCCACCTCTCCACCCACATGGAGAGAATCTCTCAGGCCATAGTTACAAAAACAATGCTAATATAGAGATACGCAAAAATGTTTTCCATTTCCAGGTGTTTCCGTGGGGACTCAGTTTGAGAATTGACCTGAAATTCATGCTTGTACCGTAGGCAGATATATAGCGCCTAACATATCACAGTACATCTTATAAATGCATGTAATAAAATATAATATGATATACATAACAGGTATATGCTCATTAACTGATTTAGATAAAAATAGGAAATAACACATCTTATATGTGATTACACTGAAGGGAGGATGACAATTGTTGTACACTATACATTATATATACATATATCGGATTGCACCCCTCTCCCACAAATTGAACCCTTCATGTGCCACTTGTCTTTGCATATCATAACCTCTTCAAGGCAGGGACTATGTCATCATGTGTCTGCACAAAATGGGGCGCCAATCTGGTTTGTGGCCTGGGGCGCTATCGCAATATAAATATCAAACAAAATAATAATAGGATTTAAATTCTTTACATAACACCCTTGTACATTTCGCAAAACACAATAAATTGCCGCTCCTTCCTGAGGACAAAAAATAACTCCATAAATGGAAAATTAGACAAGTCACCCATTAACAAAAATTGCAGTATAAGAAAACCTTCTCTGCCTAAAACAATAGCTACTTAGCTGCAACCCTTTTTCGTATGTACAGGTTGAAAAAAGCACCATGTGGGCACCCAAGAGAAGCATTAGGCCTTTACCAGGACATCAGCAACTTACAAAAAAATAAAATAAAATAAAAGATCACAGTGCTGGCTCACCATTTCTTACCTAATTATAACAACATACAAGATCACTAGAAACACAGGAATTGCCAGACTGGATCAGAACTAGGGTCCATCTAGTCCAGGAGTCTGTACTATGACAATGGCCAGTACAGATACTTCAGAGGAAGGTATAAGACAGGCAGATGTGGTATAAATCTTCCTTGCACATTAGGTGTCGTCTTGATTTCTAAGAGTTAGAGACTGGCTTAAGCCCCGAAGCACGACATTTCATAGCCCTTCCAAAATATCTGTCATAATTAATTATGATCACTCTGGATAGTCCCAATATCCATGCTAAGTCTGCAACACCCTCCCTCCTCCCCCCATTTCTATAGAGTTCATTGCCTTATGTGAGTGCACCACCATGTCCGGGCAGTATAAATATTTCAGGAAAATACAAATAAGACTTTACGCTGGAATTCGACTCCACAAACTGTCTGACTAACAATCCGACAGCCCAGTTAATGACTATTGTCGCAAAGCTGAAAGATCGCTTTGTCAGCCCATTTTCCAGATCTCCTTGCCGTTTTCTCCTGTGGTTAATGTTTCCTACAGCCCTTCCTTCTCCTTCCAAAACATCGATTCCTGATCTTCCTCCCCACTCCCTTTACAACATGTCTACCCTTTCCCCCTCCCCTACTTCAGAGTTCACCTTTTCCAATGAGTCTGTCATAACTGGATTTTGTGATCATTAAACAAATCATTCCTTTGGAAGAAAGGTATGGGAAGTGTATGGGCACGAAGAATAGGGAGGATGTGGAAACAGTATTTCGTCTGATTTCAGGAATCTCAGTTTTTCTTTTCCTTCTCTTTTTTTGTTTTTTTGGTGGGTATTTTTGTTTTTTTGGTGTGGGGTTTTTTTTTAATCTCATTAGTGCCAAGTTTTAATGGCAGAAGATAGTTTAAGGGTTCTTGACCTAGAAATGAGGTAAGAAAAAGATTTTTTTAATGAAAACTTTGTCCATCTGAAGGAAAAAAATACGGCACGCACGCTGCCTCAATGAGGTGTACACATTGCTCAGGAACAGAGGCTGCCTTGTTAGACATGAAGAACTCCACTTCCAAAAGGCAGGGACCTCATGCATAACGGATTAGACAGACTGCAGGAGTCAATGGAGCTGATTAAAAGAACAGTAGAAGGATTCACAGAAAGAATAGATGCTATACAGCCATGGGTAACTGAGATGAAAAATTCAGCCCCAAGACAAAATGACTTAATTGCAATGCTTATTAAAGACAATAAGAGGTTATCCAGTCCTGTCATGGAGATCAAGACTAAATCTAGGGTACAAATGTCACTATTATGTATCTGAGAGTAACGGATTGGGCAATTTGGCAGGGGCTGCACTGCTCTCTAGCTAGTAACTCTTAGGAGCCAATTCTGCTTTCAGATACTTGCTGTCACTTCCAAAATGGGAGGAGTTGCTACGTACCAGATAGCAGAATTGGGCCCTTAGCATACAACTGAATAGCAAGTCTCTTAGGGCCCGATCCTGTCCTCAGTTACACCAGCATGAATCCAAAGTAACTACACTGAACCCAACACATTACTCCAGATCCACACTGTGCAGAGAGTAGAATCTGACCCACAGGATTTCTGTGATCCTAGCAAAAAGATTACAAAGAAGTAAAAACTCATCAGGCGTGGTTCTCCATGCACTTGAACTGGTTTTAAACCAGTGGTAACCCCACTGGATTACAAAGGGGTGCCTCCTGATTTACACCGGTGTAAAAAGCAGGCAAATTGTTTGAAGTACCATCACAGTTTCATGAAGGGCCCTGCAGTCTTATTCCATTGTCCTGAAGGCTCCCAGAATTATCAATAGAGTTGGCCTTCCAAATCTAACAGGCATTTCCATGCCTGTTAAAGCAACAAAAGGACTTGCCTCCATCTAAAAAACACTGATTCAAGAGATGAGCCTTACATCTATAGTTTTGTAACAAGCCTGGTTTCTGGAGTGGAGAGAGAATTACTTTAAATTAACAGAGGACATCATGACATTTACAAAAGCTCTGAAGCCTGGGGAAGAAGCAGATACTTCTTTAGCGTTACTAGAAAGATCAAATATGTACTGAAGCACTTGGAACCATTTCTTGCCTATTATGGTATTCAATGACATTTTGCCAGTGCTACCGTGTGGTTGAGATCTCATTTTGCATCCCCTTCTGCATGAAGAGCGGTTTTGGTAAACTCGACGGTCAAGAATGTTTGCAGCATTTTTCTTGGTTTTTTAAAGTAAGCTTTATGATGTCTTTTCTCAGATCACTCAGGTGCAGGAAAGAAACAAGGTATCAGGTTGAGTTTGAATGCCTTTAATATTGATGGGCCAGTTTTTGGAGGAGCCTTAAGCCAGTCTCCTATTCTGCAGCCACAATCAACTGCCGGTGAAGAATCTTACACCTAGATGTCTAAGTGCCCAATTTCCACATATACTCAAGAAAATAATTGTGCTACTGTTTAGAGGTGTAATCGCACCGACAGAAAAAAAGGAGGCATGTTTTAAAACGAACAACAAACAGAAGTTACACTCTCTCCCTCCGTCTGCGCCTTCACAAGAAGGGATGCGGGCATCCCTAATTTTGCCTGCTCCCCTATGAAAACAGCCAGCCCCAAACAGTCAGCCCTAAAGTCTGCCTTCCTGTAAAAAACCTTGTTGGATCAAATCCTGCCCCGACCTACACTGCACACAACCACCAGGAAACCAGCTGGCATTTGGGGCTTAGGTGAAGTCAATGAGGTTGTTGGGGTGTCATGTGTGGTTACATTATTTCATTCAGAAATGCCAACCCCCTGTGCGTCTCCCCACAGACTGGGAGTTTTCACACTCTGCCCTATAGGAATGTAGGGAAAATGCTTGATCTATGGAAAAATTCATCTCCACCCAGCTAAGCCCTCCAATTCTCCCCCCACCTCCTCTAGGGAAAGGCAGCCAATCAACACTGCTGCACATGCTAAATGGGATTCCTGGTGCCTCCTCATGTAGTATAGGCAGCAGTCCAACCCCAACCCCCTGCCTTTCTGTTATGTAAACAAAGAATTGGGGATGCTTCTAGACTGCACAGCCCTTAGATCCCAGAACTGGCTCCAGCTCCAAGTACCAACCATCAAGCATCACGGTGCTACATCCCACGCTTCCCATTCAAAGTGGGATGGAGATCCTTTCTAGCCGCTCCCTAGGCTTCACGTGCGACCCGTTTAAAAAGTGCTTACTCCCTGTGCCCCTGGGACCTCAGACCCTTTTCCTGCCCTGAGCCCAGGAGGAGAAAGGCAGATCTGGACTCCCCATGCCACTGAAGAGGAGTTCCTAGCCTCACACCACTCACAGGCAAGTCAACGCTGCTGCATGTAAATGTATGTACAATTTTCTCCCTCTCAGTCTCTACTGGCAGAGGCGGTTATCTGGACTGAATCTGAATATTCTGTATTGAGGAACACACTGGCCAACACCATTTCCAAGAAGGAATGCAGTATGGAAGAGTACAAAGGGAACTCACTCATGATGGTCTCTCTTGATTTTTAGCACCCTATTTTTTTTTTTTTTTTTTTTTTTGGTACATTAGCTACCTGAGAAACTGCTCGTCTCCCCATGCAACTTTGAGATATCAGGTATCAACTGAAGTGCTCTGCTACAGGCCCCGAGATTTGAACATGTGGGGGTTGCACCAGGGTATTGAACCAAATTCTGCTCTCATTTACTCTGTGCAAATCTAGAAACTATGGGCTTTGTTTTGCCAAAGTCTGTTGACCTTCAGGATGTGGTGTAGAGCCTAGAGCCCAAATTCAGATGTGCCCAAATGATGGCCTAAGTGGACACAATCAGAGTACATGGGTTAAAAATGGATACAAGCAGTAAAGTACTGCCATTTGCACTAATCTGTGCCAAACAAGTAACTCACACCCAGAGAGGGAGAAAGGAGGGTGTGTAGTAAGAAACACACATCCCAGGAGGGTGTTAAAAAAAAAAAAAAAGACAGCTCCCCCCTTTTCACTTTATCTTACAGTTAGTTGTTTTTCCCACAACAGATGGGTAAATTAACCCAACAATTATATCGCTTCTGAATTTAGCCCTGGGGCTTCAGTGGGAGTATCATTTAGACCAGGGAAGAATCAGGCTTCGTCTGTTTACTCAGACTTTTGCTGTAAGGGTCGGTGGGTGTATTTACGCTAGTTTCTAATTTCCGAGGAAGAGTATATTTTTAGTTGACACGAGTTAACATTTTCAGTTTTTATTGTAGCAAAGTGGACATGTGCCCAGAGGAGAATCACAGTGGGAGCATTTTAACAATTTAAAAACAAACAAAGCAACAGTGAGAGAACACTGGGTCAGAGTGCAACAGTCCCCCATATCACCATGGCACAGCTTAGGGGTCCAGTGGGCACCAAAAGGAGCTGAAGCCAGGGGGGAAAGAGCAGATCACCCTTGACAGTGAATGGATTTTAATTTGATGTGTCAGAACCCACGTGCTTCCAAAAAGACAAGAATGACGATGACTCTACAAGCTGTTAGGTAGATATGCCTATGTATTGAAGATCAGTATTAGACACTGTGCTCACCAATTCACATCACTTTTACAAAGACTAACCCCAACTACCATAAGTGATAGATAATTCATGAGAAGACGTAGTGGTGCACTAGCTGGATCATCTGTTCATCTACTACTGTTTCTTAATTTTACTCTTTGCAAGGAGCTCCTTTAAGCATAAGAGTGAAAGCAACGTCCTGTATCATCATTCTACATGTTCACAAAATCATAGGGTTTAAGGCCCGAAGGAACCATCTAGTCTTACCTTCTGTATAACACAGGCCACTAAATATCACCCAGCCATCCCCATAATGATCCCCAAAACCAGAATTAGTCCAAAGTATTACAGCCTTAACTTTCTCATCTGATATTTTCCCAGACTCACCTCTCCAAATGATTCTGCCATTGCAGAGTTCCCACCTGCAATTAGAAGCTATAAATGCCTTTATATAGTGTAAGAAACCACCTCTACATCAATCAGATTGCAAAAGAGCCCCTAGGGTGCATTATTACACACTTACTTACTGCCGAAATATCAAAAATAAAAGATCTATTTCACACCCCATCACAAATATTTCACCAATCTTTGCACTGAAATAAGTCCTACATTCAACTAGCAAATGGCGTATCACCCCCCTACTTATGCATACTGATATGATCACATACAGGGATCAAGGTGCCCATTTCAACCAAATGGATCAGCTTATGATGGGGGCAGTTCCATCATGTGTGCTGGTATTCTGCAACCTGTTGTTACACACAGTTTGGTGACATCTGACAAACTGATGGCGGTTGTCTGACCAAGGACATGTAAGAGTTTTTGGCCTACTTGGCCAGTTGCGGAAGCAAGACAGTGTTACTTGAAACTGCCTCTGACTGTTGTGTGCAGATGGCATACGTCTCTTGAAAGTTGAGAGCAAATATGGTGAGATCCTGGCTGCTGGTGTGGCATGCCAGCTACATTCAAGGCTAGCAGCACAGGTGAGATTTTTCCCTAAGTGGAGATAAAATTAACAAGCCCATAGATGGGGTTAATGACCCTTTCCCTCCCCCCTCTTCCGTTCACCATTGTCAAGACTGGCTACTTTGAGGAGATATCTTAAGGCTTCGTAAATTTGCAACCACTTGACCAAAAAAGCAACTGCTGTGTTCATCCTCATCGGCCCATATCATTCTCATTTCCAATGAGAATTGCCCTGGAGTACGTTCTATTTTCTACTATCACTAGCAACAAGGCATAGCAGCAAGCTAGATTTTGAATCGGAATAGTCTACAAACACCGTTTTAAAAAAATGCGAAAAGAAGAAAAAAAGAGGAGACCCCTACCTTTTTAAATTCACGATCACTTTGCAGATGTTTCCATGGTGGAGAAACCACTGCTTTCCCCTAAAAAGCAAAAACAGATTTTTCAGTAACAAAAATACTGTATGAAAGGTCTCAAACCTGTAAATTAAATACATAATAGAGCATCATGCCTACTATTTTAAAAGCAGAAAATTCAAAGAAGTCACCACTTACACTAATTAAAAAATGTGTTCACACTTATCCTAACAAAATACAGAAGATTATTCAAGGGTCCGTTTTCCAAACACATTCCCCCCACACACACTGGGTGAGGCTATGTGAAGTACTGCAGTTTACATCAAAACATTACTGTTAATTTTACTCTGAAATTCCCTTATGTGATGGTTAATAAATACAAAAACATAATATTAGCCATAGCCTATGGGTGAGTCTTTAATATGTGGGGTCAGTTTTTTCAAACCAATTAGGCCAGATTGTAACCGTATGATGGCGCTTGACAGTGCATGGCTGTGCTGCCCCAGAAAAAGGGCAGGAATCTGATTTCAACTCTAAGGTTCACAAATCCCTACCTCCAGGACAGGAAATAAACTGATTGTGCAGAACAGGGAAGCACACTAGAGGGGGTTCGAGCTAAAGCACCATCCACTCCCACACCTGGCAGACCGCTCTCCCCTCTCCCCCCACACACTCGTGCAGGAGAAGAATCAGCAGCCCATGGGCATCTTCTGTTCTTTTCCTTGCACAGAATGCAGCACAGGTAGCCAGCAAGGGGGAGTCGAGTGGTTCACTCCACCATTTTACTCCCTCATATGGGAGAAAAGCCAGGCTCCCAAGTGAGCCTTTGGTAACTACCAAACACTAATATTTTACCTATCTGCAGGATACCTCCACACAGTGGTTTCATTACTTACTAAGTGAAACTGACCCCTTGCACAAACTCAGGGTTTAAGCGGTGAGGTGTGATTTGCACAAATCTAGTGAATTTCACCCTACATGAATATAGTAAATTGCTTTTTTGTTCTGTTGCTAGTTTAAAAACAAAACAAAACAGTGAAACAACAAATGCACCATACTGATTTACACATCCAAATCACGCACACACAGGGGAGTTCAAAAAATACTCTATGAGCATTCATATGCAGGTAATTTCTAGAACAAGAAGGCAGAGGAGGAATTAAAGGAATGGGGGTGAAGAGGGGAAAAGAAAATCTCTTAAAAAAACTGTCTCAATGTGGATTAGATGAGAACATGATGTTATAAAAAGTACTTGCAGTGATCTAAATAACACACATCTTAGAATGTTAAAATATTTATTTCCACTGTCATGTTTAAACAGATTTATCACTAATGACTCCCAATAAATCTCTATAAATAATTCCTGCTTAGTTGTACAAAGCTTATTTTTTCCTCTCTTTTAATTTTATTTTTTTCCTTTAAATCAAAAGAAATTAAATTACAAAAAGTCATAGTATCCCCTTGACATGTCCTTGGGACTATTTCTGAGCTGGTGCCTTTCAAAATCTTGGAGAAAAGAAAGGGATATACGAAAAGAAGATATATTAATGCTAATACATTTATCCTATCCTGCACTGATAACAATTTTTTACATTTTTTCCACTGTTACATTTGTTACTATTTAAACAACAAATTGGCCCAGATTTCAGAGTATTGATAATCACAATCAGTTCAAAGTTGCTCTAAGAATGAGGCTGTCTAGTCTATATTTTGCAGACAGTTGCAATTTATTAGACACCCGGCTCCAATTTTCTGTTTAAACACACATCTTACTTAAATGAATAACACTGCATTCCAAATGAGTAACACTCTATTCTAAACTGCCTCGCCCTGCAGGATAGCGTATTGAACCTGAATGTCCGTTACCAGACCATCCACCCCAGCTAAGCTAGAGGAAGATTCCAGCCAGCAGAGAGCTCTGAGTTACCTGGTTCAATACCTAGCCAGCAGAGGGCTCCACGATGGCACAGGTAAATGGAATAAACTCTGAGGGCAGAGGCAATTACTCTCAGGAGACAGCCAGAGGATATGTGACAGCAAGAGCAGCAGGGAGGCTGCGGAGGAAAGGGACTCACCCTCATCTTGGAAGGATCTTACCTTTATACCCCCGGAATGGACTGCCCCTAGAGGCTGAGTGAGGAACTGCTAGGGTGACTTCCAGTTGTAACTTTCAAAGCAGTCTGCCTAGGGACATCTGCGCCGTTTATTTCTGGCAGCCGTAGCAAAAGAACCCTCTGCTACTCAAGGCGTGTGAGCTTTCATGGGAAGCCACCCAGGCAGGGCTGGGGGCACTAGGATCCAAGTGGTGCTTTCCCTCCCCTACACTGTGGGGGGGAACCACAGAGAGCAGCCAGCCAGAGTCTCCAGCCATAAGGACAGGAACAGGCCAAGAAGGGACCTCTAGACAATCCAGTCCAAACCACAGAACGTTCTGTCCCTGCCCTGCACTAACTGGCTGTTTGCTCCAACTCTTCACCTTAGCTTCACTCAACACCTGCCTCTCCTACCTTTTGCTCCCCATCTCTGTCCACCTTCAGCCACTTCCCACGTAACTGGTACCCTCCTTAACTAAACCCTCCCTCCCCCAAAAAATCATGGAACTAACATGCCATTTGCTCCATCGCACTGTTCATTCTGCTTGGGTGTTCTCCCGCTTCCCCTGCCTGGAGCCTAACTGGTCTATTCAGACTGTAAGCTTGTTTGAGCAGGGACCATTCAATACCTTATGCCTGTACATCACCCAGCACAACGGGGCCCCATTCTTGGTTGGCTCTTGCACCACCATCATACACATGATTAATGATCATAACATACAGCACGAAGCATAGCAGAGTCCTGCTCCGTAACTAGGGCTCTAGATACTACTGTGACACTTTGTAGATTAGGAGGATTTTTTAGAATATTATTTAATATCAGTACTGCAAAATTCCAATAACTCATATGGGATAGACCATGGGCTGTGTTTGGGACAAACCACGTGGCAAAGGGACATAAAAAGCAACTGCACCATCCCCATCTTGTCTTCATTCCTACTTCCTAACTCTGGATCACCTCATCTGCAACTGAAGCTGTGAGACAAAGGATTGAGACCCATCCAGGTACTGAATGTACGCCAGAGGGACTGTACAAGCCTGCAAACTCCACAGTTCTACTGAGAACCTGATATATATGAACTTTAAAGACATTTGTATGTATCTGATTGCTTTGGCAATTTAACATTTCTCTTATAGTTTCTTTCTTTCTATAATAAACTTTTAGTTACTAAAGGATTGGCTGGCAGCATGGTATTTCGGTTAAGATCCAAACTTATATTCATCTGGCAATGTGGCTGACCCTTCGGGGATCAGGGGAACATTTTGATAAAGGGAACAGAGTTTTAAATAACTTCTCTCTTTTCTGGACCTACTTGCTGACTGGGAGCCAGAGACTGAAACACAGTTGAGGGGGCTGTGCAATTTTTGGCTGTAACTTCTTGATAACCAGTGTGGGGAATCAGAAGCCCAGTTTGTAACTGGTTGGGGAATCTAACTGCAGTGTTAGCCACTAGTTTGGGAGAATCTGTTCTCTTTATGCAGCCTGCCCTGACCTTAGCATTTCCAGGTGGGCAACTCTAGGCACAGAGGGGTCACAACTATGATACTACAAATAATAATTAGCTAACAGTGGAGTGCCTGCAGTGTCCACCACCAGACTCGTGGCACACAGCCCAGCAATGCCAAGCATGCTGAGGGACTCGCATCACAGATCTCACAATCCTAGCCTGCACGCATGTTTTACAATGATTTTAGGCTGCCTCACTCACAACAGTAAACCACTTTATTGAAGACTACACTGAATTCTCTCCAAGCTGCCAGAGGTGTAGAGCAACCCCCACCAGAATTGAAACCATTCCTGAAATACAAACAGACTCTGAGGGGACAACTCGTGAGGAAGCTGGCTGTTCCATTTTCACTAAATATTAACAATGTGCTCTTGGAGTAAAAGGAAAAAAAGCTCTCTGTATTAAAAAAAAATAAATCCAACTTCGCTGCTTATCCAAACGCACCTTTATATAGACCAAATTCAAATCAGTTATACCAGTGTAAATCCAGAGTAAATCCACCAAAGTCAGTTGCCATACTCCAGGATTAACATATAGAACGTAGCAGAATTTGGCCCTAAAACTCTATCAGTCATTTATAGTTTTCTGGGGAAAATTTATCTTTGGGTCTGAAATTTCTAATGTTCCATCTTGGCCCATGACTGACATGCTGGAAAGCGCAATCAAAAAAAAATTAGCTTCTGTTTCTTTATGCAAATAGAAATGAAGTGCATCTTTCACCAGCTAAGTATTTTTCAGAAGCTTGTGCGTGCTCAGAAACTCCATTGGTCTTTGGGGAAAGGACTTCGAAGCAGATTCAAGAGTCAGTTACACTCATAGAAATGCTGAATGACCATTGATTTCACAGCCGGCATAACCTATGGCAGGGATCAGCCCATAGCTGCTACCTCAAGTGTATCCGCAACACCACTGTTGGTTGTAAAGACAGTATAGATACGGATATGACCTCTCCTGCCATTAAAAAAAATAAAATATGGGTGGGACAAATAAGTTGACTGTATATATCTTGCTACATACCACGCTCTTCAAAGGTGGTCAGTAACTATGTGTTCCTCACTTTCTAGATGCCTGACTTGAGACCCTGGGGTCTGAGCTGCAAAGTGTTGAGTACTCACAGCTTATAAATTAACTCAGGGGGAGCTGTGCTTTGAACAACAAAAGTGCTATATAATGCTAAATATGCTGTAAAATCGTGGCCTGGGAATCTCACCTTAGGCACTCAGAATTAGTGGAAACTTTTGACCTTAATCTGTCTGTGCCCTCAGCTCCCCATCTGTAAAACGAGGAGTTGTGAAGTTAAATTAATTAATGCTTGTGAAGAGCTCAGATACTATAGTGATGCGTGCTACAGGAAAGCCCATGAGAAAATGCATGTGCTGTCTTGAAAGCAGGGTTTGAATAGTGTATAGTAAATAAGGCGTAAGGCAGCACGCTGAACAATTGTTATTGTTTATTTGTATCATCATAGTGCTTTGCAGCCCCACTGTGCTAGGCACCGTACACCAGTAAACAAAATACTGAATAGCTGCTCATAGTGACATGAACACCTTCCATCCTGTGCACTGAATGAGGGACGGGTCGTGTGGAAAAAAAATAGCATGTGAGCTCATAATTAAAGACTGATAATGCCTATGCACAAAGGAGCCGCATTAAAGAGGCACAGGCCACTTTTGAGCGCTTGAGTTGTTAACTTTAATGTTCTTTTAGCACAGTTTTTGTATGCAGTAGGTACTATTTGTAATACCTAGACGTCCCAACCAAGCTCGGCACCCCGTTGTGCTACTCGCTGTACCAACACATGGTAAGAGAGAGTCTCCCCCCCCCAAAAAGCATGCAATCTAAATGAGAAAACCAGACAGAGGGGTAAAGTGACTTGCCCAAGGTCCGGCAGCAGGTTAGTATTGGAGCTGGCAACAGACCCCAGCTCTCTTAAGTCCCAACCTAGTGGATCATTAATTAATTAATGGCATGAAGACAGAGCACACATTGTGCCTCATTAAATATATTTCTCTCTCAATCTAACCCAAAACATAGCATTATCTAGCTGAATTATGAGGGCTCCTATACTCAGATAGCCAGTCGCCCATCTAAGGCTCTCGAAGCAAACAGCCAACCACCGCTAGCTGGAAATCATAGGCAGACCTGTTACATTTAAGCCAACTGATAGCAGCCTATCCATCTCAGCACCTGTGGCACTGAATGATGAAGGGAGGCTGACTTAGCCGGCCTTGCAAATGGATCACATGGCACACTGCAGAACTAATCCCATGATGGTACTGCGCAGCACTGCGCCCTGGGCCCACGATTTGTGGAAAAGCAGGAGGGATTGTTCCGGAAACGGAAAGGTTGGACCCATAGCAGACCGAAGAGGGAAAGATAGGTCACATCCTGGCCACTGAAAGCTACAAAGGACCTACTGCAGTTGGCCTCCCCTTCTTGCCAGAGGTTTTCTGGGATAACATGGTCAGAAAAGCTTAACAACATCTACGGGAAGTTGCGGCTGTAGGACATTAACGAGAGCTGCAGATATCACGGAAACCACACGTAACTCTAAAAATCAGCTATGGCAAGGTCCCGTATCACCCAGGCAAAAATAAGAGACCTGGCAAGTCAGACTGTCAGTCCCTTCCCTATACATACACGTGGGTGTATAAACGGTCAACGTCTCCAAAACGGCCGAGACAATTTTCATCAGGTTCACAGAGACTCTTCCCTTTACCATTTCTCCAGCAATGATCTTACCGACCCAAGACACAGTGTGTCTACCGCTGGTTCTTTGATAAGGTGGTGCCAGCTGGTACAAGGCCTGCGAGCAGGAAAGCTCCCCCAGCAAAACAACGTTAAGTCAGCGTTCTGCCTCTTACCAAGGCTTATCAAAGGATGGACACACTGCCAGATTCTGCCTACAGCGGCACTTACTAAATTAACAAAGCTGATCTCTTCAGTTTTAAATGCAGCTTTTGAGAAACTTCAGCTCTTTCCTGGAACGGAGAATTGCCGGGAACACTAGTCTCATCTGTGGCACAACCTACACCCATAACTCAATGACTTCCTCCTGCTCAAAGTCCTGCATGACTTGAGACACTTGGAATATTTCAGGTATTAACCCGGAGGCTCAGCCATGTCTTTGCCCACACCAAAAGCGAAAAGCCCCCACCACAAACCTTACTTCTCAGAGCATCAAGCTGGATATCGTTGGTGGCATGAGCTCTGGTTACCTTGCAAGAAGCAACATGTAGCATCTGACCGAGGGGAGAAACTCACACACACACTTGCATAACCCCAAACGCTTCTCTGCCTCCTGGCCCTCACATCTGAAGAGGTCAAAACCAGAGACACTCGATAGTAGCCAAGTACACGATTTGGCCTGAACAACCTCTGTTACTGGGAATGCACCAGGATTGTAATGGTTTGATGATACCCTGTTCTAGTGGTTCTAGTGGGAGGTGGAAGGTGACAGCTAGGGGTGTACAGTCAGCTGGGGTTTCATTTCTATAGTGGAGCAGGTCAACCCATGCTCAATGGGACCCAATCCTGACAGAAATCTTTCCTGAATCTCACTTCTGGCCTTCAAACAACTCCCCAAGCTCATCATCAGAAGCAAGCTCCCCACACACCAGGACCCATGTACTCGGTAAGCACCAGACACTGCCAGAGCAATAGATGCAAAACCTGCAGACCTCTCCCCACTGCTACAACGATCAACACCCCACACAACACACCTTTCAAGATCTATGGATCCTACACATGCCTATCACAACATGTGATGTACCTCACCCAGTGCACTAAATACCCCAATACCAACTATAGGGGAACCCAACAGACAATCACTACGCTTTCAAATGAACTCACACAGGAAAATGATAAAAGACACACACACAAAAACCTGATCCCGCCTGTGAGTGAATACTTTTCACACAGTGATCCCTCTATATCTGACCTATCAGTTCTCATCCCCAAAGGAAACCTGCCCCACATTTTCAAAAGACAAGCCTGAGAGCTTAAATTCATAACTTTGCTAGACCCTAGAAATCATGGACTGAACAGACAACTTGCATCTTTTGCAAGGATCTTGATCATATTTTCCCACTTAACTGGGCCCAGTCAAATTACACAGGATAGATGATAAATGACATGATGGTTGAAGTTATTCTTCATGACAAGACCTTTTTTTATATTTCCTTGTCCAGATGGTAGCTTTCTACCTCTGCAGCAGCAGTTTAGGATTGGTTATTCCAAACTGACAGTAGAACACTGAATTTTGTCTGTCTTTGCCAAAAGGAATTGAATGATGGAATCAATAAAAAACTCCACTTTCATAAACCACGCATTGCTGTGCAAAGGACATTTCTGTTCAGGCACACTGTGTGAAGTAATCAAATTGCCTTACCAGTACAAAATGTGTACAGCCTCTGGGTAATGCCATTTGGGCAGGTTGGCACCGATTCTGCAATTAACTTAGCACATGCAGACCCCCTTGTGCATGCATATTTCTCAATGTAGGATCAGGATGCACACAACCAGTTTAAAAAACAAAACCTACTCCAGATATCTGTAGAGTTTTGGAGTGCTTGCATGGCACATCCAGGTTAGTTCCACAGGAAAGAGGATTTTTAATGGGTCTCCAGATGGGCTGGAATTTTAGGATTATTCTTACTGAAAAGCAGACAGACTGCAATTGCAGTCATTGCGTCCTTTTTAATGCCCTGTTTGTAAGCAAAACATTACTGTCTAATGGATTTCTAATATTTTTTTCTAAAATAAATGGATTATTTTTATCACTCAAAATAGAATAATTCAAAGCAGGCAATAAATAAGATCCTCTTTTGTGTACAATGAACACCACTGAGATACCACAAACTCTGATCCTAATACACTTTCAACATACCTCAGAAATACAGGTTATCGTTTTATTTCTAAAATTTTCCAAGGACATATATTCAGACAATTAAGGTAACTAAAGGTAAAATTAATGAATAAGATAAAGGCTTTTTTGTCTTTAGGCAGAAGAACTATGAGAATGCACCATCCTCCCTGCTTTCCCTTATATTCTAACCATATGTCAATTATTCTTCTTACACACTATATTAAGGCTACGCAGATGGGCACCAGCTAGATAAAATATTCTGTTTACATTTGCTAATACCGAATGTTTTAAAACTGGTTATTTTTACAGGGTAGCTGTAGTAGTTCTTTAGAACCAAAACCATCCTACGAACTGCAATTACAAATCTGTGAAATTAGTCATTGAAAAAGAAGGGTAAGTAACACACCAACTATCACTCATGAGCACAACAAAGAATCCCAGCTCTTTAGGGGCAAACACTTTAATTCCTCTTCGGCCAATGAAATGCAGTATTTTCATGAAAAACTACCACACGGCCAGCAGTGAAGTTAAGGTGACTCAACGCCGTTGAAGCGAACAGTCACTTTGGGGCAAATCCAGATCCTAACGCCCAGCCTGACTAGCCAGGTCAGGCGTTAGGGAGATGTGGGCAGGCTGGGGGCTAAAATGACAGGAAGGGAAAGAACCTCCAGGATGCACAGCCATTCTGCATCAGTCTCAGACTTACTATGGTGCCAATGGCACCGTCACGCTGAGTCCGCACTCAGAAGAAGCTAAAGGAGCTGGGGCTCCACACCGCCTTCGCCAGCTGTAAGGGCGGTGGTGGCTGCAGTGAGTGCCAGGGTGCCAGAACGCAGCCGGGGAGCGGTGGGGGCAGTAGCCTGATGTCATGCCCACCCTCTCAGAAGGGGATGATCTGATCTAAACTTTCCATTTCCCCCTACCCTCTATCTAGTAGTGACAGTGAAAGAGAAGGTAAACAGCATTATTTTTCCATTTTAATGTTTCATGGGACTTCAAATGACATTTATCATAGAGGAGACACAGTCACACCCAACATAAGAACCATTATGGAATACCTGTGCCTTTCTGTACTCTCATGTAACAAAGTATATGAGGGTGATCAGATGTCCCAATTTTACAGGGACAGTCCCAATATTCAGGGCTTTTTTTTTTTACATAAGTGCCTGTTACTCCCCACCCAATCCTGATTTTTCACACTTGCTATCTGGTCACGCTAAAGTTTACATATGACCATATTTGCCATTTTCACACAGACTCTTTAATGCTGGTGAACATTTTCAAATGTATCAAACAAATTCATTCGGCTTTCACTTTTTTAAAATTATATTTGCTAATTACTAAAGCTTCTTGTGCTTGTCTGGCTTGCTTCCTCCTGGCCGTTTATAAGATCACACAGTGAAGAAACAATGGTGAATTTATCATAATTTTCATGCCAAAAGAATGTTACAACACAGAATTATTACTGCACTGTAGGATCCCAGAGGAGCCGGTGGAAGGAAATTTTATTGAAACAAATATTTATTCAAACAACGGCAAAGGGAATTCAGTACAAGGCTGAGCAGAAAAATTTAGTTTAATATATGTGAGTTTTCTCCCTCCCATCCTTGACAAAGGCTTGATTTCATGTGAGAGTGATATTACTTTACAATGTCCACTGCAAGACATAACTGCCAAAAGCTTCTATTTAAATGGATCCTACACAAAGCTGAAATTCCATTACAACCAGGTTAAATGAAACTAATTTTCTTTTATTTCCATACATAGCCTAAGAGAACATGCTTTTTTCACCCAGAATATTTATATCCAGTTCAAAGTAAACACATTTTGCTTTGGTCAGCAGTCTGACATGCAAAAAAGCAATTCTCACCATGCATAAACAATGCAAATGTGTTTCAAAATAATTTTGTTCTATTACGATGGCTACTTCTGAACCTGGCTGTGGTCAACCTGCTAAAACTACCATTACTGGGAGCTAGCAATATGGTAGTTGAAGGTAAGTAACGAAACAGTGTTCCAATATTACTGCTGGGTTGAAATTAAGAGATAGAATCTTAAACATTTAAACACGTTTTATTATTAACATATTTTAAGTATGAAACTTTAAGCCCAACACCTTCTTAAAACTCTGAAGTTCTCTCTCGGTATAAAATCTTCAAGTCAGGTCTATCCGGCCAGATTGTCTCACTGTCTGCTGATCCCTATGAATGAGCAAAGCAAGAGACACCAGTTTAATTTCTTATTTGCTCAGCAAACAGAGCTGGGTGTTACACATCTTTGCAGCAGATCCTCACTGCGCAAACATACTGGGCTTGATCCTGCAGACCTCATTCAAACAAAAATTATTTTAAGATAGCCTGCTCCAGTCAGTTTCCAGCCAATACCTAGCCCTGTACCTAGGGATACCATCCATTTAAAAATCACATTCCTGTCTGAAAATTGTTCACAGTGGCCAGGCAGCTCATCTGCTATGATTGCTCCTTAGTACTCTTCTGATTGTCTCACTATTCCCTTTTACTCCCTCTGCCCATCAGAAGTATCCACTTGTTGCCTTACCCTATATTTAGACTAAGTTCTTTGAGGCAAGGAGTACCCACGTGTGTCCAATACCTAACAAAATGGGGCTTTAATCCTTGATCCGGGCTTCTAGACATTACAACAATACAAATAAATAGCTGAAAGGGCTTTGAGAAAAAAAATATCTATTTTTTCTACTTTGTTTATCTTGACTGCATTTTGCACCGTCAGTTGTACTGTTTCCCCTGTGTAGTTATTTAATCAGTATGCAGCATTTCTGTGGGTCTTTCACACAACAGGGAAGAGAAATACCATTCTTAAAAAGTAGAAAAATGTAACTGTAAAGCACCCAAAACTGGCAGGGGATTCCGTGGCAGATTCAGTATTGTAGGGTATTTTAACTCATCATTTACATAGACTTGATTTTGCGCAGATGTTGTCCCTTTAAGCATGTGCTGCTTCTTCAAACTGTTTCGTTACTGTTGCCAAACAGAATGAATGTGCTCCTGAGTTATGTTCCAACTTGAAAGTTTACAAAGGGAATCCTCAGAGTTAGAACTAACACCGCGTGAAGCATATTTACATTTGTGCCAGATGCCCAAAGTTGCAAAACATTCAACTGCTCCATAAATGTAATCTCCCAGACGATATTTCCAAAATCCAAAGATAATGTAACTCTGCTATTACTGGACCATAAGTCAAATCAAAATAAGGTTGGTTTCCTAATGAAGGAAACCAGTAGGGGCCTTTAGTAGCATGTACAACGTTAGTCCAGCTAGTTTAGGCAACGTCTCGTCCCATAAGTTATGCTGCACTCATGATTTGCCCAGATGTGGTATTATTGCTCATGGCCCTGAGTTAGTATATTTTAATTTGCATATCACAGTCAATAAAAAGTTTAATAGGATTCCTTTCACTTTGCTAACATACATGGCCATAAACTCCTATAACCCATGCGGTGCTGAAAAACAAGTCCCAGATGCCTGGAATTTCAAGATACCCAATTGTTCTATTCGTGCTGAGAGCTGCTTATTTTTAGAAGTTTCCTCTTGCTGATTTGAACAATACAGATACTGTTTTCTTTTAACTTTCACAGAATATGTGATAGCTCTCCTAAGCTTTAAAACAATGCATTTATTACTTCTAGTTTGGTAGTACCTGAAGAGGAAAAAAAAAAAAAAAAAAAAAGAGTAGGGGCCCCATTGTTTTAGGTGATACGTAATACATAACACACAAATAGTACTTGTCCCCAGAGATCTTACCATTCAGAATATGGAATGAGAATCCTCAAGGGATGATTCCATCCCCACCTAGAATTCCTAAATTCTGATGTTTACATTGTGCCTGTACTTTAGCAAATATTTGAAGAGATATGCTGCAAGCATGTTCATCCATTTCCTTGATCGTTTCACCTTTAAAAAGGCTGCTGTGCACCACATCATTTGTAGCACAAACAGCCTTCATTTCCACCACAGTCAGGACAGATGGATCGGATAAGTGTTGGTCCATGAACATAACGAGACCATCTTTTTGGCTAGAACCTGTCTTTTTTTAAACTGTGTTTAAACTAAGCCAGCTGTAGCCATAGGTGCAAATCCTTATTTAGAACATAAAGGAAGTAACCAAGATGAGCAGCAATTTCTGCAAATGTGCATTAGATTGAAGAAAAGAACTAGACCCTACAATTGTTAAAACACTATCAAACAGGATATAAAAATATTTTCAAGCTGGGCTCCTACACCACTAGTGTCACAAAACATCACATTTTCTAAGCAAGATAACTGTACTGATTTTGATATTAGCTAACTATAGTTACTCTGGGCCATATTCTGCCCTCAGATCACACTACAGACCTTTGAAATTTGAATTAAGTTAAGGACTTTCAGGAAATTTAATTAGCCTTAGTCTTTAAAGTTAGGATTTACACATCCAGTGTCTTCTCACCAACCTTAAAAAATAAAATGCTTCTCTAGATGCACAAACTGTGAGTATGTGATAGTCAATCACATAATCTGGGATATTGTTTGGTTGAAAACGGTTGTTTTTAGCAAATACAGTGTTTACTGTAAAAATACTGGTTTTAGCAGGTTAGCTCTAAGTTACTGTCAGAAATAGGTGGATCTTAATTCAACTGATTAAATGTAAATTACATTTGACTTTAGAAGGAATAATGGGAGCTTCCTTGGATGTACAGTCAATAGGAATCTGAGAAAAATACAGTACACTGCTTTCTGCAAGACATAAAGATCAAAAGGCAAAATCAAGCATTTCCTCAGGTCTCACGAGCTAAGAACGTTTGACTCAGTCACTTCCTGAGCGTGGAGCCCCCAAAGGGAAACAAACATACTGGTGATTTACTGAATAGCTGATACTTGGCCTCGGCGTCATTCCTTAACAAATACTCTACTAAGGTGTTAAAGTCACTGAGTTGTTGGAGGCATCATCTTCCAAAAGAGATGCAAGAAAAATGTCCGAGCTTCTTGTGATCACTGAATATCTCATGGCACTTTTTGTAAGAATCAAGCTGGTTTTCCTTCATCACGTCTAATATTGAGGCAGGCAATTTAGTACCTTCTACTTTTTCTACTGAATACAGGTCCCTGTCCTACATTCTTGTGCAATGCTGCTGCATATCATAAAACAGCTGCTTAGTTATCAGCGGCACCTATTATACAGATATAAAATAGTACGTACATACAATATCCCTTTTCATGTGAGGATGTCAAATCAAAGCACTTTTCAGGCCAGCATTAAGCAAGCCTCACCAAAATCTGATGAGGTAAGTAAGTGCCATTATACTCATTTCACAGATGGGAAGCCTGAGGCACAGAGGGACTTAGTGATTGGTCCAAGTTCACACAGGGACATACTGTGGACTAGCTAACGGAGCAGCATAAACATAGGTAACAGCACAGAAGTTGAGAGTGGCTCCACAGAGCCACTATGCCCTCACCCCACCCTGACAAGTGAGCAAGAAGGGCTGGAACAGGGCAGGCAATGGATGAAAATTTGGCTCTATCCGCAGCAGGTCAGGAGTTATAGCTGCCCTGGTACATCAGGCAGCATACGCTGCTCTGGGTATAAACAGAGCAGCAGATGAACCGGATCACAATCTCCAGGAACAGTGCCACATCACGCTGCCCATTACTCAGGGCTGATTGTCATATCACAGTCTAGCCCAGAATGGAGTTAGCAGAACAGTCAGCAATAGAAAGAGAGCCTCAAATGCCCCCAGTTAGAAATACAAAAACAAAAACAAAAAAACCCCCGAGAGACAGCCAAAATTCATGGGGACTTTTGAATTCAAGCCGGGGACTAATGACCATGTTTCACAGAAGTGCAGATGCAGAAATCCAGCCCACAGCATGATACAAATAAACAAACATAAATCGAAGGACAGAATCTCACAGAAGTTCCAATCTTCATAGAGCAGGCATGCCATGGTTTAAAGTTGTACATGTCAGTGCCAAATTCTGCCCTCAGCATTGGGCTACCTACTAGACAGCATAGGCTGAAGATACATGAGTATAACAGAAAGCAGAATATGCTAACA
Source organism: Mesoclemmys tuberculata (assembly GCA_007922155.1). Classification (NCBI taxonomy): domain Eukaryota; kingdom Metazoa; phylum Chordata; order Testudines; family Chelidae; genus Mesoclemmys; species Mesoclemmys tuberculata. Next base: position 9,550,639 of record ML675614.1, on the reverse strand, counting down.
GATATTGTTGATCATAAACAGCCAAATTGTACTCTTAAAACAGGGCTTTATTAATGAAAAAGTGCTATATACAAATTGGACTTCTGGATTGCTCAGTTCAGCATAACATGTACTGCCTCCTGTAAGCCAAACATGGTTTAAATCCTACAATATAAAAAAGCAACAATAGTATACAGGATGGGATATTTGATCCAACTTCCAGTCACCTTTAAGGAATGATTCATTAATATTTTTTGAATTAATTGACAATTGATTTTATTTCTTTAAGCATTTGTAATGCACTTCTTAAAAACCAAAGAATCAATTATTTTCATCCCACTCCACCTGCTTGGCAGGTTTGCAAACATCTGGGGAAAAAAATTAACTCAGCCAGTGCATTAGTCACTGCTTTTCGAGTTTTACGGATTACAAAAGTTAAGCAGTTTTAGAATAGAAATCACCACCATGTAAATTCTTCCTTTTTGGATACAAAAAAAGATGTGGAAATGGCACCTAAAAGTTTTGTGAATTCGGCTCTTATTATGCTTTGCCTAACAAATACCAAAACCCTACACCTATTAACAAAAACTGGTATCTTGTATTCAGACAATTCTCTCCCCTTTTTCCATTAAGAAAGGTTCCATAGATTTTCATCACAAATTGTCTGAACCAATCCCTTTGCTATACCCAATTAACTGATAAAAATATTCAAAATTCCTCATAAAGGTCATCTAAGGTATTTAAATTTAAATGCTGATAAAAGGCAGGAGTAATCCTTTTTGAACATCAAACTTTAGTAAGAAAATGAAAATAGAAAATAACCCAAAAACTAAGGCTAAAAAATGCCAAGGTAATTTTGCATGACTCAATATCTTTATTACATTTTGTTCTATTAAAATGAATTTTGTAAGGAAAACAACCCCATTATGAAGAATATAAAGTATTAAAATGAAAGTTTCTCTGCAAGTGCATAAAGAACATTCCCAAACTAAATTAAAATGGGAGGCAGCCAACTTCTGAAAACTGTATAAAGTAACACTCCAACCAGTAATATCATTCCCTGCATATCTGAAGTCATTGCTGCCTATGAACGTGAAAAGCAGTTTTCCAGATTTCCGTTACCTGTCTCTACAATACATAGTACTCGAGTCATTGAAGATTAGTCACTAAAATAAATCATTTCAAATGATTAATTTAAAGCTACTAGAGTTCTCTCATGATTTCAGTAAACCAGATAAGCCAACAGATGGTTTCTATACACAAGACACCCCAAAAGTGAGATAAATTTGTAATTTTCATAATACTCCATTTCGGTTTTTTATTTTGGATTTACCAGAGGATAAATCAGAATTGAGTAGAGTCATAGACTCATATAGAGGTGGCCTGAATAGGAACAGAAATAAAAATGTGATGGGACTCTTAAGACTTTGGGGGAAACCCTGGCTTCTTTCTAGGAAAAGCACAGCTAAAGCAGAGAGTCACAAATCAGTGCACATATTCCCTGACAAATTACTTCAAGTGATTTTGATGTTTAAGTGTTACAAAGATCATTTTTTAAAAAGACCATCATTCCTGCCAGCAACAAGGTTTTACCTGTTTTTTAATATTACCCTAATTCATACAAAGTCAAAACTACTCACATAGACATTTCCCCCAAAACATTTGTTTTAAAATTCAGCAAGAACCAACTAAGGGCTGTGCTCCTCCGGACCTGCTGCTCACATGCAGGAAAGGATTTGTAGGGGAAGCAGAAGTGGGTAACAACCTGGGTAGCAGGGACCATGAGATGGTCGAGTTCAGGATCCTGACAAAAGGAAAAAAGTAGAGCAACAGAATGTGGACCTTGGACTTCAGAAAAGCAGACTTTTACTCCCTCGGGGAACTGATAGGCAGGATCCTCTGGTAGGTTAATATGAGGAGGAAAGGAGCCGAGGAGAGTTGGCTTTATTTTAAAGAAACTTTATTGAGGATCAAACAATCCCAATGTGAAGAAAGAATAGCAAATATAGCAGGCAACCAGCCTAGCTTAATAGAGAAATCTCTGATGAGCTTAAACACAAAAAAGAAGCTTATAAGAAGTGGAAGCTTGGACAGATGACTAGGGAGGAGTATAAAAATACTGTTCAAGCATGCAGGAGGGAAATCAGGAGGGCAAAGAACAATTGGAGTTGCAATTAGCAAGGGACGTGAAGGGGAACAAGAAGGGTTTCCACAGGTATGAGAACAACAAGAGGAAGATTAGGAAAGTGTGGGCCCCTTACAGAATGATTGAAAAAGCTGACATACTCAGTACTTTTTTTGCCTCTGTCTTTACAGACACAGTTGAGGTCCTAGACTACTGCACTAGGCAGCACAGAACAGGGAGGAAGCGAGCAGCCCTCACTGGTGAAAGAACAGGTTCAGGACTATTTTAAAAAGCTGGACATGCACAAGTCCAGGAAGCTAGATGCAAGGCACGTGAGGGTGCTGAGGGAATTGGCTGATGTGACTGCACAGTCATTGGCCGTTTTCTTTGAAAGTCGTGGCAATCGGGGGAGGTCCCAGACGATTAGAAAAAGGCAAATATAGTGCCCATCTTCAAGAAAGAGAAAATGGAGGATCCAAGAAACTACAGACCAGTCAGCTTCACCTCAGTCCCCAGAAAAATCATGGAGCAGGTCCTCACAGAATCCATTTTGAAGCACTTGGAGGAGAAGAAGGTGATCAGGAACAGTCAGCATGGATTCACCAAGGACAAGTCACACATCACCTACCTGATTATCTTCTATGATGAGATGACTGTTTCTGTGGATGTGGGGAAAGCACTGGACATGATATACCTTGACTTTAGCAAAGTTTTTGATACAGTCTCGCACCATATTCTTGCCAGTAAGTTAAAGAAGTAGGGTTTTGATAAATGGACAATAAGGTGGATAGAAAGTTGGCTAGATCATTGGCCTCAATGGATAGTGATCAACAACTCAATGTCTAGTTAGCGGTGGGTATCAAGCAGAGTGCCCCAGGAGGTCAGTGCTGGGGCCAGTTTTGTTCAACATCTTCATTAATTATCTGAATGATGGGGTCAGTTGCGCCTTCAGCAAGTTCATGCTGTGAGGAGTAGTAGATACCCTGGAAGGTAGGGATAGGATACAGAGTGACGTAGACAAATTGGAGGATTGGGCCAAAAGAAATCTGATGAGGTTTAACAAGGACACGTGCAGAGTCCTGCACTTAGGACAGAAGAATCCCATGCACAGCTACAGACTGGATACCAACTGGCTAGCAGCAGTTCTGCAGAAAAGGATCTGGGGGTTACAGTGGACAAGAAGTTGGAATGAGTCAATAGTGTGCCCTTATTGCCAAGAAGGCTAACGGCATACTGAAGATCGAGGGGAGTGATTATTTACAGGTAAGGTCACATCTGGAGTATTGTGTCCAGTTTTGGGACCCCCATAACAGAAAAGATGTGAACAAATTGAGCTAGATCAGCGAAGAGCAACGAAAATGATTAGGGGGCTGAGGCATGACTTATAAGGAGAGGCTGAGGGACCTGGGCTTATTTAGTCTGCAGAAGAGAAGAGAAGGTTCCAGGAAAGACGGAGCTAGTCTGTTCTCAATGGTGGTAGATGACAGAACACGGAGCAATGGCCTCAAGTTGCAGTGGGGGAGGTCTACGTTGGATATTAGGAAAAGCTTTTTCACTAGGAGGGTGGTGAAGCACTGGAATGAGTTACCTAGGGAGATGGAGGAATCTCCATCCTTAGAGGTTTTTAATGCCCATCTTGACAAAGCTCTGGCTGGGATGATTCAGTTGGGGTTGGTCCTGCTTTGAGCATGGAATTGGACACCTCAGATGATCTTCTGAGGTCCTTTCCAACCCTAATCTATGATTCTAAGAATTGCATTATTAAAAATCTGCATGCTTGTATGGCATAGAGCTATTGCAATTATCAATTTTTACTTTGCTTTGTAGATTCCCAAATTTATAAATGAAGCCCTTACACAACCAACTCTTGTTGCCTGTAGTAGGAATGATGGTAAGGACCCATAGAAAAAACTGTAACAACAAAGCTCTAAAATCACCATTTATCTGAAAAGCAGAAATAAAATCCAATAACGTTCTGAAATCACCATTTATCTGAAAGGCAGAAAAAAAATCCACAACTGAATAAAGTAACCTGGTGGAATGTCAGCATTGTCACTTAAAAACTCATATTCTGAAGCTGCAGGCCACGGGAAGGCTAGGCATGCGAAATTGAGAAGCAGCAGTGAAATGGAAATCAGTTGTCTAATGTGTACACTGCGATAAACAAACCGTGGCACTAAGAGCACGAGTCAGCTGACCTGGGCTTGGGCTACGGATCTAAAAATTGCAGTGCAGACGGTCAGGCTCAGGCTGGAGCCAGGACTCTCAGATCCTTCACCACCCCGTGCCGCAGATCTTTTACCACAGTGTAGACCCAGACCCTCAACAGCAAAATATAGGACTTCCAAGCCTACCCTGACGACAGAAAGTTACTCTTGTGGGCATCAATTCCTTAGCACAGGCTTCTTCTAAATGAACTTACTGCTTGCAAAAGATGCCAGACTAACAGCAATGCAAACTTAGATCTTCTGCTTTAGCTGCATATTACATGCAACGAGGGCAGCACAACGTAAATTTCCCAAAATTCAGAGGCAGGAAGAAGTGGCAACAGTGATACCTATAGAGGCCAGAGTGATCTGCAGGCCTCTGGTCACTCTTTCTGCGACACTGCCGAAAATGGTCACAGCTACGCAAGCAGCTAAACTATTTTCAACACTAGCACAGGAAGGTCAGGGAGGGTCTCTAACTTAATTTAAACATAGCCAAAAGCTTTGGCAGCAGTAGAGAAATGTGGCGCACTAACCACAGGGCTCTCCCCACAGCACAGCTATACAACAACTTGTGCCCATGCACAGAAGTTACCCCATGCTGTACCACCACTTGAATTAAGACTTGTTTCAAAGTTAACCACCATGGGCTTCTCCACTCTGCCAGTCTCCACCAGTGCGATGCCAGCATGGATGCAGATAGTTTCCGTAATAGCTCCAAAGACGCAAATACTCTTCCCCTTGCCTGGCTAGGTTATGGTGTGCGTTCCACTGTGGGGGTCTGCTGTTAGCCAGAAGCCAATTTACATGTGCAACTCTCATCGCACAAACCAGCTTAGCTGCATGCTGTTTTCATAGTAAATAACTTCTTCTACTTTTGCAAATTCATGTGATTCTATCACCAGCATGTCTCAAAGGAGACCATTTTATGAGACCATTGCCAGGCAGATGTGCGGGCTCTGGTATCTATCTGGGAATAGAAGGGTTCCAGGAGCAGCTGAACGCAGTCATATGCAATACTCCAACAGGTGGCAGAGAGACCAACTGAGGGTGACATAGTAACAGGCAATATCCAGTGCTGAGAGAGGGTGAGGAGGCTGGAGGTCAGTGTATAAAGACAACAGCAATCAGTCTAGCTCAGAAAATTTGCCTCTTTTGTGATGAACTGGAATAAACCCGCAAGACTCACCCCCTCTTCCCTGCCTGATGCATCTGTAGACAACATAGAGGCACCAGGCACTGCATTAGTGATGGACAGGGAAGATGCAGCAGAAAAAACAGTGGGATGAGGAGACAGACTCAGATATGCCAAACATAGTGCAAGATTCCCTGGATCTGGAGACAGGAGCTGAACCAGTTTAGATGGAGGTGGAGAAATCAATGGCTCCTTTACAGCAAAAATGCAGGGTTTTTTATTGTAAAATGTACTGGCAGGGGTGAGCAGTGGGAATTGCTTCCTGGGTTCTTATAGCCACCTGCATGAGTGATGAAATGCCCACCTCTCTCCCAGCTCCGCTAGTCCCTTCCTTTTTCCACCTCATCAGCACAAAAAGCAACTACCAAGGACCCTCCCTAGCTGGTGCTCTTTGGACCTTCAGTTGTTCTCCAGCATCATATTCCCCTTCCCATCCAAAAAAGGACCCTCAGTTTTCATCTTCAAGGCAGAAGAGCACCAATCAATGAGGCTGACCACACCATATGAGCAGACTCAAAATGGCAGGTGTACTACTGGGGGGGGTTGGAGGGGGGCGGGACGACGGACGGACGACATGTTTTCCAAGAATTACACAGCATCTGCAACGTACGCACACATGAAAGATCTTTACTGCAAGAAATTACATGCTGAGCACTAAGGCCAAAGTATTTACATTAGCTTGCATCTATCAGCTCATATGCCAAGCTGCAGCACCTCATTTGCAAGCTGCTCTGACATACCTGCTCTCACATTTCATCCTTTCTGTCTTGTCATTTAATGCATGAAAAACATTCCTAGGCATAATCTGCTAGCCAAGTGATGCACAAATAACACAGGCCATGAAACAGGCTGAAATAATTACACTGACTGTTTCTTACTGCTCTCAGACATACAGAGTAATTCTCTACCTCCACCAGAGAGGCCAATTAATCTTAGCCCTTAGCACTAATCTTCTAGAGTTCTATCTGAAAAAAGCCCTCATCCAGGAGTCCCCCTACTGCCTTGCAATCAACTTTTGAGGCAACATACATTTCCCTCCACCATCAGAGAGGATCACACAGCCTCTCCTCTCATGGATCTGATCCTCCACTATTCTTTGTGCAAACGGCTCTACTGCAAGTTTATGTCTTTTCCCCTTACTCTCGCAAAAACAGCTTTTCCTCCTTTGATGGGAGCCTCCACAGAGGTGTTTTCAAGGGTCCAGTTATAGCAACTACCTCATGATCCCTTTTCCTTCTCCCCATTATGGCATTAATCTTCAATTCTTATAGGTGTGGTGTGTAACTTGTATGTACTATGTCCTTACCATTTCTGGTCTAAGATAAGAAATGACTTGCAACAGGGTACTGGAATTTTAAACTTGAACTAAAATTGTTACTTTTATGATACTCCATGTATTTCAAGGGATGGACAGGCTATTGAAACTCTTAGAAACTCCTTCTCTTCTTGGTTTTCATTTCAGTGGCCACTCCAGCATACAGATGTCCCAGAGTAGATATGGGGGCAGATGTACTGGATACAGAGAATGGAAAACTTCCTGAACTAAGCATAAAAAGGGCAGCAAAGACCCATCTCTGGACAGGTGCTCAGAGTCACTCTTCATATTTCCGCACATAGTGCAAATTCAGGATGGAACAAGGAAAAAAAAGAGGCTTGAGAGACATAGCGTATTCAAGCAGGAAAAGGATAATCACATAGGACTATTTCAAAAAAAAAATATGGGAATGGGAAACCAACACTACAAGGAGCTTTTTACTGAATGCCTAAGGGAAGATGCTACCTGGACTCCCTTCATTCATCCCAACCTCTCCTGCCCAGAATTCCTTCATTGGACTGTCCCTTACTCCTTCTTCACAATCATCCCACTCTTTATAGGATTGTGAAAAAGAGAATTGGAACACAAATGACAGGCTTTATATATATATATAAAACAAACCTCTGCATAATCCCCTGGTTATGGAGTCAAAGATTTATCCGAGAGGAAGGCTTTCCAACATTTTCTAAAGAAAGTCAAATTCTGAATTCATCTCATCTCTAAGTTTTTCGACAGATACCCTCAGGTGAGATTCATTCATCCCTACGCTCATGCACTTCACTCTGGGCTTTGTAATCTGCATTGTCCCACAGGAATGCAACTGTCTCTGTGGCTTGTAGATGGTGATGGGGGTCGCTGACATAGTTGGGACATCGTCCATTAATTGCTTAAGATTAGGATCAAAGACTAGAATGGCCATGGATATAGGATTGGGAGCCAGTGCAGACAGAAGCATGGAGCAGGCAGGCAGCCGCGTTTTGTGCCAGCAGAAACCTGTGCACTGTTTTCACACTCCGGTTCAGGCACAGAAATTACAGCAATCCAGCCTGAAAGTTACAAAAGCATGGATCCCTGGGGCTACATCCCTATCCACAAGGAAGGGGTTAAGGTTCCTAGCAAGAAATGAATGTGCCATTTTCAGGCTTCGATGCTACCTGCTCATCCAAGTTCAGTAATGAGTCAAAAAAGGACCCGAGACTTTGCACCACTTTGAATGAGAGCTGTAAGCCTTCAAAAGAAAGGAAGGGTCAGAGTCCTGGCTAGCTCTTCAAAGGGGTCCCCCCCCACCAACCATCATGACTCTGATCTTACCTAGGTTGAATTTGAGCCAGCTGTTCTTCATCCAGGAGCTGATCTTTTGTAGGTGTTGTGGCATCTTATTAGTGCCAGTTGTTGCAACAGTGGCGAAAGATATATATATAGCCAGCTCTCAGCAACATACAGTTGGCAGCAGAGCCCGTAACATCTCACTCTCTCTCCACATGGTCACAGTGGTACAATCCACCCATTTAATCTGAGGGTGGAACTAATCTTTTACTATTGATTACCCCAATCAGAAATGCTGCTGTGTGCAACTTTTGAGAACGGTTTCTACTAACAGTCAACCTGTTTGAAGCATTCTGTAATTTTATGACTTAAGAAATTTGATTTCTAACACATTTTCCAACAAGTCCCAGAACACTGTAGGACAGATGCTTAAAAATATGGAGAAAGCCATAGTCTTCCTAAAATGAATGAGGTACTGTTTTTCTTAAATAGGCACTCATATGTAAGACGGCTGGCTTCATCTTTAGCCCAGCACAGTTTCAACAACTAAACATTTAAACTAAAATGATCAGAATTAATTATTCTGCAAATGATGAATGAGAATGGAATATAATTCTTAAGGTAAAACCTCAAGTAAGAACTAATCATGAAGACACAAGAGTACAAAAAATGGTGAGCTAATGCAAAGGAAATTTTGAAACAAAGTTAATAATCCTGAGAATAATGGAAATCGCGCCTACAAGAGTGTGCAATATAGTGTATTTAAATCTGATTTTAAAATAAAATCATCACTGCCTACAAAAGCAATACCAAATATTTAAGGTGCATTAAACAAGAAACTGTCTCAGTATTTCTGTTATGAATAAGTACAATGAAAATGGATATGACAGACTCAGAGCAGAGCTCTAAATGCCAGACATTACAAGAACAAATGGCCAAAATCAGCAACGGAAGTCAGCAGTGTACGTCAGGTCAAAAGAACTGGTCATTTATTTAAAAAAGATGGAAGCAGAAGGTTCAGCTAGTGACTGGACTTTGGGTGGTATATAACAGTAAGATACACACAGATTGGTTTATATTTCCTGCATTTGTAAGGGAAGCCAGGATGGAATTTCTCTCTTTACCCTTTCTTCTGTCTTTATCTCTTTTCCCTCTAGGTGCTTTCTTCCCTGTTCACAAAAAAAATCAGAAAAATATAGCTTATAGAATATATTATGCATTATTTTAAAATTCATTGCATAAAAAATTCTGTTTTAGAACAAAGCTCTTGTGTGTGGGTGTTCAGCTATAAAATAAAACGCATTGTTACTCCACCAGATACGAATCCATACCTAATGATCAAATCAGGCCTTAAAATTCTGTTTTGACAGCTACTTGTAGAGTTCTATTTTCACCAGAGGTTTGACTTTCAGATGAATACTGGATGTTTAATGATATCCTCAAAAGAAGAATCAAAACAGCTATTTGCAGGCAGAGTGATATTAGCAGCTGTAAAAAAGTTTCCATGCCTGAAATACGTACTATTTTATATTCCCCAACTATTTTATTCCTTCCAAGAATTGGATGGCCATATCTAAAATCTCATTGTAAATGATAATTATCTTGCTATTTTGGAATTTATTTTAATTACCTTATTAAATTATCATTAACAGAAAGGAATGAGTCTGTGTTTCCAATTAATATTTATAAACTGTCTCTGCATTACACAGAAACACACAGCTCTATATAACAGTAACCCTTCTGTGGTATAAAGACCTAATTAGGTACTTGTGACTAGGAAGAAGACTGTGAACACAATGAATGTTATACTTTTAGAAGTTAATTTACAGAAAACCTCTTCAAATAAATAATATTCCTCGCCTTGGTACACACGTAACACACTATTCCAATAAGATTACATAACATGATGGTTGTCGATGCATTCTATTCTTTTGTATAATTAGGGATTGTTTTATTTTTCACCACCTCAGATAATTAATCATAAAGTCCTGTAATTTTACACTTTGAAAGAAAAATTCAGCAAGCAATAAACAACATCATACTATGAAGCGAACGTGCTGTATGTACACATTACTTACAAAAACAAAGTAAAGTCATCTGGACTATAAATCATTTAGCAGATCCTCTGCCGATTGTTTTAATGCTGTATCCCACACAACTTTGCATGCAGCATAAATCTACCACTGAGAGAAAAGATTTTTTTCCCTGCTACTTTCCAGAATGACTCTCTTTGGGGGGAAAAAAAATATCACCTAACTGAAATACCCATTAGTCTCTCCTGCTCTTATTGCATACCAGCATAGCATCATTTTTAGAAGAACCATATTTGTATTTTATTTTCCGAGGTAAAAAGATGACTACGGTTGGATAACAATAACAGACAGGGATAAACAGGATCCAGTAACAGGTGTCTAACTGTACATAATTCAACGCCAAATACACCCAGTATTGCTAGCAAAATGGCAACCTTACACAACACCTCGGTTTAAAAGTTGCATTGCAAAAATATGATGTTGAGACATTTATGTAAATTAGACTTTGACACACACACAGAGCACTAACGCGCACACAGCCATTCACATGGCTATTCTATGTAGCAGGGCTCTCTATTTGCATTCAAGAGCACAGGAAACCTTCCACGGTGGGCTCGCATTGTTCCAAAGAAAGTTACTCGGGGCTAAGAGAGACCCATTTGTCCCCCCCCCCCTTGCATCACCCCAATCAGGATGCACGTTATAAAGCGCTCAGCTGGCAGCAAGGAGGGAAAGCAGAATTGGATTTTTTTTCACAAAACCCTTGTCTCGTGCAGCAAGTGGCCCGCTCATTGGGCTGGGACAGAGGCCCCCGTCCGCCAGCCAGGAGCCCAAGGCTGTGGGAAGGGGCGCAGAAGGAACGGCCCCGGAGGAAGGGCTGCCGGCCGAGGGCAGAGCAGCGCGCCCCTTCCACGCTCGCCCGGCGCCGCCGCAACCCCAAGCGCGGGGAGCGGCACGGACCCCCCCGCCAGCCGCGGCTCGGCGCAGCCGCACGCCCGCACCCCCCCAGCGCAGGGCCCGCACCCCGGAGCCTCCTGGCTCCCCTACCTGTCCCGGCCGGCCGGCCGCCCGCCAGGGAACGCAGCTAATGTTTGCACCGCATCCCCCCCGCGCGCTTTGCCCGTGCACGGGGCTCCCGCTGCAAAACCCCCCCCCCAGCCGTGGCCTTACATCAGCCGCAGCCGGGAGGATGCCGCAGCCGGGGAAGAGCGGAGCGGAGCGGCCCCGCGCCGGCCCGGCCCCGTGCACAGGCTGCGCCGGGAGGGAGGGGAGCGGCTGGCGTCCGCGCGCCTTATTTCGCACCCTCCCCCCCCATCCCGCCCTTCTGCTCCGGGCAGGCGCGAGACGCCAGGTCCCGGGGGGGGGAGGCAGAGGC
>ML675614.1:9375935-9539044 GCA_007922155.1 Mesoclemmys tuberculata | reverse complement strand
CCGGGCAGGCGCGAGACGCCAGGTCCCGGGGGGGGGAGGCAGAGGCAGGCACGCGCGCGCGCGCGAGGCTGGAGCTCGGCCCTGGCCGCGCCGCCTGCGCGTGGCTGCGGCTCCCCCCAGCCCGGCGGGCGGCGCGTGCACGGGGGGGGGGGGGGGGGACCGCGGGGGGGGGGCCCCCCCCCCCCGCCGCGTGACAAGTGCAGCGGGGGGGAGGGGCGCCCAGTTCCACGCGTGCAAAAAAAAAGCGGCCGGGCATCGCGTGTCACTGCGTGGGGCCCCGTGCCACGTCGCCGGGCCGTGCACGGGGTTGTGCACCGCCCTTACCGGGCTGGGGGCGTGGGTGCAGCCCCGCGTGTCGTGGGAGCCGCCGTGCGTGCCCCCACGGGGACAGGCCGCGAGCGTTGTTTGCAGGAAAAGGTGGCCCCGCAGCATCCCAGCGTGCGGACCCGCGCCGCAGACAAGGCTGCGGGAGGTGGGGGTAGCGCTCGGTCCCGGGGGAGGGAGGCTGGGCATGTTGCAGTGCGAGGCCGCTCAGGTTGCTGCTCATCAAGCTTTGAGTGGGGCTGGGTTTGCTGCCCAATCCCCGCATAATTTCCCCTAAGAGTGAAACTGTAAATTGATAAAAAAACATCCGCTCAATGTATAGTTTTGCAGCCGTGAGCATTGAAGGCAATGAACATTGGAAAAAACCCTAAGAACTGTCAAGCTTATAAAAAACTAAACATTGAATTACCCCACGCCCCCCCCATATATATATGTTGGCGGGGTGTGTATAAATATCTGGGTATCCATGTGCATGGGTTTAATATATGTTTGTGGGGTATGTATGAGAGAGGACTTTGACTCACTAGTGTGTTAGTCTCAGGTGTTGGAGGTTATCCGTGCCTTTTCCACCGTCTGCCACCTAAATAAATGTAAACTCTATAATCACAGCCCATTGTTTTTTGGCCTTTTAGATAGACTATTGTCCGTCTGTTGTGACGTACTGCATGTTTGAGTTCAGACAGTACAGAATATTGTTAAAGATATAAGAAGGCCCCTAGTTTATGAAACAAAAACATACAGCAACAAAGGAAAAGAAGCATTTGATTTACTGTTTGTTTTTTTCTGGATCCTGACAAAAGCAAATAGTTTTCCCAACCCATTTCATATTACCACCGATATTACAGGAAATGGTATTAATGCCTGAAGTCAAGCTGAGAATGGGAAAAAGATTTGCGATTACATTTTCATGCTTGGAAAAATAACATTTACAAGCCCCTTTGTAAATATTGAAAGCTTAATCACTATGTTCTGCCACTGTCTTAAAGTGGGCCATGAAGTTTGTGAGACTGTCCAACTTTGATTTTTAATTGTGTACTCAGTTACAATATTATTTTAAACCAACTGCGACACAGTTTGCTCTTCCACTCTTGGGCCTGTCTTAAGCGCAGACTGTCAACAGTGTGGAAATTCCTTCTGTATCTCATTTAGCTACCTGTAGTATTTATAGTGCTATTATCTGACTGCAAACCACACTGATTAAGATTTGCATAGTGTGGCCCGTGCTGGACTGGATAACATATCTATCACTTCCCTGCCTACAGTGGCTGCTTTTCATATTCTCAATTTTTTCTCTCTTGTTGTAGTTGATTGTTTACTGAAGAAGGTTTTCAGGGGAGGGGGGAGAAGCAGAAGAGAATAATAGTGAGTTTTGCAGCATGCTCTAGAAATGGTCAGTTTTGGACTTTGATTCACCTCTGTAGATTAGTTCATTTACATATAAGGGCTTGCAACTGGCAATGCCTTCTCTCTCACCCTCCTTAACTTTAGCAGTGGACACAGCTGCACTATTGTAGAACAGTTTCTTTACTTGCTTTGGTCTACAATCCACAAAAAGGGAATCCTCCCGTTTCCCTCCCACCCCCCAATATCCCACAGTCATTCAGGTCACAAAGGATTGTGGGACTGGGAGCACGGTGAAACAAGGGATGGCGTGGGTTGATGGTCCGGTGAGCAGCAGGTGGAAAGGAAAGGTGAAGGGTGTGGCTGTAAAGGCTGGTGAGGCCCTGAATGATACTGACTGAGGAACTGGTGTGGGGAATTGTGGTGCCACCTGCAGTTGGTGGTGCTGGATTGGAGCCAATGCTGGTTACTGAGAGTGTCTTTCTACTCTCCTGACCAGCCCTCCGCTCTAGGGCAGTGTTGCTCCAACCGGCTTCGGAGCCAGCACCATGTACGATCACCACTTCATCACCTCCACTGCTCAGCAATATTTGGGGGGCTGAGGAGAGAAGAAAGAAGGAATGTGACTGAGTTTGGGGGGTGTGAGCAGGAAGTACTGGAGCAGCGGAAGCAACAGGAATGAGAAAGGGAGAAAATTGCACCTTCTCTGCCCTCCCTGACTCCACCCGGGTCCTAGGAACAACTGGATTCTGCCTTTTCTTTCAGGTGGTCTCCCATGGACACTACCTTGTGACCAACTTCCTGGTTGTAGCTCACAGGTTGAGAAACACTGTCCAAAACAATGCAGTTGCTTAGCAGTTTTATGAATTGAGAGAGCATCTGATGCAACCAAGTCCCAATTCATCAAGCGCCTTAAGGATTAAGACCATACCTTGAACCGGCACTGGAAAAAGACTGGATACAGAGTGATGTCTGCAGAGGTTTTCCCTGCCGCAGAACCAGGATGTTGCACACTTTCCAAGCTGGAATTTTCCTGTTGCCTTCCTCTTCTGTGTCCATGAATACCACATTTCTTTTTAAACTACTACATAGTAGAGATATGCCATAAAGCTTTAAGAGTGCCACAGAGAAAAGCAAACTCCTCCTGGGGGGAGGAGAGAAGAGTAAGCTCCTCTGAGGGAGGGGGAGGAAGAAGAGTAAGTTCTTCTTGGGGTAGGGGAGGGAGGGCCAAAAAACATACCCCTCTAAAAGGGGTCAAATTTAAATTTCTGTGCCCACCTCTGGGCAGGACTAAATATTATTTCAACTGATCCCAAACATCTACATTGCAACTTTGTAGCCCTGTGGGCCAGCCATGGGTGTCTTATTGCAGTGTAGATATACCCCTAGCCACTGGTCCCAGATTGCTATAACACACTCTTCTGTGATCCATCCTGACTTACAGCCTCACTGTTGCCCTAAACATGCCTACATTAGAGAATTCCACAGTTGCCATTGTAAGGTTGGCTTAAGTTCCTTTGTCAGGGCAAAGGGATCTTACTGCCGTTTGACGATCTGGCCTAATATTTTCAGAACTGTAACTCCTATAAAAATAATTTACTAAAATACATTGATTGGAAATATTTGGGTAACTGTACAGATGCTATAGGAATGTCTAGTGGAATCTTAAAGTCAGTAAAAGCATAACTCTGTTAGACACACTCCTCCATTCTTTTTACAGTTTTTCACCTTCCCAGGTCTCCTTTATGACCTGACTTCTCTTATTCACTGTCAGGAAGGGCAGTCATCAAAAGACCAATTCTGGGGAGTGTGGCTTTGGAATAGGACTTGAGTTACTGGCAATGTCAGCTTTAACAGCAAGTGCACTCAACATTAAAAGACGGTTTGAGAGGTGTATAAAAGTGAGCATATACTAAGGATCTGGAACTTCACACTCCACATGTAAGTGACAGGGTCCACCCTACATCATTAAGATAAATTCCTGTGTCCTGAGTACAATTATGGCATAACCTCCTATTTGCACATTTGGATTTCCAAACACAATACAACTGGCAGTGGCAGTTTCATTTATATTTCTCAACTAATGTCCTCCTAAGTGCTCTGCAATTTGGAATCATAAATTGAGGGAAAACAGAAACCAAACACACATGCACACACAATCACTCAATTTAGTAAACTAGACTTGAGACAGAGAGCCTGAAACACCTGGCTTCTAACTCTTGGCTCTGCCCCTGACATTCTAGGTCACTGGGTGCAAGTCACAGCACCATTCTGTGTCAGTTTTCCCATTTGTAAAATGGATATATTAATACTTCTCTCACTCAGAGGTGATTGCGAGGATTAGTTAAAGTGGAAAGTGTTACATAAACGCTAAATAGCATGACTTAAAAGAGAGAAGACTCAGAAAAGTATAAGTGATGCTGACATAAATGTAGGGCTAAAAGATCCTGCATTTTAGATTTTTAAATTAATCTTACATCTACAGAATGTGGGACATGTGTTGTTGTTTTTCTGCTGTTCCTTAAGTTTGCCAGTCAAATGTCGTTTGGGGCAGGTGGAAAGTGAGGAAAAGAGAAAGCAAAAGTGACCTGAAGATAAATCTATAAAAATACTTTAAAACATGTTTAGCCTATGTCTTTTTTACTCCTATTGTCTCCACGCTAGCTACTTCTATTACTATTACACCCCTAGATCATATGACCATGTGAGCTAAAATACAGTAGCCATGTAAGAAGAGGCTAATGCAATCTGCAGCATATTTAGAGCAAAGATACTTTTTCAAAGAACATAACCTGAAGTGTTTAGTATATAATACACTAATAGTTTGAACACCCCCTCTGAGGAGCTCAGTGCACTTTACAATCATTAATACATTTAACCACACACCATCTCTGTGAAGGTGTTTATGTTCATCATTTACATATGGTAGTGGTTCCCAAACTCTGGGTTGAAATCCCAAATGGGGTCATGCCATCAGGAGATGGAATCATGGTGATCCCTACTGTGCAGAGGACACCATTTTGTTCCGCACAGGATGACCTCACAATGCATGGGGCATGGCGGGTCATAATGTATGGAGGACGCCATTTTGTTCTGCAAAGGATGACCTCACAATTCATGGGGCATGGTGGGTCATAATTCATGGAAGGTACCATTTTGCTCTACAAAAGGGCATCATCCACATGGTGTGACCTCGCATGTACGGTGCATGCATGGTCACACTGCAGAGGAAGGCATTTTGCTCTTCAAAATGGCATCCATCGTGCTATCTGAGGCAGTAGGAGGAAATAATTAATATGGAGTCGTGCCAGCAAAACATTAGGAACTCCTGACCTATGGGTAACCTAAGCCACATGGAGGTGCGGCAAAATGACCTGTGAGTGCTCACTGACTGAAACTCAGGATCTAGTTGTTTCAAGTTGGGCATGTAATATTAAGTGAAGAATATTAAAACTTTAGGCAGAAAAGACTTGGCCAAGGTCACAAAAAAGAATCAGTAATGCAGCCAGTTTATACTACCATATCCTCAGCTAGTGTAAATAGGCATAGTTTGGCTGACCAATTCACACCAGTGGAGACTCAAGCCACAGATCTCTTAAGTCTTAGCCTTGGGCAGCCTTAGTCAATATAACTGTATATATTACAATTACATGCAAAAGTATGTTAAAGTTGAAAAGTGAAGCCCTCCAAAGTTAATTAATGCCAGATGTAATGCTCTCTGTACAATTTTAATGTGCTCCTTTTGTGCGTATGCATTATAATGGTCTTCTTCAACATCACAGGGGAAGCCTGTGAAAGAGTCAGAAACAGAACCCAGCTATTCTGATAACTTAAGAGCATGACCTTTCTCTTCTGTCCATCCTTTGCCTCATTCACTGTTCATCCTATGCACTGATGAAAGCATGATCCTCTGGAATTGTGATGTTGTATGATTAAACTATGACCTCGCATATCATTGTTGCTTCCACTGTTACACAATTATCACAAATCTTATACAAAATATGTCATGTAAAGTATCAATGGAAAAGTTACAATCGATCCAATATGATTATCCTGTTTATATGCACATATCATCTTTGTATGTAAAGTTATGAATTTGACCATCTGTGTTTCAGATGTTTGCTGCTAGGGTAATACCCACAAGGTAGGTTGGATACAGTCTAGCCAGCAGGTTGTGAATGAATAATGCAAGTTGATGGCCCATCAAAGGACACTTAGCTCTCACAATGGACCATAGAAGAAGCTTCCGCCTCCCCCCCCACTGAACCTTTCTTTTAGCCAGAATATGGGTAATGGCTACTCCTATGACTCAACAAAGCATACAAGGACATGTGACTTGCTCATGTGACCCTGGACTCTATTTTGTGCCTACAATTTTCCACAAACTAAGGTGATGAGCATTCATCCACATGGCAGAAGATATAAAAGACACTGGAATTATCTCCATTTTGTCTTCATTTCCTGCTTCATTTCTCTGGACTGGATTTCCAACAAGGAAACGCTAAACAAAGACTGATACCCCCCGCGCTGTTTGGGTAATTTCCAGAGAGACTTTGCAAATTATGCGTTTATTCCACCACTGCTACAAAACTGATTCTCAAAGAACTTTTGCAATTCAGTTCATCATCTCTTCTCTGAATCTGACGATTGACTTTATTCTCATCTGTGTGTACAATGACCTTTTAACCAATATTCTGTCTTTCCTTTTTTCAAATAAATATTAGTTTATTTAAGAAGTATTGGCTTTAAGCATGCATTTGGATAAGATCTGAAATATTCATTGACCTGGTTAGTAATGTGCCCTATTTGGGACTGATAGAACTTTTTTACAAAGATTTTCGATAATCTCCATTTTACATGACTTGGCTGTCTGGGTGGAAGCCAGAGGGCTGGATGGCTTTAAGGGAACTGTGGTTTTGGTTTCTGGATAACCAGTGAGGTAATTAGAAGATGTTTGTTGCTGGCTAGGTGAATCTAATTTTCAGAAATAACCACTGGTCTTTGGGGGGTTTGCCTACCCCCATTCTTTGCATTTTACCCTAGTTGAGCAATTTCAGCATGGCTCCCTTAGGGACCCATGTCACAGGAACAAATGTATAATATAATCATATATCATTAATAATACAATTATTAAGACTACCATTTGATTTTAGCAGGGCCAGAATTATGCCCTGTTTGATTTTCAGAAGCTAATAGTACAGCCAGATCTGAATGTATTTTAATGGGAACTTCAAAAGATGCCTTTCTAACCCCAGGGTCATCCTACTGGCAAATTCCAGGCTCTGCTCTAAACCCTGCAGACAGTAAAGCTCTTTAAATAAATGGTTGAAAAACATTTTAACATTGACAAAACAACTTTTTTTTTGTTTTAACTAACTGGTTCTTGGAAACGGCTGAACCATTTTTGTTGGGGAAAAAAAACCAAGCAGAGGCAAACTGCAATCACAGAATATTTTAATCCAGATGGCTGAAGTTTGCCAAAGTTAAAAGGACTGAAATACTTATAATGGAAAGTAGCAGTCAGCTTTAACTGTAGGTGTCACCACGGTCTCCCCCTACAATAATGCTTTTCTAAGCAGATTTTATGGTCAGGGAAAATGAAGAACAATTTTATTTTTAAAAAAAAGTCCTTCTTGGAACTTCCACTTTCCACAAGGGGATACTTCACAGGACCTAGCCCTCTCCACAACTGTAAATAAACACTTGTGCCAGACTATTCATGAATTTAGACACTATAATTTGTACAAGACACAGGAATTTAAAATGTGGCTCCACGTCCTAGATAATACTTAGACTTAAGCTGAGATTGCCTTGTTAAATGTTGGATCCCTGGTAAATAAAGATTCTGCCAATATCTGATTCTTTTTTAAGTAATTATAAAATAAAATGACCTCAAGGAAACTGTCTTGAATGAAATGACCTAAGCACCCTAAGCGGATCCAGGAGGGTACTTGCATCTAGTGAAGAAAAGGAGATGCTTTTTATCCTCTGCCCACAAACACACATGAACATGTTAGATCTTATTAGAAACATGATCATCACTTCTGAATTCGGAATAGCAGTAGATACCACAGTATGTTAGCAATGGCTTCTCTACTAATAAAGGCTCCAATTCAGGAAAGTATCTGGCTCAGGAAAAGTAGGCTTAATTTTAGGCATGTGCTTAAGTCCAATGGACTTCAATGGGATTTAAGCACGTCTAAAGTAAAGCATGTGCTTTTCTGAATTGGGATGGGAGCACAGTGAGAATGTGTGTATTTTTTGGTTTAAATTGTATCAAGTAGCCAAGCAGGAAGGGGGCAGATTTTCAAAGACACCAAACCAGCTAGGTGCCTAACTCTCACAGTGGGTGGAGATGGGACACCTACTTGCTATTTGCACCTTTGAAAATCAACCCTACAATGGAACAGAGCGAGGGAGACAGAGTACTTTACAGGACATACTGTAATGCTGTTCATTCTATTGGATTATAGCTCTTTGTTTCGTGATTGTGATTCCTTACCACTGTGATTGTGATGCAGGAAAACCACCCCCGTAAGGAGAGTAGCGCTGCGTCGAAGGGAGCGCTGTTGCCTTTGACGCAGCACAGCGTGGACGGCGCACGGAGGAGACGCTGCAAAGTTGACGGGAGATACTCAAGTGGTTTACGTCACTTGCATATCTCACGTCGACTGCCGCCGAATCGCAAAGGTAAGTGTAGACCGGGCCCTAGTCTAAAAAGATAACTGAGCCAAAAAAGACAGAGAAAAGGATGCAATCCAAATTTTTTAAAATTTGTTTTAGTTTAATTATTACATATATTTTTTTCTGGCTCTCCAGGGTTTATTCAGCATGCATCACCACCTATTCCTCAGTGCATTGTATATTACTGTACTGGATTACAGTAACAATTTTCTGCCTCATTTTCTGTAGTTTAATTTTCCTGGTAAACTCTTACCTAATAAAATTAACCAGTGTCACCTACCATCTTACCTGCACCTCCTTCCCTTTCCAGTGCTCAAACTCTTTCCTATAAAAAATTCACCAAGGAATATTCTGCAGAGCTAATTAGCTTTACTAAAAGACAGTAGAACTCCAGATCCCATTGAAATCAGGGGGAATTAGGCTCCGTAATACCTAATACCTTTGAGGATCCAGGCCTGAGCTCTTTGGCTCAGGGCTGTGTCTTTGTATGCTTTTGTACAGTGCCAAACAAAACTGGACCCTGGTTCTCTTCAAGGCTTCTAGGAGCTATAATATTAAATAAGAATAAAAAATGGTATCTCAATTAGCCACCTAAAGACCCTTGCTATTTTAGTTGTTCAGACACTGGTCTGATTCTCCACTCCTTTGCGCCTTGTGACTTTGCAAAAGTGGGTGCAAAACACTACTATTCTAACACCTCTGCCTTTTACACCCCTTTTGTACAGGTGTAAATGCCCCAATGCGCAAGGCAGCAGGGAATTTTACCTGCTGTGTTTCGAATGGCAGTCACATTGCTTTTTGCTCGTTTCCACTTGCCTCAGCCTAGCACTCTGTAACAAAGCTTAGGCCGTCACTGGCCGACAAGCAACAGCAGCGAGCACAAAGCCAGACACCTGCGTGCCTGAAAAGCACAGCTATATTAATGCCACCCACCATGGCTCCATCTGCAGGATACGACACGTGATAGTTACTGGATGGAAAGTGAAGTGTTATCAAGATGAGTCACAAGAAGCCCACTGCACCAGCTTATGCCCTTTTTCTCCCTTGAAGTGCTCTTATTTATCAGGTTACCTTATTTTTTCTGTATTTGTTTTTAATTCATGTACTGGCAACGACACAGGGCAAGAGTCCATGAATGCATAAGCTAGCAGGCGGAAGAACGACAAGCAGATGGCTTTTGGCAATAAATCTGAGTGTCAAACAGCAAACCACAGTTTCACAGCTTCCAAAGCCGGAAAGGACCACTATGATAATCTAGTCTGACCCCTCCCTCCCCTGCCTCATATAACACAGGCCATAGAAGTGCCCCCAAATAATTCCCAGTCTTGATTTTAAAATTGGCGGTGATGGAGACTCCACCGGGACCCTTGATAAATTGTTCCAGTGTTGAATAACCTTCACTGTTAAAAATGTACACCTCCTTTCCACTCTGAATTTGTCAAGGGTCAGCGTCCAGTCATTGGATTGCATTATATCTTCATATTTTGTTAGGTACTAGACAGTTTAGGCTGCTTGAACACTTATGGGTATACTTACTGTGTGGTACAGCACCTATTGAGACCCAAGCAGGTATAAATTGCACACAGGAAAGCGACATTGATGACAGGATTATGCCTGCGTGGACAAGGGGCTGGGGGCCATAAAGGGGAGTTCTCACTTGTTTAGGAGTGGAGCTCAGCTATTGTCCCTGTGGTCAGGCTAGCAAAGCAATCACTCGTGTCGTGCACCATGTGGAGCATGAGACGTTCTAGAGAGGGTGCAGTGGAGATGGACCATGACAGCAGCCCTGGTCACGCATGCACTAGGGTGAAGGCTGCACTCCCTCTGGAGGGCAGCAGCAGTGGATGTGCATTTCCAGTGTGCTGGAAAGGTCAGGGTGGGATTGAGGGGGAGTGAGATTAACTAGCGCGTGAGAGTCCCAGGGTCGCAAATACTCTCCTCCACCCCTCTCAAGAATCAGAAATGAAAAGCAAAGGTTGTCTACTGCCCCTGCTGTAGAGATCTGCCCAGTCCCTCTCAGGGAGCACGTCTCTCTCTCACTGCAGCAAGAGGTCATGATTCCCACACTGTGTACGGCATTTTTAATCCAAGAACTCTCCCCGTCTGCCTGTTTGAGTGGGGATGGGGCAGTGCCCTGCTGTAACCGAGCAGAACATGAGCAACAATAAAGTACATGTTTAAAAATCTAATTCATAAAATAAATTGTTCCTGTGTCTCTCTCTGTCCCTTCTTTCCCCTTCTCCATTACCCCCCGGCTACCACCACAATCTCCCCTCTAGACTGTGGTCTGTTCTCTCTGCTGCCGGCCAAGAGAAGAGGAGCAGCTGTCTCTGCCAGAGTACCGGAGTAGCTCTGCACTGGCGCTGCAGATGGATTTGCACACCATCTGCCTGGTTTCAGGGGGCACTGCAAGGAGTGGGGGAGGCACCCGCTGGGTCACCTGGTTTAAGTGGGAGGAGCAGACAGAGGGGAAGGGGTGCCAACTAGGTGATTTCCAGGAAAAGGAGCCAAATTCATTGGTGTAACTCCACCAGTTGCAACAGAGTCGCACAAAGGATGAAATTGGCCCCAGGGTTCAGAGAGGGGAAAAAAGCATGAGCACTTCAAAGCCAACTGGCCAGTCCCATAATCCACAAAACCAGGAGGATGCGTGGGCTGCTGCATGCCCTGAAAGCCAATGGAGAGCCCTGCACATTCATGTTTCTTCTGCAGCACCACCGTACTGCAGATGGTTACGCATGTTAAAAACTCTGTGAACGTTCTTGCTATTCTTGCCCCAAACCTATTCTTTTAATCAGAGAGAACTTCACAATTTAAACACGGCTTGAAACTTCAGTGAGGATTAGGCAACTGGAAAGTTGGACTTTGTTTTTTAATCAGACACTTTTTTGAGAAATATGAGTGCAAAGAGAAAAATCCGACTATTTTGAAGCAGAAAAAAAAAATTTTTTTTTTCTAGTGAATAGATTCAACTCAAACCTTCCAAAGATATTTCACTGCTGTGAAAGCTGTAGCTGTTTGATAGTGATGTATGCCAAGGGACTGGCCACCTATCAGTGTCTTTTTCCTTCTGATTAATGTACTTTAGACAATGGTAGATTGCAATGTCAGTTTTCTTTTCTTCACCAGCCCTAAACTGGGTCAATCTGTATTTGGTGGGAGGACACATGAGCAATATTGCCAAGCTCAAGTGTTCCAAAATCATTATTCAAAACGCAAAAATCCTGGCTTGTTTGTTTTTTTTAAATGTAGGGTGCCTTTATTTACCTTCATGTTTCAAACTTTTCTCCACAACTATGAGGGCTAGAAACTTACTGGAAGGAATGGGGGTGGGGGTTAAATGAAAGCTGAGATTCAAATGCAGTCTCTTGATTCCAGTACCGGGGACTTTAAGGAAAAAACACACCAAATATCATGAGATTTGCAATCAAATCGGGAGAGCTGGCAACACTGTGGTTCCCAACCCATGGCCCACAGGTCATAAGTGGTCTGTCGCTCCCCTCCTGCTGGCTGCAGAAAGGAGCTGCTACTTAAGGACCCAGGTGGAGCATGTTGCTGTGGGGCTACAAGGCTCCTTGCTGCAGTCAAGAAGACAGATCAGCGCTCCTCTCCCCCATGCGGTAGGAGGGAGCACGGCAAAGTACTCCACCTGGATCCATAGGCCCTGGAGTCACTGCTGGACAGAGGGAGGGGAAGAGAAGAGCACTGATTTCCCACCCCCCTCGCTGCGGAAGGAAACCACTGCCTAGAAACCCAGGTGGAGTGACCAGGGCTACAGAACATGTGCGGTTTCCCTGCTGCAGTGGGGGCTTGGAGATCAGCCTTCCATCTGGCTACATTGGGACGTTGGGTGGGGGAGAAGCTGCTGGTGGAGACTGGTGGCCCATCAGGGTTGTAAAAATGATACCTGTGGCCCTCGAGCCAAAAAGGTTGGGAACCACTGTCGTAGGGCTAGGTCTGCCCTGGGAAAATGCACAGCAGTACACATCCAAATGCTCCTTAACTAACAAATATCAGCAGAGGGTGGTGTGGTAATTTTACGGAGGGTGACTCCTTTTCTTTGGCAGAGGAAGGGGTTAAGGCAGATTCTATGGCAGTTGGTGAGGGATATGCCCTGAAAGGAAAAAAGTGATGAAGGGAATTAGGGAATGCATATTGAGATCCTCCCCCCCACATTAGAGCCCGTTGATCCTAATGATTATTACTGTTGTTTATTATTTGTACTAGGTGCTGTACAAACAAAACAAAAAGACAGACCCCCGGGCATTACAATCTGAGCAGCCGAAGTGCTTGATACCCTTTGTGCAATATCCGGGTCTATTTTTCAAGATAGATTTTAGTGCCGCAAAACTCCAGCAACCTCGTGAGGTAGCAAAGATGACATTAACCAGTGCACACAGTTCAGCTACTATGACTGCAAACCCCGCTTTGCCTTCGTGCAGATAAAGAGAGCTCTGTTTAAAAACGTTTTTGAGGGTGGTGGTGAACCATCGGATCCCGAGGTTAGGTCACGTGCTTTCTATCACAGTTCCTCGTCCCAGTATGGCTAAACCCACAGAGGGAAACGCCAGCAAAGAGACGTCAGCGAGATTTCCCACTGCAGCATGCTACACCAGCCTCTCTAGGGTAGCTGGAGTTATTCCAGCCAATGACATCTCCTGCAATTTCATTTTCAAATGACTTCCTCTATCAACCCTTCCCTTTCCAATACTTCTGTTCCAAAATTCAGTGTTTCTGATTAGATCCTGCAAATCCAGGCTTCAACTCAGCAAACCCTTTTTTGAAATTAGAGATACATAAATAGCTTTGAAAATCCATTCCTTGAAATAGATCGTAAGCCCAGTTTGGCTGTACAATATGCTATGTATTACATTGCATGTCAACGCAACCTTTGTATTGAATCCGAACTACTTTAAAGGAATGATTGGCTATTCACTTGCAGTTTTCCCTTTTGTTTTTAAATATTTATCTATACTGATTTGAGTTTACATACCATCTTATTTTCTTTTTCTGGTACATGCCCATAGGAGCTGTTGTTGGATAGCACCATTAAGACAAAAATAAGATCGGTAGCCTTTGCTGGGAACTACCCCAAGAAACTATACCATTTTGCAGTGAAGAGAGGCTTGCTGGAAAATTAGCAGTTCAGGCCTGCGCCATTCAGTCTTTATGCAGGCAAAACTTCAGTGAGTTGTGTCTGCATTAGGAATGCAGAATAAGGCCATAAGTGAAAATAATCTTTGATGAAAGGCCAGAGCTGGAAGCTGTAAGATGGATTGCTTCTTAATGCTGCCATTTATTAAATAAAACCTTTGGAGATATTGCACAGATGGTTAAGCACATGGCAGTAGCATTTGCAGAAATATTAAGGGCTTTGATGTTCCTTACGACATACCTTAATATTCTTAACCAGAAGCACAAAATAATACTGTTTTTATGTTTAGTACCTTAAATGTGATCCTTCTTATCAATTCAATTAGTCTTCACATGAACTAACCACCTCCTTTTTCTCCCAGCAAAGATAAAAGGAGGAACTTGTATCTGATGTAACGGTTCCATTAAATGAGAGTTTTGCTATCAACTTCAATGGGAGCAAGATCATAATTTGCTGTGCATTTCAAAGATAATTTAGTGTTATATTTTTCTGCCCACGTTGGCAGTGACCCCTTTATTTAGGTCACTTATGTAGAGGCTCAAGCACGGTTGGCCCTTTATAGTTTAGTATGAGGAAGGTAGGGTTCTCTGCTTTTGAAGCTCACGTGAAGGATGGGGGAAGGAGGCAAAGTGGCTGGCACATCTGGCATGTTTTGTGCTAGGTCCATCGTTTGGATTTTATATAATGGTTTATAATAGCCAGCGTAAGCTTCAATAGCTTCGTGAAATAAGTTTGCTTTGAGAAGGGAATTGAAAAGGCAAAGAGGCGGAGGCATGGTGGAGCAGGTCAGAAAAGGATTTCCAGGTGTAAGGGGCGGCATGCAAGAAGGCACAGAGGCTGGTTAGGTGAGTAGCTTAGGCCAGAATGAGGTGGAGTAATAAATAGATGGTGTGAGAAATACTTGCCAAGGAGCCCCTGCTCTTATTTACATTCATGCATTCCCCAGGAAAGTCAATGAGCGTTGCTTGGATGCAAGACCAGAATCTGTGTTCGTGTGCGCACAAGTGTGCATGTTGTGCACGTACGCCTGCCCGAATGCATTCTTCTTTGCTCACTCAAAAAATCCATCCCTTCTTGCCTTCCTCCCCATCTAAAAGAATTAATTATACCTTCACACCATTCTCTCCTGCACCTCCAGTTCAAGGTGGGGTGCTCAGCCAAGCCATTCAAACTGGATACATGAGCTGGCAAGCCCCAAAGCTTATGCTAAGTCAGATGGGTCATTTCCACAGAATGAGTTGGAGGAACTGGAACCAGGAATTTGTTCAGAACTGGAATTTATTTGCACAGATTTTATAATTCATTGAATATTAACTTCGTTTGCTCCCTCTTTCTGTAGAGTTGATCTAATGATGCCAAGACAACCAGGCTTTGCAGATTGGTGGATATGAAAAAATAGCTCCAACACATGATTTTAAAACTCCAAACCTTTCCTAAAACCAGCTTTTCTTTGAAATATATGGCCCCAGGGCTTGAAGAATCCACTTGCCTTATCATCCATAGCGAGTTGAAAGTTTTGCCCGGATGAGTGGCACCAGCTTCTTCCAAATATGTGCTTTCATTAAAAAAACCTCCCAGCCCCTATTTTTGAAAAATACATCTAAACTTGAGCCATGTATAAACCATAGCGGTGTAGTCTCCCTGTCTGCAGACAGCTCCAAAGCCTCTGGCTTCTCTTGCTGTAGCTCTGCGAAGCAGTAGCAGAATGAGTTTAACAGGACTCTGGTCAGTTTTACTGCCACTGTTCAGAATTCAGCAGAAAGCAGCTGCGTCACTGTAAAGGACCATGTCACTTTCACACTGCTGCTCCTGGAGAAAGCTTTGAGCAGGAGGGTGTCAGACACTAGAGTTATTCACACACAAAAACAAATCAGTGGGAGGGACAGACTTGTTCTTCCCTATGACCTTGTGCCAGCCACAAAGCTCTTGGAAAGGTTGGGGCCAGAGAGAGAAAGCACACTTCTTTTTTCCAGCAGCCAAAAGAAAAGTCAGACTTATCAGAGACCTACTTGCTAGAGATGAGAAAAGATGGAACCCCTTTACAGGGTCCACCAGGGACAGCATGCTGGTACAAATCCAATCACCGTTCTCTTTTCCAGCTGCTGGGAAGGCCTGGGATTTTCACCCAGGTGCAGTCTCTGGGTAGTGGAGCCTCTTATTATCCTAGTTTAATCCTTTGACTATTGTGTCTGGTTAATTTTTCCAGTCCTATTTATGAGGGAACTAATGAGAGTGAGATTTGGGGGCAGAGGTGGTGGGAGTGAATAAGTGCATGTTGGAGTAGGAGATGGATTGATGTGACAAAATTTGACAAATATAGTAGAAGAGAAAGATTGGATGGGGAGGGGAAAGCGGTACAGGCAGAAAATATAGGGGACGAAGAAGAGAACATAAAATAAGGAAAAAGAAAAAGGATATGTGAGGGAGAGGGAGAGAAAGAAAAAAAGAGGACACTACAGACAATGAAAACAGGACATATCATAATCTGTTATGGGGAATATAAAAGCAATGGAATGTATCCAGGGAAGGAAAGGAGGTAAAATAAAGTAAGGGACATACAGTAAGTTTCATTTTAAAAAGATGTATTAAATAGAAAGCTGATTGAAACCATCTTACAGCCAAAAATCAAGCTAGAATTATTTGATGTTGAGAAATGTCCCTTTACAAATGTGTTCTAATAGTGATATATGTGCAAGCTAATCAAATAGCTGTGTATAGCGTTAAGAGGAAAACTACTATTAACATTTGGACAATTCTGCAATTAACATTTATGTGATCTTAGATCTTAATGTGAACATATTTCACTGCTTTTGGGTTATGCACAACAGAGTTGTGTTACTAAACTTCTTGTAGATTAGACATTATAATTGATGCTTACAGAAAAGAGCCCCGAGAAAATAATTCACTGTTCCAATTTTACTGGTTTAAATTAAAGAATTACACTGAGGGCCTTTGTCACAGGAGGAAAAAGTGGTGCATGTTTTCATGGAGGTGAGTGATTGTTTTCATTTTACTTTAGATTTAGAGAGAAAATTCTTTGTACAGATGTGAGGCAGAATTTCAGACAAGGTTTACGCAGTAAGAGCCAGATTCCTATCTCAGTTACACCTGTCTTGTGTAAGTCTGGAGTTATTGAAGCTACTCCACATTTGCACCAAAGCTATTAGAATCTTGACCTAAGTGCACACTAGAACAAGAGAATGAGCTTTGTTCCCAGCAGTTGAATCCTACGTATATTAAAAGATAGCCACAGGAAAAGCCTTCCAAAATATCAGGTTATATAAAAGTATTTTTGTGAGTGGTCATCTCCACATTTTTATTATTGTTTCACAAAAAATATCGGTCTGACATTGGTGGGCAGATATACATTTCTGTGTAGTCTCACTCCATCCACTCTGATATGATGTCAGCTATGTATTTCTCTCTTCAACTGTTAGAAAATTCACACTACTGTTGTAGGCCATGGAGAATAATCTTACGACTATGAAAAGTAATAGCATAAATGTGCACACAGAAGTTATGCTTTTCTTATTTATCAGCATGTTAATAGTCTCCAGACTGAATATGATAGCACCAATGAACTCTTTGGTATGATGATCATGTAGAACAGAATTGCCCTCACATAGTCTTTTCTAGATGGAGACACAATCACTGTTCCAAGCCAGACTGCCTAAAAGGCCAGCGTTAGTACTTTGCTTTCCCTTCAAAAGCCATGCCTAGTGTATTGCCTGTAATTATAAATGACCATATAGCTCTTTCTAAGTAATCATATTTATTCTTAAAGTGAAAGCCTTTCAGAGAAAATATATAAAAACAATAACAGCATGCAATAATAGCAATAATGCATGCTAAAAAGCTTACCAGAGGTCACCCCCAACTTCAGGATCTAGTAGGCATCAGTCCTTCAAACCCAACAAGTAGGTTTTCCTTGTGTTTACAAGTTCATAACTATCTCCGATTCAGAACCAGAACCACCATGAATATTTCAGCCTTTCCTTATAAACCTTGCAGCACCTTTGATCTTGGCCTCATGTAACGTGATCAGCAGGCAATGGCCCGCTCCTCTGGGTGAAGCTTCAAAAGGCTGGGTGTTTTCATAACAAGAAGAGGAGCATTTGCATTCACTGCCCAGTAGATATTCACCAGGAAAACCACTGAACATATTCTGTTCCTAAAGTCCACTCTTGTCTGCCACATTGTTCAGTATAGTCCTTTGAACCCCCCAGGTCTCAGCTCAGTCACATCTCCCCCCTTGAAAAGTTATACGCAGTCCCAGCCCATAATAATACACAAACCATTCATTTAATACAATGGACCCCAAGAATGCTTACACTTAATTCAATAAGGTCTCCTACGGATATTTCAGGACATTTCTGTACCTGTCACACCTTTAAGACCAAATTTTATAAAAACGTAGCAGGCAATTGCACGTGTAAAATGTGCATCTAGTTGCATGGCCAAGTTTGTGGGACCAGTTTGGTAACTTCAACCCAAATGGCCAAACCAAAGGGCAGAAATGACCCTGTCCTTATATTGCACAATTTCCCCCCACCGATTCATATTGAATACAACAAAACTTTTTTAATGAAAAGTGTAGGCCCAATTCTGCAATCCAGTCCACTAGCACAAACTCACTCTGCCAGTGCACCAAGTCAATGAGACTCCAATCAGGTTTGGGGCGGGGGGGAATGCCAAAAAATTGCATTACAGGAACGGCCTCTTAGTGATTAAGCAAAGGCTCTATTCTACTCCTGAGATTTGTGCTTTATTATATTGCAATTTGGCTCTTGCCACAGATTAAATTTGACACTCCTCCTCTATAGGAGATGAGGGAGCCTACTAAGTCATAGAAATGTAAGGCTGGAAGGGATTTCAAGAGGTCAACAAGTCCAGCTCCTTGCACTGAAGCAGGACCAAGTAAACCTAGACCATCCCTGACAGGTGTTTAGCCAACCTGTTCTTAAAAACCTCCAGAGATGGGGATTCCCCAACCTCCCTGGAAAGCCTATTCCAGAACTTAACTATCCTTATATTTAGGAAGTTTTTCCTAATATCTATCCTAAATCGCCCTAGCTGCAGGTTAAGCCCATTACTTCTTGTCCTTCCTTCAGTGGATATGGAGAACAATTGATCGCCACCCTCTCTATAACAACCCTTAATACCTATGAAGATTTATCAGGTCCCCACCATAGTTTTCTTTTCTCAAGACTAAATATGCCCAGTTTTCTTAATCTTTCCCCATATATCAAGTTTTCTAAACCTTTTATCATTTTTGTTGCTCTCCTTTGGATTCTCGCCAATTTGTCCATATCTTTCCTGAAACGTGGTGTCCAGAACTGGACACCGTACTCTAGATGAGACCTGACCAGCCCCAAGTAGAGCAGGACAATTATTTCCATGTTTGCTATATGACATTTCTGTTGATACACTCCAGAATAGTAAGCCTTTTTTCCACTTGCGTCACTCGTTGACTAATGTTCGACTTGTGATCTACTATAACCCCCAGACCCTTTTCAGCAGTAGTACCATCTAGCATTTGATTTTTCCTTCCTAAGTGAAGAACTTTGCACTTGTCTCTACTGAATTTCATCTTGTTGATTTCAAACCAATTTGTCACAGCGGTTTTGAATTCTAATCCTATCGTCCAAAGTCCTTGTAGCCCTCTCAATTTGATGTCATCTGCATATTTAGAAGCATACTCTATTCCATTAACCAAGTCAGTAATGAAAATATTAAACACCACCAGACCCAGGACTGACCCTTGTGGGACCCCACTAGAGACCAGTTTCACAGCAAACCATTGATAACTACACTTTTGGTATGTCTTTTCAACCAGTTGTGCATCTATCTTATAATAATGTCATCTAGATCACATTTCCGTAGTATGTTTACGAGAATGTCATATGGGACTATGTCAAAGCCTTACTAAAAATCAGTATATATCTCATACTGTTTCCTCCCATCCACTTGGCCAGTAACCCTGTCAAAGAAGAAAGCTGGAAATCTAGAACTTAACTAAAACCTTTAAAAAAAATTCTGAACCATACCATCAGCAAATGAAATCTATCAATGGCGGAGTGAAATTCTGTGCTTAGTAACATTTAGTCAAAATAGGAGCTGACACTTTCCATGCACCCTAATACAAATTATCCTTATCATGAAGGTCATAAAAGATGAAGCTCCAGTCATCTATGTTTGAAGTAACCAAAGAATAGATGAGATTTTTTTCTGGATTCCCTAGTTAAATATTGGCAAACATAGGAAATAATTCTCAATGAAAAGGGCAACAAACAACTTAAAAAAAAATCTAATTCTCAGTTTGAAGTGGATTAAATGTTACTATATTTTCCTGTTCCATGGAAGGATTCCAAGGACTGGCTAACAAATGTATTTAAAGCACCCACCAGGTTTGCATCTGTTTTTCAGATATTCACATGAAAGTAATTTGGACACCTCAGTTGTTAGAAACTTTGCCCAACATTTTCAAAAGTTCCTAGTGAATTTAGGTGCCTCAGTTTTTTATTGTATTTGAGACACCTTAAAGGAGCCTGATTTTCAGAAAGGAAGTGCTCTACACTTTCAGAACATAAAGCTCCTTTTAAGTGTCTCAGGTTGGGCACCAGCAATTGAGACTCCTAAAATAACTAGTCACTTTTGACAGTGCTAGCCTATGTTTTGAGTGCATTTATATGCAATTGCTCTGGTGCAGTGATGCACAAAAACTGGAAGGTAGTAATCTTCCCACCCTAAATTTTACAAAGCGTAAAAACTTTATCACTTGCAGGTTTTTCTGTTTTATTTTTTCAAACTTTGATGTAAGGAGTCCTCCTGGTAGATTTTAAAATCATTCCAAACTGTTTGGCCTTGAACATAGAAAAGTTTAACTGAAATGAGTTTTAAAATCAATTAAATTAAACCGATGCAAATCCCTGTTTGGCCATAGATTGGTTTCGAATTGTCATATATCAATTTAGCTTAATTCAGTTGATAACCAATTTATGTTGATTTAGCTTAATTTGTTAAATGAGAGCAACACAGCATGGGAAAAGTGGTTGTCAAGAAATATTACTCAAGGCATAATTAATGTTCACCTCAGCTTCATATGGTTATATATCCCCTTGAAAATTCTGGCTCAGCAGGCAATACCACAAAAATACTTTTCCAGTCTGGATGATATTGAACTTTTGCTTGGATTGGAATGCTCTTTGAGACAGATCCTTGCGATTGACTCGCATGCCATTCCCCAGTTCCCACCCCATTACCACTTCTTCGTATTTATTCACCCTGTGCTTACTATATACCATGATAACATGAAAAGAAAAATACTGGAGGACAATTGCTACTGTTTGAAAACCATTTGAAAACAGTTCTTTATGGTCGTGGCAAAGGTCTAGTGACCCCTGCTTCTCATGGGGAAGTTGCTGTAACATGTATTCACCCCAACAAACATTTTCTTAACAGAAATACTGTTATTCACAATACACAATTATCCTGTGGGACTGATTGTCATCAGGTAACACCACGACCTTGAATTAGCAGGATTAAAACATTGGATTAGTCATTTATGTTTAATAAGAATATCTAGAGTTTGGGGAAGGGATATAAATCTTCATGCTTCAGGCCTTAAATTTCTGACTGATAGGGGTCAGGAGGACACTTGCCTTGGGGGCAGGTAATCTCATAACCACCTATTGCAATATTTCCTGTCTCTGTCTCACAAACTGGTATTGGCAACTGTTGGATATTACATAGCGGAGTAGATGGACTAGGGCCCTGATACAGAACAGCAATTTTAATGTTCCTGTGTTCCAGATCAAAAGTTTTTAGTCTTTATGGGATGATTTTAAAATGTCAGGCAGCAAGGGACATGTGCAAAACTGTGCATGCAATTGTAACCTAATGCATACATGCAATTATGACTGTGCACAGAATAAGTATTGGCCTGTGTCTATCTATATGCTATTTGAATGTAGAAATACAGTTATGCTGGCTGCACACAGAAGTCTTGTGTGTATAAATTAGACACACAATTGCAAATCCAACACAGTATCTGAGGTTCCTGACTTTTTTCAAATTGGGCCCTACTTGTACTGAGGGGTTTTCACATTTTATTTTGCTAAAGTAGTTTTTCAAATCTCGCTATAAGTGAAGAGCACCGATTTCTTGACATTCTGTTTTTAGTGATGCTCAATATTCTTTTTAACAGACTAATCACTATTCTACGCCATATCATTTGTCTTTCTAGCTTAAATACACCTGTCTCTGCTCACAAACCTGTACTCATTGATGCCCCATTTAACATCCCCCATTTCCCCTATGAGGATGATTAATTTAGGTCTCTCAGAAATTTAGGAAAGACATAGGTTGGAGACCAACTTCTAATGCTTTCCAGGTGTTTCCTCTCTTTCCCTTATCATTAACCCTGCCTGTAATCTGTAATATTGCACCAAGAGTTTTCACTTAACAGGGAAGAAATCTCCATCAATAATGAAAGCAAAACAATGTTTATCTTAATGCAATGTTAAGGTAATAAAACCAAGCATGTGAGGAATTCCAAATATTTTTTCCCCATGACATTAATTTATTTGTGTCACACATATTATGTATTTTGTGGTATGCATGGTTAAGCACTCAAAAGTCAGGAAATGACAAAATAATGTGGCATGTATCACTTACTAGTTACATGATCACTTACTATTTCTCAAATAAATCATTTTAGTACCACGCGATATTTTCTAAAGCCTTAGCTGCAGGAGTAGAATCTTGTATCTCAGTTTTTCATTTTTATATACTTTTTTTAATTGTCAGAATGGTCCAGCATGTCTGAGTTCTAGACTTTTTTTTATACAAGTTCCCATATCTTGGGGTTATATATTTTCAGTACAACATTCATTCATGTGCAGTTCAGAAGAATGAGGCAAACATCAAACCCAATATAGCTGTAACGTTAAATGGCATATATATGACAGAAAATGTTCACTTTTACTATTAAATCTAGAGTATATGTTGTGTAAGTACATTTTACTGTGTACTTTTCTTATAAATGACTGTTCATCTGATAAACACAGCGTAGTACTCAGCATTAGGCAATACACATACGTATCTAAGATTATAGAGGAAACTGCATGATGTTGAATAATTATATATGTAAAAGGTACTTAAGGTTGCTTGAAGAGCCTTAACTCTTACATTTTCTGACTTTTAACTGCTACATTGTGTAACCTTAACATAGATTTTTGTATGGCATTGTCTAGGTTCTTGGAAGACAAATCTTTATTTTTTCCCACTATTTATGAAAGAAAAAAGGTCATTCGCCAGGACTTTGATGCTCTTCTGGTTTGCAAATATAGGGCAATGCCATATATATATTCCATGGCCTGGAACTATATAGCTAGAAGTCAGCAGAATGTCATGCCTCACACCACTGAGATGACTTTTCCCTTGTGCACCACAGCCGAAAGGCCCAGTCCTGCACAGAAAGACTCTTGCCCACATATGTACCCCCTTGTAGGATCAGCATTGATTTCAAAGAGACTTATCATCAAGTAAGGTGCTATTAGTATGGGTGGTAGACACAGGTTCTGAGCAAGTGGCCTGTGGCTTGATTATTTCACAAGACACGTTGATGTCCAGCCATATATCAGGCTGGGTTCAAACCTGTTTTGATTCTGGTGCACAGGAAACTAGCAAAGAGAAAAAAAAAGGGGGGGGGGAAATCTATAGGTTGGGAACCTTTTTTGGATTATGTAACTAAGTATCAGATCTGGCTTATTACATACAGTATGCACACTGGGTTACTTATGCTAGCCTACTTTGGAGTGATTTCCCTTTAGAACTAAAATCCCAGTGATGCTGGTGAAAATATATTACTTTTTTTTTTTTTAATAATGTCAGCACATATAAAGAATGAAAGTGAAGAGAATACATCCATACATATAGTGCTCTATTTCTATGGTGTTCTGCTTTGGCTCCTATTGTAATCCAGATCCCGTTGATTCGTTCTTTATACCTACAGCGTCAGCTCACTCTACATACATCGTCTTTCGCATACTCTATACAACGGCAACATGGGCAGGTAGGAGAATTACAGTTATACAAGGACTTTGGTTTCATGGTTTGTTCTGCTTTATGGTATATTGCTTTGTACAGGGCAGAAGGGCTGGCAAAATTAGATTTGAAGGAATAGGATCCACCAAGCATGACAATAGCTGTGAGAAGGTCTAGATGATCTAATGGGTGTTTTTCATGTCTAATTTCTATAAGTAAGCTGACCATAAAAACTTGCAGTAAATTAAAAACACTTAGTCCTTTCTACCCCCAAAAAGCCCCTCTATACTGTAAATGCGTTTTGTTAGGCATTGGTTTCATTTAAAACGTGCTGCTGTTTAATATGTATTTACTGAGGATGCACTCAAAATATAATTTAAAATATAAAACCTTTCTTGAGAAGAGAGATTTATCAATGTCTGACTGCTTCGTCTTTTGGTCAGCACAAATAAAAAACAGGAAGCATCATTCACATTTGTACCCTGTGTCAATAATTTTAGATAGAAATTTGGCTTCATCTTCTTCCTGTTAGATTTTCTGTGTGGAGTGAAATAGAATAGTTAGGTTTTGGTACTGATTATATGGTCTTAGTTTATTGTATACTGATATTACACACTGAATACAGTATGTTAAACAGCCATTAAAATTGCAAAGTTAAGCACTAAAAATTTAGGAACCAGTGCAGCCTTAATTCAACCCTCTTATGCACATGCACTATGAAAGAGATAGTCTTATAATGGGAAGTGTTGGGCAAACCTAATTATAGGCAGCGCTAATGACTTCACCTGTGATGGCCCCAATTCTGCCACTTTCACTCAGCTAGCCATGATTTAGCAATCTCCATTGAGCAAAGGGCTTAAATCCCACTGACTTCACAATGCCTTCAATGGGACCGCAGTACATGGTTTAAATTAAGGGATTATGTAATTATTTTCCTGAAGAGGGATGTATTTAAGCATCTACTTAAATGTTTTACTGAACTGGGTTCAGCATGTAATACCTTACACGGCTACTCATCTCAGTAGTGTCAATGTGCCTACTCTTGGAGTAAGGTGCTACTCAGCATGAGTAAGGATGCCAGAATCTGGGTAGGGGGGGCTGGGGTGTATTAGATATTTATGCAAATTTGTATTGAAATATATGACTGGTAAATAGTGTACCCTATCTGGTGCCTATTTACCCTCACTGCTTCTCTTGTTTTATTTTGACATATAGGGGCAGACACTCAGTTTGGTCATGGTTCAGTTGAAGTCAATGGAGCTATAGCAATTTGCGCGTGCAGAGGATCAGCTGTATGAAGTTCTTACTTTCAGATTGTTGCTTATTTCATTTTGTATTTGTCTGGAGGAAATATATTTGCATTAAAACAACTCCGAAATAAAAGCTGAGAGATCATCTAAAAAAATTTCTACACATTTTAAAAATTCTGTTCCATTTTCTCTTGGGGAATATTCTTTTAACCCCCAATATACCCCCCACCCCCGTTATCAGCAATGTCTTACTCATGCACCGTACATCACACGTGCCACCCCGCTTTACAGCGTTCCATTCAATTCAGTAACAGATTTAAATTTAGCCATTTTCTGATTGCAAATAATACCATTATTCATGTGACCTTGCACTAAATCCCCAGCCGCTGAACAGTTCTCTTGATAATTTTACATGCACGAGGTAGATGATCTCAGAGGTCAATGTGAAAGGAAAGTGTTACACAACTCTACGGGATAAATCTCCCGGGAATAGGATCTCGGAAAGACACAAAAAATTAAGTCCTAATATGGCTACAACTTAGAAAATGTTGATCGGCTGGATAGTAGCATACTTTGTACGTATATAGTGTGCTCCGTGCTGCTGAGCAGCCAATTGGCTTCTACCAAGTAGCCAGCCAGCATGGCCTCTTGCCACAAGGAGGGACAGCTCAATGAGATGAGAGGCAGTGGGGTCTAATGAACTAAACTAGGGACTAATCTGACCTCTGGCACTGACACCCTCAGGGACCTTGGTAGATGTAGGTGCCTAACATTAGGTATTGAAATCCAGAGGAGCTAAGCAATGGAAGCTACAGGCCACCTTTCTTTTCATTACCCACATTTGGATTCAAGTCCCATACATAATAGGCCAAAATTTGAAGATTCTGGCCTTAATCTCTCTGTGCCTCAGAGCCCATACATCTAAAATGGGGATAATATAATAATGTATTCTCAGAGGCGTTGGAAATAGTAGTTAATGTTTGTAAAGTGCAGTTGGTTTCTCAAAACGCACCAGTATATACAAAAAGCCCTCCAGTCATGGGGAACGTAACGGCCCAGATTACTTGGACTGTTATTTGTAATACTTGACAACATCTGTGCACAGATCCCAGCAGATGCAGCTGGCTCAATTTTTCCTGGACCCT
Source organism: Mesoclemmys tuberculata (assembly GCA_007922155.1). Classification (NCBI taxonomy): domain Eukaryota; kingdom Metazoa; phylum Chordata; order Testudines; family Chelidae; genus Mesoclemmys; species Mesoclemmys tuberculata. Next base: position 9,513,098 of record ML675614.1, on the reverse strand, counting down.
ATGGAGGATGGGAACTAAAGTTCTTCTCCCAACACATTTTACATAAATTATTATTTGTATGAGTGTGCTAGGGATTGCCCAGAGACAAGGGAAGGCCCGATCTCTACCCTGAAGAGCTCACAAACTCCCAGGACTGCTCTACACACAAAAGTTGTATGACTTTACCTATGCCAATACAGTTAAAGTCATACAGCCACCCCTAGCATGGCTGCAGATACCAGTATAAAAAGTGCTTTTATTGCTACAGCCTACTCCTGTATGGGAAAAGGAATAAACTGCACCAGTAAAACTGAGTAGAGTGTTGTACTGGTGTAAATATTTCCATAAAAGACAAAACACAATCACACAATAGTATTACAAAATCTGTGTTCCCACTAGGCCGAAGGATACAAGCAGCAAATGAAGGGTGGGGAAAAGAAGGGTAAAACTAAAGCTGGTTGAGAACAATTAATACATTTCGATTTCGCAGGGATGGAAACAGTTCCAGTGTTTCCATGTTTTAAATACTTTTTTCAGTGTGACTTTTTTTTTTTTTTAAATCTAAAGGTTTATTTAACCCTTATGGAAAATATATTTTTTTACATGAAAGTTTGATAATTTCTATAGCACTTTTGATAATGTTTGATTAAAAAAAAATCCTGAACATTATTGTACAAAAACATTTAAACTTTTTTGTGAATTTTTCTCATATTTTTTAACAAAAGGCCACTGTTGGTTAATATTTTTTTTTTAAAAAATCATTCAAAAACGTCAACCAGTTCCAAATAAAACAATGACATTTGATCTTCTCTCCTTTCCTCTTCCCCCCTCCTTTCTTTTTATAAATATCAACACTTCTCCACTTGTCTTGGTCCCAGCCATAATTAGTTGGCTAATTTCTTATAGACCTCATAGTAATAGTTGTTCTTGAGCAGGGATTTGAGGAAGACAGTGGCTCTTTGAATCCGTTCACCAACAGCAGAGGGGTTGGTATGAAAAAGTGTGTGAAGCTGGTTATAGGACAAGCTGAGAGACATGGGTTTGTGGCTGGCATAACAGTGGAGCAGAGCAAGCTGGGAAGCAATGGACAAGAACAGAAGCGGAAAGGTAGATTGGGAGAAGGAACTGTGAAACATCATATACTGTATTTATGGAGTATGATCACTGCAATATGTCTTTCTTCAAATCAAGGAAATAAGGCCCACATTCTCTGCTAGTGTCAACTGATGTGATATTAATGGAGCTGTGCCTAATGTAATCCAGCTAAAAATTTAGCCCATATGTTTTTTAAATTATGCAGTCTCCTTTGCCTTCATTTTAAAGCCAATTCCTGTGATAGTACACACGACTTATACAGGGTCCAGTAGCAGAACACATACTATAAGGCCTTGGGTACCTTTGATATCTATACACACTTTAAGAAGCACAGGGTGAGACAATGAGTTTTGTTTAGGTTTCCCCAAGCACAAACAGATATGCGCCCCAGTTCATGTTAATCCCTGTAAGGAGACGATAATATAGACATTCAGAATGGAGAAAAACTAAAGAGCCCATATTTCTCCAGGCCAGCAACAGGCACTGTGAATTGACAGCACACACTTAAATCCATATCTAGTCATGAAGTTAGCCAGTAGCAGACTATACTAGCCCCGCATTTGGGAAATGTGGATCTGGATAACCCCCTCCACAAAGTCATACAAGGAGATTTACCTTGCAAACAGATTAAGATTTGGCTTGACAGCCATTCTCCCTGTGCATAGATTAGCAGGCAGTGCGAGTATGTGCTAAGATGGATCTTCCTCACCCTCTTCTCTGTACCATCCCTTGGAATCTGTGAGTTTGTTTGCCATGTCAAGTAATACTTCAGTAAAGAGGCATGACCCAGAGAAGAGGGCATGGAACTGGGACTCGAGTTAGGGTGTACTCCTAGCTCTTCCACCGACCTTCTGTGTGACCGTATGAGAGTCAGGCCACCGCTCTGGACCTCATTTTTCCATTGCATCCTTTGTGAGATCTTTGGGCAGGGTGTGTCTATCACTAGGTGTACATACAGCACTTAGCACAAAGTGCCCCTCATCTGGGTTGGGGCCTCAGGAGCTACTGTAATCCAGATGATAAAAATGAGTTTTGGATTATGGTTCAAATGATTTGAGCTCAAGTCCATAACCACAAATCACATTTACTAAAACCCCAATTTTGCCATTTCTGGAGACATTTGTGGACCAGAAGTAAATTTGGGTTTAAAATGGGAGACCCTCTTCCTAAGGAGGAACATTCTAGATGTAATTTCCTGGGTAACAAAACTGGTAGTACCAATTTACGCTAGTATCACATAATCCGGTTAGTTATTTACCACCTTCCAAGATCACCAGCCACCACTTGTCTTGTCCTTCCTGCTATGAAGTACTCCCTTCTCAGCTTCCCCCACTCCCTTGAGCTTATTTTCATTCTTTCCTCTTCTCTGTCCTTTTCACTGCCCCACACCAGTCCTTCTCTCTGCTCTTCCCTCCTCCCTCTGCCCTTGTTGTTTAGAGTTACAGGGTTTGGTGCATGCCAGTCCTCAGTCTGAATCAGGGGTCCCCCGGAAACACCCTCAGAGTAGGAGTGGCATAGGAGCAACATACATAGTCCAGCCCGCTGCAGTTCCCAGCCTAGGGACATGTTGCAAGCATGGCTAGCTAGCAGCCATGTTAGAGGCAAGTGGAGCATTCTGGAATTCTGACCTGTGGAACAACTCCTAGGCAGCCATCAGCATCGTGCTGCAGAACTTTAGGCATTCAGCATACAAGCTTCCTCCTCTGAAGCCAGACACTTATGATCCAGTCCCACCTTCTGACATTTGAGCACCTCGGCTGCACACTCGGCAAGGTCAATCATGCATGCACAATGGCTGATTAGCCACCGATGCGTGATCATCCTCTGACGGTTGTAACAGTAGGATTGAGACCAAGTAGTAGGCAGAGCTTCTGTGTGTGTCACTTGACTGCTCTGGATGGATGACAGTCCTAGGACACTTAACTTTGATTAATTATTAATAATCGTGTATCTATAACACCATAAAAATTGCATGGAGTTTATGAAAAACAGATATTTCAGAGCCAGGAAAAAAGAAGTGACATTCAAAATGTAGATTCTTCAGTAACTATAATGCTTTACACAAATATAAATCCTGGGTTCTGCTTTCTTCCTTCACTAGGAGCACCATTTCTTAGAAACTTTCTGGGTCCCAGCAAGTTCCTACTCAGTTTCTACCCAAACCGATGTCCTAAAATCTTTCCACAAATATAACAGGTTTAAAATCAAACCACCCAAGCCATTTACCTGCTCTGCTATTTCCACTAAATCTTTGTCTTCACTTCTTGGTATGGGACCATACAGATCCAGCCTGCTGCTCTGCTAGGACAGGGCCCCCTCGCCCGATGTCTCAGAACCTTGCTGCCCAGAGGGTTCAGCGTTCAGTTTGATAAGAGCAGGAGAGGGATCAGCTGCTACACAGATCCTGCTATGCTACACACCCTATCCTACATTGGAGCAAACACTTCCTCCCTAGTAGCCAGTGTCTGGCTGGCTACTGTTGCTCTTTCATAACGAGTTTACCAAACTAAGCAAAATCAAAGATATTTTCTGGCTGCTGCTATGAGGTAGTTTTCAGGCTATTCGTCTGTTGAAGGGCACTAGGCCTGTGCCGGTGGCTCTTGTCAGTGCAAATGTCATACAGTTTACTATGAATCTCTTGATGTCACTCAGAGTACGTCTGCACTGCAGCTGGGAGCATGCGTCGCATCTTGGGCAGACAGACACACGCTCACCCTGCTCAAGCTAGCCCACGAAAAATGGCAACGGTCCACGTGGGTTTGCACTTGGGCTGAATCACTGCTATTGTCAGTGTGCTAGCTCCAGCAGAGCTAGCGTGTGTGGGGCTACCGGAGCTGAGACACATGCTTCAGGACACAGTATAGACATCGCCTGAGAAGAGAGGTAGGCTGGTCTGGTAGTAAAGGCGTTGTACTTGGCCTCACGAGACCCGACTTCTATTCTGCTACATATTTACTGTGTGATCTTGGGCAAGTCACTTAATCTCATGGTGCCTCAGTTCCCGATCTGTAATATGGTGATAATATTTCCTTTCTCCACTCTTTATCCGTTCATTTAGATGGTAAACTTTTGGGGGGCCTGGACTGTTTCCCATTGTGCATGTATGCTGCTTCCAGCACAATGGGGCGTTGCCTCAGTGGGGTGCAACTGTAATAGAAGTGAACAATAATAACAGCGCTGAACAGCTATGGTCTTTTTCAGAGAAATTAATTGCTGGTGAGAATTTAAGGTTATTACTATATTTATGTGATAATGCTAATCTAAAGTCACTTGGCTTTGAGAGCTTTATCCTCCTCTTTGCTAAAAAGTTTGCATAATTTGAAGCTAAAAATGTAAGTGAATTAGAGCATTTCCTATGCTATTTGAGGATAGGAGAGAAACAGTGAAAACACAGCCCGAGAATGTTTTAAGACAGGCAAAAATCGCTTGCTGAGATCCTCTCACTTGTACTCAGAGGTTACAAAGCTTCCAGGATTCAGCAAGGATTCTCATCACAAAGGGTATGTCCTCACTGCAGAACTGACGCAAAGCTCTTACCCAAGTGATGCCTCTTGGCCCCTTCCAGTCCACACACAAAAACCTCTCACACAAGTGCTTTAAAGCTCATAGACTCATAGGTCAGAAGGGACCAATATGATCATCTAGTCTGACCTCCTGCACAAGGCAGGCCACAAAACCCTACCCATACACGAGCTATCTGGCACAGCTGGGGTTGTGGGTTAAAGCCCAGGTTCTGCCTTCACTCAGACTGCCAAGCTGTCCACTCTGCAGTGAGAGCACAGACTAAGCCACGCTAGTATTGCTAGTCCCCCAGTGCCTTCCCATAATTCCCCTGTGTGCCCTCCAAAAAAGACAAACTATCCTACAATTCACTGGGAAAAAATCAAAGTGGCTCAGCTTACTACATCACAAAGAACCATGGGAACCCCCCATCAGTCCTAGTGATGATACACACGGGGGCACACAGCGCCAGCGAGGACGCATACTTTGCAGTGTGGCTGCTCACACCTGGGCTAGGCTAACCTGGTTGGGGATCACCTAGGCTAATTCTGCAGTGAAGACTTTCCATTATAGTTTCAGCTTGTTGGGGTAGTGGAGGAAGCCATTAAGGAACTGAGAGCTGGAACAACAGGATGTGTGCAGTGTTTTGATTTGGATTCAGAAGGAATTAAGATCTCACCCTTTCCCCCATTCTCCACTGGCCAAGATTTTCAAAGGCAGCTAAGACAATTAAATGCCCAGGTCCCCTTGAAAAATCAATAGGAATTGGGCATCTAACTCATCTAGGCCCCACTGAAAATCCAGAGCTCAGTAACGACAACAGATTCTTCTTTTTTTCAAACAATTTCACATTTATCCAAGCTGAAGTTTAAAGTGCTGCTTTCCTTGTGTGGATCTTTGCTTTCAATGAACAACAAAAGAAGTCTGTACCCTGTCAAAAGTTTGGTCTTAAACATGATTAGAAATAGGTTACACAAAAATTAGTCATTATGTATACACCTTCTGTGTGTAGAAGAATAGACTCCATTATGCTAACTATGCCTTTGCATTTCTGATTGCAGCAAATGTAGTTCTCCTCTGGAGACGTAAGAACTTGGACTCATGCCAAAATAAAGCCTTCTCTGTAATGATATTAAAGAGACTGGTTTTACCTGAAAAGCTGGTTTTTCATTTGATTAGATTACCAGCTCAGAATTGTTGGAGTTTAAAGTAATCTATTGGTGACAAAGCCTACACTAAAAACACCTAACAGAACGCTTGGGTCTGTAATTTGAATGGCTGACATTCAGGGCCCAAATGAGCAGAAAAAAGTGGCAGTACTCTGTCCAAGTTCTGTTCCCGGCCCAAACGACTCCCACGAACCCAGTACCTGTATGTTTCTGCTAAAATTATCAGCAGTGAAATAGTTAATGACATATGGAATGTCACTAGGCTTCAGTGTCCATCTCCAAATTAGATTAATCCAAATCTTGATCCTAAGAGACATTGCAAACCATCCTTGTAAAGGGCACGACTGATGGCACCCATTCCTGTTTGTTTCAAAGAATTGGTTAAAAAAGCACAACCTTATCGAATTATGCCATTGTTAGAGCTCAGCAACATCTGACTTTAAAGTCAAATCGTATTGTTCTGTTAGACACTCTGGCTAAGATTTTCGACTAATCTGGAGAGATTTTATTTGTATTTATTTATATATTCATTTTAAAAATATCTGTGAAAAACCAAGGAACGTTTTTCCAGGTGCATTTCCAGATGAGCTTTCCATTTGTGTTCAAGTCAAATGAATGGAGACATATTCTATTCTGGCTGAGCTAATAACATCTGCTCAGTAGAATAAAATAAACCATAGGATAATTTGAATTTAAAAGAGTTAGACCTAGCAAGAGACACAGCATGTAATAAGAAGAGGTTTTAAAATACATTAGGAGCAAGAGAAAGATGAAAGAAAGTGTATGTCTTTTATTTAGTGGGGAAGGAGCACTAATAACAGATGACATCAAGAAGGCTGAGGTGTTTTACGCCTATCTTGCTTCATTCTTCGCAAAAAAGGTTAGTGGTGACCAAATACTCAGCACAATTTATCATTAACAACAAGGGGGAAGGAGTGCAAGCCAAAAGGGGGAAAGAACAGGTTAAAGAGTAGTTAGTTAACTTTGATGTATTCAAACTGGCAGAGCCTGATGAAATTCATCCTTAGGTAGTTAAGGAACTAGCTGAAGCAATTTCAGAATCATGAGCAATTATCTTTGGGAACTCATGGGGGATGGGTGAGATTCCAGGGGATTGAAGAAGAAAAAACATAGTACCTATCTTGAAAAAGGGGAAGTAGGAGATCCTTGGGAATTATAGACCAGACAGCCTAACTTTGATACCTAGTAAGGTAGGGGAAAAAATTATTAAACAATCAGTTTGCAGGCACTGCCTGGATAATAGGGTTATAAGGAATAGCAGCATGTATTTGTCAAGAACAAATTGTGGCAAACGAACCCATTTTCTTTCTTTGATGGGGTTACTGGCCTAAGGGATGGGAGGAAGCCTTAGATGTAACATATCTTGATTTTAGAAAGGTTTTGACAGTCCCATATGACATTCTCATAAGCAAATTAGAGAAATGTCATTTAGATTAAATTACTATAAAATGGGCGCACAACTGGCTGAAAAAACACTTAAATAGTAGTTATCAGTAGTTCACTGTCAAACTGGGAGGGTGCCTCTAATGGGTTCCCATAGGGGTCAGTCCTGGGTCTAGTATTATTCAATATTTTCATTAATGACTTGGATAATGGAGAGGCGAGAATGCTTAGAAAATTTGCAGATGACACCAAACTGGGAGGGATTGCAAGCATTTTAGATGACAGGATTAGAATTCAAAATGACCTTGATGAATTGGAGAATTGGTTGGAGTTCAGTACAATGAAATTAGTACAGACAAGTGGAAAGTACTTCAATTAGGAAGGAAAAATCAAATGCACAAATACAAAATGGAGAATAACCGGCTAGATGGTAGCACTGCTGAAGAGGTTCTGGGGGTTAGAGTGGATCATAAATTGAATATGAGTCAACAATGTGATGTAGCTGGATAAAGGCTAATATTCAGGGGTGTATTAACAAGAGTTTTGTATGTAAGACATAGGAGGGGATTGTTCCACTCTACTTGGCACTGGTAAGGCCTCAGCTGTAGTACTGTGTCCAGTTCTGGGCACCACACTTAGAAAAGATGTGAACATATTGAAGACAGTCCAGAGGAGAGCAACAAAAAATGATAAAAGGTTGAGAAAACCTGACCGATGAAGAAGGTTAAATAAACTGGACATTTTAGTTTTGAGAAAAGACTGAGGGGGACCTGATCACAGTCTTAGGATGTGTTAAAGGCTAGTATAAAGAGGATAGTGATCAATTGTTCTGCATGGCCACTGAATGGTAAGACAAGAAGTAATTAAACTGCATCAAGGAAGATTCAGGCTAGGTATTAGGAAGAACTTTCTAACAATGAAAGGCAGTTAAGCTCTGGAACAGGGTTCCAAGGTTGGTTGTGGAATGCCCATTACTGGAGGTTTTTAAGAACAGGCTGGTGTAACTCCTATCAGGGAACGTCTAGGTTTACTCATTTTGTCTCAGTGCAGAGGGCTCGACCTGATGACTTCTGAAGGTCCCTTTTTATGATAAGTAACTGAGGAACCTAACTCTCATTTTCACAAGTACCTCCTAAGTCCCACAGATTTTCACTGAGATTTAAGCTCTTGAATCAGTTTAGAACATGGGAATTATGAGCTTTTGAAAACATGACTCCTCATCAGTTTCTCATCAGAGCCTGCATTTAGTGTGGTGTTTCTGAAACAAATATCAGGAAAGGTGCCATAGTGGCTGATGTTCATGAGTGCTGAAAACACACAGCTGCCAGTGAAGTCAAGGTCTTCCCCCAGTTGCCCTGAACACCTCTGAAAAAAAATCAAGCCAGAAGTCTTTCTAGTATCTCAAAGTGTTAATTTTTTTTTTTTAATAACTGAACAGGTGGCATTGTACTATGTTGACAAATGCAGCAGGCTAGGTTTGCAGAACTATCATTGTTTTGCTAGAGATAACAGCAAGAGGGACTGGATAGCTAGGTAAACAAAGCCTGTGACTAAGCAGGAAAATACAACATTAAAGCAAAAGCGAAAGACAAACAAAAGAAACGTGGCAATGCACCTTAGAAGACAATGAAATAGACTTGCACGGTATCTCAGCATTTCTATGCTGAGGGCACAGGCAGGTTCCTTCTTGGTCAACAGCCTTCACCTAAGCGAAATTCTTGTGCTTGAGAAGCATTTTTATACAAACTTAGGTAGCTCTTAAACTCTGGCTTCCTTAAAGACACTGTACTATGACCACAGCAGCACATGGAACATAAATCCCCTCCAGAGGCCTTCTTTAGGAACAGGCAAGCCTTTCTAAGTTATCTAGCTACTTAACCTGCCCAATTAACCATAGACTTGCCCAGGCTAAAGTTTGAAGGGCATCACCCTGCCTTTTTACTGTAGAAGCAGACAAGGTACCTCATTAATCTCTCCCCCATTTTTTCAGTCAGTCCATCAGGGTTCTCTTATATCCAAAAAGTCCCTGTTTTCAGGGATCACTCAAGAAATAGCAGAAATCCCTTGCGTTGTCCTTGTATATTATAGGACAATCCCACCATGATCTCAAGAGCCATCCTTTACCTGTGTTACAGACTATCAAGAAAAAAGAATAAAGGGGATAAAAGGAGTTGGCTGGCCAGCCAGAAAACATACATGCAGTCTCAATTCACATCTAGCGCATTCACACAAAGTCCTGTTATCAGATACAGTGGGAAAATCAGTGCAATAACATGGTTTTCTGAACCAGCCCCTCCCTTTGGGCCCCTGTCCCACCATCAGGGAAAGCAGAAGAGAATGAGAGAACTCTAGCTCACTCTGCCCTAGGATTTACGCTGCTAAGACACACAGAAAAGGAAAAGCTTCCACTCCCACTGATCCTGCTTCAGTTACAGAAGAGTAAATGGCTTCTACACCCACAATACCTTAGCCCACCAGGTAATTATTAAGGGCCAAATTTTGCCACCCTTATTTACATGAAGTAATTCCTATTTCCACAGTGCTCACTGATTTCCGAAGGCTGTCAGAATCTAGCCCTGAAGAACCACGAGTAATCCCTACACATTACCTACATCATAATGCCAGGAGTTCCACTGGTATCAATGGGACAGCTCACATGCGCAGGGAAGGCGTGCAATTAGGTTATATAACTCTCTCAGAAAGATCCCTTCTGCATTACAGCAGGCCAGTGCTGCACTCAGTGAAGTCAATAACAAAACTCCCATTGATTTCACTGGGAGCAGGATTGGCCCCAAAAGAAAGGATTGTATAGAAAAGGAAAAGAAAAGAGAATCCTCCGGGCAGAAGTTGTGTCTTTTTGCATTTGCCTGTAAAGTACTGGGAATATCTGTGGCAATATAGAAATAATAAACAGTAAGAAAAAGAAGGCTATCCTCCTCAGCGTGTATATATTACATGGTATTGATCTCTTGTCCAATTGCTGATTACCTGGCATTACTTCTCCTCTGCCCTGCCCGCTTTTTTACAATCCCCCTTCGCTGCAATATTCCTAATTTTCACTGTGGATTCCTGAAGGAGCCTTGTCCTGACATCAAACAATAACTTGGGAAAGGGTTTGATATTCTCTTTCTGAAATAAATCAGAAACAGGTCCACAAAAGGTAGAGAAACAAACCGAACTTCCTGTGCTCTCCAAGAATTTTACTGCAGTGACATGTCTGCCTCTTAGCACATGATTCATATCAGATACTGCAGTGATGAACACCACGGAGATGCCCACAAATGAATCAATAAATAATGCATCATGACTACAATTACTCAGAGGAAATATGGGATTACAATATCCATGTTATGAACCAGAACAAAGAACCACCTTCCCCCTCAATTCACTCATAGGTTTCATACCCTAGCTAAGAAAATAAAATTGTGTTGTACAGTTGGATAATACAGCAGATAAATACTATGTATTTCATAGCAAGAGATGGCAAATGTGACACATTTAATGCTTTGCTTCGAAAACATACTGCTGAGCTTCTCTGCAAAAACTAACCTTCTGTAAATGATGGCACATGAAATAACATAGCAGCCTGGCTTGATGTTCACTTAACACACACCTGTTGAGGATATCCTGCGTGGAGACATTTAAATCCGCTCCTTAATTCTAGCAGGACATTTCCGATTGAGATTAAAAATGATTGGCCACAAGGTTAATTCTGTGTGTGTTCCATACCGCAGGAACATGGTTCAGCCTGAAAAGAAAAGACAAACTATTGTGGAAGGTGTCTCAGTGTTCTCTACAGCATTTGCAAATCATTGTTAATAACCACAAAGGTTACAAAATTGCTTCTTTGCTTTCCACTCAGTGGTTGTGACGTAGCCTTTATTTCAAATCACCTTTGGCATTGGACAATATCGAAGTATCACGGGCACTCAGACGGGTGTCCGAGTAATAGTCCATTGTAAGACAAATATGTCTCAAAAGCCTGACTGCACAAAAGGAGTTAGGTGACTAAGTCCTATTTTTCTCTCCACTATGACTCAGCAAAACCCCTGCTGAAACCCTGTAGGCACCTAAACTCGCTCGACACCTAAGTTTTTGCAGTGAAAGTTCCCTAGGGGCATATGTTTCTGCCTCTGAGCAGGCATGCTGCAGCCTCACTCTAGGCGCCCAGATGCCTAATTCCTACCTAAGTTTCAGAGTGATTCACACGCCAAGGGAAAATAGACATTCAGCCGCCTAACTCTCCTGCGAGGCCTGATCCGGTGGCCATGCTCAGACACTCCCTACTGGATTGGGCTGATCAGGTGAGTTCATGAAAGACAGCCAAGGAGAACTTCCTGTATATCTTTCAGCCCAGTGGTTAGGAAGAACTCTCCTTCCACCTGAGGAGGACAAAGGAAAGATTTGGCCAGGAATTCCCTCTCTCTCAGGCGAGCACTGGAACCATTGGGCTAGGCAATATTCTGAGGCGAGGTTCCCTCTGTTTCTCCTGTTGAAGCTGTTGCACTCTGGATAAGTGATTAAAGAGTCACAGAAATGAGGGAACTGAATCTCCCACCTCCTGGGTATGTGCTGCAACCGCCAGGCAATAGCGTCAAGTCTCAGGCTTGTGCCCTCACACTTTCCAAATGACTCTTTGAGAGAAAAGATGAAAATGACAGTAGCCAGGCTGCTAGGTGGCGGATTCCGTTCGAATCTTTTCTTCCCACCTCAGGTGGAGGAGGGACTTGAACCAGGGGTCCCCTGCTGCTGACAAGTATGGTACCATAACCACCTGGCTAAAAATTATGAGGGGATTTGTCATCTTTTTCCTCCTCCCACACCAGACTTGCTGCTGAAATAGCACCAAGGTGTCTAAGTCTAAAGAAGATTCCTAGCTGTGAACGACAGGCAGAAACAGGCACCTCTTTGCAGCGCAAGATCAGGCACTATCTCAGTGAGAGTATGGGGTTTAGCACACATCCCCCTGGTTGGCATCGCCCATTGGCTAGCTTCGGCAAGCTGGCTTTTACAAATCATAGCCTAGTGGGCCTGTCTCTCCGTAGGAGTTTAGGTACATAACTCAAGCTTTGTGTAACAAACATTTTCCCAACTCCTTTTGTGCATTCAGGCCTCACTGCTTTCAGAAGCCATTCATGCCACGGTATTCCTATTGCTATATTTGGCTGACGGTAGCCCATATTATCTGCTCTCTGCAAAGAGATGACAAGCACTTCCTTAGTTCAAGATTTCATTCCCCATGTCATGCACCTAATACTGCCTCATTGGTGCTGCAACATGTCCTTTCCTTAGAATTCTCTAAACCTTATGGAGGTCTCCTATTAATTTCTGTTTTCCCCCTAAAAATACATGACCTAGTTTCTGTAAGCTTTTTTCCTTTAATAACCATGATCTTTGCATTCTTGTCCCACTCTGGTTGCTCTCCAGCACACCTTGGTTTCTATAATAATCTTATTACATAAGAGAACCAGACCTGCACATTTGATTTATCCTATGCTGTTTGCCCTCACTATCTCCTTGGAGGGCAGTAAAATAACATTCCTAATTTTTGTCTGAGACCACATCTATTGTACCATACCAATAACTATTTAATGTACCAAAGGTATTGGAGTTGTATCCACCATAACCCCAAGATATTTTCCTTCTCACTTGGGGAAGAGTAAATGCCTTTGTTGTTACAACCATAAAGTTACCTTAATCTGTTTCTTATCAGTTACACCTCTCTATTATAGGCACAGACCTTACAGTAATGTTTCATACTTAGCAGTATGTAAGTAGTAAGTACTTCCAGTAGTAGTAATTACTACTTCCAGTTGTAAATATTATTGACAGAGACCATACAGTACTAGGTTTCTTATCAATAATACCTCTCTATTATAGACACAGATCTAAGTCTGTAAGTAAAGTTAGAAATGTAGGTCTATATCACACCCTCCTGGGCTAAACCCACATGCAGGAGCAGGACAGAAAGCCCAGGAAAATCTATGAGTTTCAGCTTGTAGTATTCCTAACAAATGCTGTCCTTACTGGGGTCCTGCTGTTTGAGACATCAATGTTTCCTTTGGAGCTGCTCTACCCTTGGCCAATCCTAGCACAGCCACATCCCCTTTGTGAGGCAGGGAAGGGATGGCTCAGGACAGGAGCGAATGTTGCTCCCAGCAGCTTTCACTCCAACCTTCCCCCCCCAGTGGTATTTCAATATAAAAAAACTGGATATAACACGGTTGCTTCTGGACCACGAGCCCACCAGCTCAACCCTCCTAGAATCCTGAGAAAGTCACTTTGCTGTTGAATATTCGACCCAGGTCCATATGAAGGGAGAGCTTATTACAAGTCCTTTTGGGGACTTTATTTGTATCTTATTTGCTCCCCATCAGCTTCCCAACAGTTTCTAAGGGTACTATTCTCCCTGATCATTATAATACAAATGGACCAAACTTGATGGGGGATCTGAGTTATTGGTTTGACAATATCATGTACAGGAGCTTTATTCTTTCTGAACCTGTTTCAACATCCCCAGATCTAGGGAGTCTTTCCATTGGCTTTGGAAGGTGTTAGATCAGAGACTGTGTTTTCCAGAGAGCTGCTCACCCTACTATCACATACAACGAGTGGGATTTTCAGAAAAACTTGACTGCCTAATTCTGCTTCTATTGAAGCCGATGGTAAAACTCCCATCACTATCAAAGCCGAGTGTTTTTGAAAATCCCAAAATTTCATTTTAATCCCTGCTCAATTTTGAAGGAATGTGTAGCTAATCTGTGTGTCACCTATAGCTCTTTGGCTTTCTTCTGAAAAAACAATCTATCAAATTAAGTAATAGAAATAAGATGAAATTTAATAGTGGAAAATGCAAGGTCATACATTTAGGGACTAACAACAAAAATTTTTGCTATAAACTGGGGATGCATCAGTTGAAGTGACAGAAGAGGAGGAGGAGCTGAGCATATTAGTTGATCACAGGATAACTATGAGTCACCAGTGTGATGTGACCGTGAGAAAAGCTAATGTGATCCTAAAATGCATCAGGTGATGTAATCCCAGTAGAGATAGGGAGGTGTTAGTACTGTTATACAAGGCACTGGTGAGACTTCATCTGGAATACTGTGGACCGTTCTAGTCTTCCATACTTAAGAAAGATTAATTCCAACTGGAACTAGTTTGAGAAATATGACTGCTCTCTAGAAATCCATCAGAGGGCTAAACACCAGGGAGGGAGAGGAATTACTTAAATTCAGCATCAACAAGAACTAATGGATATAAACTGGCCACCAGAAAATTTAGACTTGAAATTAGACAAAGGTTTCTAACCATCAGAGGACAGAAATTCTGGAACAGCCTTCCAAGGGGAGCAGGGGGGGCAAAAAACGTAGTTGGCCCCAAGACTAAGTTTGATAAGTTTATGGAAGGGATGCTATAATGGGACAGCCCAATTTGGCAATTAACTGATCTTTGACCACTAGCAGTAAATATGGACTGTGATGGGATGTTAAATGGATGTAAGTCTTCGAGTTGTATGAAGTTTTACGTATGTGTAGATTTTGGTGTGAATGAGTCAAATTCTAGTTGTACACTTGAGCTCTTCTCTTCAAACTGTAAAATTAATGTTCTTTAGTTAATTCTTCATGTATTTACATTAGAGTCAGGGGATAGCAGGGAGCTCTCACATAGCTAATTTAAACTCCTATAAATTCCCTTCGGTCTTGGCATTAAGGGTCTGTCTTAAATTGCAAAGGCCGTGAATTCAAATTGTAGCTGACTTACATGTTATATGCAGTTTGACATTTACGTGATTAATACTTTTCTAATGCAGTTGTATTTAGAGACCACATGTATATATCTGAGGTCATTTCTAGCTTTTCCCCCAATATGTTGATATACAATAAAGAATTAGCTTCTCTTCAGTCTACTCCTAAATTAACATCTCTATTTTCATGATCAAAACTTGAGACAAGACAAAAACAACCAACCCCACCATGGATTAGAATGCCCAGCTACACTGAAGCCTGCCGTACTGTGCCATGGGGCTACATTTACAACTAAAATCCACGAGGTGGTGCAATGAAATGAATCACTATAGTGCTCCAACAGCAATGCAGTTTGGAAAAGGTGTGTCTGTGGGCTATTTTCATGTTTATGGTTCCTAATGAGTCATGAGCAGAGTTCAATACTCGAACAGCCCTCAGAGACCGTGTCTGTATTTTATCATTCACCTGTTTATCTTGAGGGGTCCCGGGTACTTCAAACTGTAGCTGCAGCAGTGCACACTGCTGAGGTGAAGTGGTGCAGCTGACGAATATGGCAATATCCCCACTTTGAAATAGCCATATGCATTTAGGTCCCAGGCCATCAAAGCACTGAAGGACCTTCTTAACTTTAGGTACATGTACAGCCCAGTCGATTCCAGTGAGACTATGCATTGTGTGTAGTTAGGAAAGGGTTTCAATGCTTTGCAGGATGGGGCCCTTAAAAGAATGGGTTTCAGCCCGTGGGATCTTGGAAGGAGAAGGTCCTGTAGTCACTGTGTGGCCTGTGGTATGTTAAGCGGATGATTTACAGTACTACTAAAGAATGTTCTCAGCCTGTAAACATGTCCACCATGAAAACGAAGCACAGAATAGCAGTGCTTGATTGGTTATTGGGAATGGGTTTTATTGAAAAATGCAGACACCTCTTTTACTAGGTACTTCATCCACAAATTTACAAACAGCTCAGCACCATGGTCCCCTTCTTAAACACCAAGAAGCAAGAGTGGCTTTCAAAGACTTCAGTGATGCACACACTATAAAGGCTCATAATAAAGTTAATCAAAAAAAATAGAGCACGTGTTCAAAGTAGCTTCCCAGAGACAGATATTTATTCCAGGATTTACCCACCCCCTCCTTTCAATTGCCTAAGAATCAATGTGCTCTGGCTCATGGCAAGACAACTCTGGCAGGTTTAAATTCAGCAGCAAAATATTTAATACGAGGAAGAAGGGAGAGACATTTTAAAAAGAAACCTTACTGAGGGCGTAGGAACAAACCACCCCCATGTACAGAAAGAATAGCAAATATGGCAGGTGACCAGCTTGGCTTAACAGAGAAGTCTTTGGTGAGATGACTAGGGGGAAGTATAAAAAGACTGCTCGAGCATGCAGGAGTGAAATCAGGAAGGCCAAAACGCAACTGCAGTTGCAACTAGCAAGGGACGTGAAGGGTAACAAGAAGGGTTTCTATAGGTACATTAGCAACAAGGAGGTGGTCAGGGAAAGTGTGAGCCTTACCTGAAAGGGGAAGGCAACCTATTGACAGATGATGTGGAAAAAGCTACTTAATGGTTTTTTTTTTTGCCTCTGTCTTCATAGACCAGGTCAGCTCCCAGACTACTGCACTGGGAAGCACAGTATGGGGAAGAGGTGAGCAACCCTTAGGTTCAGGACTATTTAGAAAAGCTGGACGTACAAGAGTCCATGGGCTGGATGCAATGCCACCCTCCAATAAAGGGTGCGGAGGGAATTGGCTGATGTGATTGCAGAGCCATTGGCCATTATCTTTGAAAACTCGTGACAATCGGGGAAGGTCCCGGATGATTGGAAAAAGGCAAATATAGTGCCCATCTTCAAAAAAAGGGAGGGAGGAGGAGCCAGGGAACTACAGGGCGGTCAGTCTCACCTCAGTCTCCGGAAAAATCATGGAGTAGGTCCTTAAGGAATCCATTTTTGAAGCACATTTTGATTGCTCCCTCAGCAAGTTTGCAGCTGACACTAAGCTGGGGGGAGTGGTCAATGTGCTGGAGGGTAGGATACAGAGTGACAGACAAATTGGAGGATGGGGCCAAAAGAAATCTGATGAGGTTCAACAAGGACAAGTGCAGAGTCCTGCACTTAGGACAGAAGAATCCAAAGCACTGCTACAGATGGAGGACCAACTGGCTAAGCAACAGTTCTGCATAAAAGGACCTGGGGGTTACAGTGGACAAGAAGCTGGATATCAGTCAACAGTGTGCCCTTGTTGCCAAGAAGACTAATGGCATATTGGGCTGCATTAGTAGGAACACCGCCAGCAGATCAAGGGAAGTGATTATTTCCCTCTATTTGGCACCGGTGAGGCCACATTTGCAGTATTGGGTCCCGTTCTGGGCCCCCCACTACAGGAAGGATGTGGACAAACTGGAGACAGTCCAGTGGAGGGCAACGGAAATGATTAGGAGACTGGGCACAAGATCTATGAGGCTAGGCTGAGGGAACTGGGCTTGTTTAGTCTGCAGAAGAGAAGAGTGAGGGGGATTTGATAGCAGCCTTTAACTACCTGAAAGGGGGTTCTAGGGAGGATGGCACTGGGCAGATGACAGAACAAGGAGCAATGGTCTCAAGTTGCTGTAGGGGAGATATAGGTCAGATATTAGGAAAAACTTTTTCACTAGGAGGGTGGTGAAGAACTGGAATGGGTTACTTAGGGAGGTGGTGGAGTCTCCTTTGTTAGAGGTTTTAAATGCCCAACTTGACAAAGCCCTGGCTGGGGTGATTTATTCAGGATAGGTCCTGCTTTGAGCATGGAGTTGGACACTAGATGCCCTCCTAAGGTCCCTTCCATCCCTAATCTTCTATGATCCTATGAGTTGGTTTAAGGAAGGGTTGTGCAAAGCATTCAATGTTGACCTGACTCTTCTGTCATTGAGGTCAATGGTCAAAGTCTCTGGATTTTATTAGAAATAATCACATCAGGGGGAGCAAAATTAGACCAATGCTGAGCACTTTTGAAAATCTGACTCAGAAATTAAATTTCTGCACACCAGTACTTTGGTCACTGAAGTGGGAGGGATGTAATAAAGTTCCTGGAAAGTGGAAATACAAAACAGTGATTTAGAAATAAAATTGAACCACATATGCATGCTGAGTGCAGAATGACTGTGCGTTAGCATGTGTCATAGGTGGCTTCCAGCTCTTTCACTGATTCACTTGTCCTGTCTTCACTAAAGATATTTCTCTAAAATTTTGAACTGCCTCTGTAAAAACAGCAAGTGCTTGAAAATTTTCTGTCAAAACTGTTTTGACAGAAAACTGAGATTTCAACCAAGAATGTGTGTGAAAAAGTGTCTGCTTTTCATGGAAAATGTCTCTCTCTATAAACAGACTGAATGCACCCAACACAAAAATATTTGGGGTTCGGGCCAAAACCTGAAATATTCTAGTCAAATTGTGGTACAGTTCTTCTTGGGAGTTGTAGTTCAGGTTATTATACTCCTGTTTGCCTCTATAGGCCACACTCCGTCGCTAGACTACATCTCCCATAATATACTAGGGCTAGGTACTCATAAGATGCTGTTCTTCCCTTCACCAGGAAGGGAGAATATAGCCACCTTTTACAATCTCCATTGCAGCTGCTAGAGAAACTCCACAAAACAACAGAGCAAAATTAGAAAGCCGAACTGTATAAGCTCTCACATCCAGATCACTATCTTTGCTGAGGAAAGAAATCCCTTGCTCTGCCATTACGCAAGGTGAATACAGGCACGCAGCCTTGAAACTTCACATGCTGTTCTGACTGAAGGTGGAAGCACGCCCACCCTCCAGAGTTTAACACTGAGCCACTGCTGAAGAAAAAAAAATCATGTAGGTTTCCCGATTGAAAAATAAAGGCAATCATTTATTTATTTCAATAATTTATTTAAATTCAAATAAAGATAACCCCAGCCCTTGTTACTTTTTCCTCTCTGACACTAAATGCCTTTTAATGACATGGTTGAAAAATGACCTTGGCTGAAATTAAAAAAAAGCTTAAGGACCTCTCTCAGTGCTTCTTGGTTTTCTTATGTCCCAGTTGCAGGGTGCACTTGTAATCAATAAGTGTGAATTTGCAATGGAAAGCTGCCCAGTGTCATCACCACATTGTTCTTGTTACAGTAACACTTGGAGTTCATGTAACCTTTGAAATCAGTAAATTCAATTACATGGTTACATTGACTAAAGATCCTATGGGTGAAAACCTCAGAAATTATGCTGTGTTCTACAGACCAACATGCCCATGCTAATCAGCAAATTATATGACAACACCCGTCGTTCCTGCATAGATATTTTACAGTTGATTGGTCCAATACATATATATTGGACCAATGCAGTATATAGCTACAGTCATCTTAATGCAATCCTACCCAACACAGGGATTGCTAGGTTTGTAACAAGTGGTAGACACCATCTTGCACGTCTGCAAAAATGACGCTCTTCCTGCTGGGCACCAAGATATTTTAGGTGACCCTGACACTGTTCCTCTGTGTGCAGTAGAATATACTTGTTAAGTGATGGTTCCTGTTGCTCAACAAGCTGACAAAGTTGATTCCAGATTCACTCTGGCTGGCAAAGGGAGAGGTAGAAAGGTGACACCTCGCTGTGGCACTGAGGCCCTCTGCACCTTATGATGTTAAGGATCCTTCTGGGGAAGAGAGACAAGGGAAGAATCTGAGGAGAGGGCGATTATTAAATGACCTATTTATGGATTAATTGAGTTGCTCGAAGTGCTGAGTACCCACACATGAGCACAGCTATTTCATAAGAGCGCAGCTTTCACCGGAACGCCTCAATGAAGTGGCTGTCTTTTCAGAGGTGTTCAGCACCAGTGTCATTGAGGTGCGTATCTGAAAAAATCTGATTATCCAGGTGCCTAGCGGGGACTCGTTGGCTGCTGAGCTTTTCTGAATATCAGCCCCGCAGCTCCTTCATTCCTCACGCGCACACACACATTCTGATGTCTTTGGTGGGAATTCTGGATCGATCAGGAGTTCAGAAGGGAGGCCTTGATGCTGCATTCTCAGTGGGATAACTACAGCTTCACATTGAATATGCCATGGTCTTGTTGCAGCAGAACACTTTTGAAACGGACCTTTAGGTAAACGATGCCCTAGAAGAGCAAAGAGCTTTCCAAGGGGCATTAACAAGAGAAGGGAGTTGAGAGAGAAACTAAAAGGTGCTAAGAAGAATGGGCAGATAAGAGGCCGTTTTCCTGATATACACCAGACTATATGATATGATGAAGAATTGTATAATCCAGTATATGTTCATGTAAAGTGTTATTTCAATAGCTTAATTAATGATCATACAGACATGAATCTCTAGGAAGTGGAAGACAGGGTACATAAACAAAATAAGGTCAGCCATTCTGTAATACACCAGCTTCAATAAGAAACCAAAAAGCAAAACCCCCAAACCACCACCTGAGTAGACACAAATAAGCCAAAGGATAAGTCAGCACTTCTTACAAAGGATAGTTACTGCAAGTGGAAATTAGTCCTCCCCTCCTTAGCTTGTTATTCTCTTGCTAGAGAACTGTTCTTGCTCTTCATCCCATGGGGCATACAGACCCTATAAATCTCAGGGCAACTTCTTTCCGCTTTACAATCCTCACAGTTTAACATTTCTTTTCTCTTGTGTGGCTAGGAGGAGGGAGAAAGATGGTTTGCTTTTGAACTATAAGTTAACATTCAGAACAGGTGAAAGGGAAAGAGACAGGCAGGCCTGGTCTAGGAATCACTCCAGTAAAAGTTAGGTTGTTATAGAATTCGTTAGCTGAGCATACAGCTTAAAATTAAATTTTATCTGATCCCATTCAGAGTCATTAAAATATACCAAGTGTCACTGCATCTATTCTGTGTTTTTCTATCATAAATGGCACTGACACAAGGCACTCGTGTCCATGTGCACAATCCTAGCAGTACTAAAAGAGTTGGTGACATTCTTGTCTAGATTGTGTAATTATCTCTGGACCAGGGCTCTGTTAACAACACATGCATAAAATTCACTTTGAGAGCAACTGTATGAGTAAAACTCCAAAGCTTGTGGTGTTAAGAGCTGGACTCAAGTCTGTTTGTAGTACACAACAGCAACAACTTTATTGAACCTAACATACGAACAATGCCACATACTTGTGTGTGCCAGTGGTTGGCACTCTTTATATTAACTATTTATATAGACACATATGTACCATTCTCTCTTATACAGAGGCACTCCTATAAAGTGCAGAAAGAATACAAAGGAGCTTGAGCACTGATGAAGCAATTAATTCTTATGCAGTTAACGTTTGTGATGGTATTTGCTCAGCAATGATAACTTGTAAAATAAATGTATGTTACAGAGCAACATCGATGAGATGCCTGTCAGGCACATTAGTGCGTCAGAAACTCAGTGACATTCAGTATTTGCTCCCTTGCCATCAGCCACATTGAAAAGTTTAGTTTTTGTACATCATCAGTGCAAATTATTCTTACAGATGAAAAGCCTTTTCTTCTAGGACTACAGATTGCAAGAAGTCTGCCTGGACTGTGCTGACAGACAGGGGAAAACACAATGAATACATAGAATTGTAGGTCTGAAAAGGACCTCGTGAGGTCAGCAAATTCAGTCCCTTGCACCTACAGTAAGACCAAGCATTATCTAGACCATCCCCGACAGGCGTTTGTCTACCTGTTCTTAATCTCCAACGATGGAGTTACCACAATCTCCCTAGGCCATTTATTCCAGTGCTTAACTACCCTGACAGGAAGTTTTTCCTAATGTCCAACCTAAACCATCCTTGCTGCAATTTAAGCTTAATGCATGAGCTTCTACTTCCTGAAGTAAGAGACACATCTCTATTAGCCACCGCTGTAGCAGGCCCATCCATCGCTTGCTGCCCCTAGAGTGGGACAGACTGCCACACCAAGCAGGCAGGGGTTAAATACAGACTCAAGATTCCAGTAGGAGACCAAGCAAAAGCCATTAGACATGGAGCTCTGGATGTGGTCATCCTTATTAGAAGGGAGAAAAGCCCTTTATTGTAATTATTTCCCATAGAGACAGCAAGCTGCCACTGCCAGGAGACTGCAGACTATTTGTCAGCTCTTGGATAGAAGCTGTATTTCTTGAACGGGGTGGGAGTCGGCATTTTGCATATGGCTTCAGAAGCACTAGGGGACTATACTCAGATCGGGTGGCAGAGGCTCTTCTGGCACCCTTACTGTTGTGCTGCAGGAATGCATGCCTCACCCTACCATGTCCTACCAGACATCCCCGCTCCCAGTTTGTGCTCAGAGAGCAACTGGGTCATTGTTAGTCTTTAGGGGAAACCACAGTGTAGCAGATACACAAACCCTTGAACTAGCCTGTGTCACAATCAGGAAGACGCCATACACAAAACCATCCTGTCACTTGCTAAGTCTATAGAAATGCTATATCCATGTACTCTGCTTCCTCACCGTATGTGTTCTACCGCAGTTAAAAAAAAGTCCACGCACATTAGAGTGACTGGGTTGACTGCTTGAGCATTGTAATAGAAGTCATCATGATAGATTGAATAGTCAGAGCGTCAGGCACATTTTAGAAGAGACAGTTTTCAACTACTTCTTTCCAGTAACATGCACATTTAAATCAGTTGTCAAAACCCGTCAAGCGCTCTTCAGAAATGACTTTGGTCATTTACAAAACAGGAATTCATTGCTATAAATGTCCCTGGAGGAAAATAGAGTAAAGTTTGCTGAGATGTGATATCCCCTGAACTCTTTTTCCTCCTCGTGGGAAATGTTCTGTCACAGGACTGTCATCACAGATGTGCAGTTTGAAATTTTCCAGAGGATTTCATATTAATGCTCTTTCAAAAGAGTTGTGAAATCTGTCACTTTAAAAAAAATGGAAAGTGGAAATATATTACCATTAACTGTGGAGATGGGCTTGCTCAGTACTTAGAACTAATGCCGAATACACTCAGTGCAAACACACTAATCCTAAGGATAACAGCTACAATACATTTCAGTTCAATCATTTTGCCAGACTGTAGCCACCTGTTCATCAGCCCATTGACAGCTGAGCAGAGAACTCTCTCCATCTCATCACATTACCTCAATAAACATTGTTAACTACAGTTGTCTATTTAGTTATCATTTTTGTCCATTGTTATTTCACTGCCACCAAGAAACTGTTCTGATGTTTGTAGAGTAAGTCTTAACCACCACTGTGATTTCAGGAAAGAAAAGAAAAATGAATAGATTCAATATTTCAAGCCAAAAATAATCAATTATTCTTCTGTTCACAACTATTAACACCCTATAGTGGATACAGATGGTCACAGGAAAACCAATCTAAGTATATCTCCAGCCATTCAGATCATCTACACTGATGAAGCAGATTTCTCAAAGGTAGTGCGATTTGGCCTCTTTTGGCCAAGCACATACAATGTTCTTGTCTGACCATCTGAAAATAGGCAGATCTGGTGGCAATTTAATAAGCATAAGTTACAATATGCCCTTGAGCCTCTGTCAGACCTTTCAGCTAAATGAGACATCTAAATGCAAGATCTAATTCTCAGGAACGTTGGGTGGATTAGTAAAGTACCCAAGAGGATTTGGGGGTCTAGAAACAAAGGGATTACATTGATCTATCAGTGTCTCTGTCATTAATGACAGATAAAATAATATTCTTCATCTGCCAGATTGTTTCATAACAGCCCCGTGGAACTGAAAGGGGCAATGGCTTAGACTTCTGCAGCATTGGAGAAATGCTATACAGTGTTTTCATGGCATGGGCATTAAATGCATGTCATACTGCAGAAGTCTAAGCAACCTGGAGGCCAGCACACCATAGGCAGAAAGGCATGGTCAGTTTTCTCTCCCAGTTCCCTTGAGCAATGAGGTAGAAAGCAGACAATGGGCTCCCAAAGTTCCACCATAGCAATGCATGTTCCCCCAGCTTGCTATAAATGTAAAGTTGGAGTCCGAGTTGCTGGGACTGCAAACATTGATATTGCAGAAGTCCCTCATTGCCCTAACCAAGGATCAGGGCCCCACTAGGCTAACCACAACAAAAATGTGTCCCCTTCCCCAAAGAGCTTACAATCTCCTGCTCATTGAGAAAGAAGCTTGTGGCAGACACACAGTGGTAGTGTGTCTTCAAGAGCTGTCCTGAGTGAACGCTCTGAAAAAGGGCGGTCAGAGAATAATAAATACACAACCAGATACTCAGCGGGTATAAATCAGTGTAGCTCCATTGACATCAATAAAGCTATGCCGATTTACACTAGCAGACACGCTGTCCCTTGGCACTCATTGCATGTACAAGGCCATACACTAGGTGGAGGATGCATTTTACTGAGCATGAATCACTGAAAACTAGTTAATAGGTTTTTGCAGTGCAGCAGAAAAGCTTAGTTACAGGACTAGACAGAGAGATGACAGTACATCCCATTTTTCTGGGACTCAGCATCTGGAAGATGAGATC
Source organism: Mesoclemmys tuberculata (assembly GCA_007922155.1). Taxonomy (NCBI): domain Eukaryota; kingdom Metazoa; phylum Chordata; order Testudines; family Chelidae; genus Mesoclemmys; species Mesoclemmys tuberculata. The sequence goes on along the minus strand of ML675614.1, from coordinate 9,488,732 downwards.
CTGTATACACTACACCACATGGCAAATATTAACAAAGCTAGCACAGTAGGCTCTAAACATGTTGTGTGAGGACATAAAACACGTCTTTGCTGGCAGCCTAATTTGGCATTTAGATGTCTTCCTAGATCCAAGCTGATGTTTTACTGTGAGGCCAAAACTGCAGAACCAAACCTGTGTAACTGGATTGACTGGTACACCCCCCTCCCCCACCCAGCTCTGTTGGGCATCCCACAATGCATTGCCTCATATGTTACTACCCTATGGACATTCTGCTCAGACATTGCCCAGATTTTCCCAGAATGCACAGCAAAGCAGTGTGGAAGCAGAGTCTGTATTTTGCAAATAGCTTCTGAACAGATCCAACTGAACTGTTTGGGTGAGATGGGCCTGTCACAAGCTGGTTACAAAAACCTAGTGGTTTACAGTGCAAGCAAGACCAGGGAGAGGGAGATCAAGGAAATCTTTTCAGAAGGCCTGTTCCAGCTCCTCACACCCTTTTTCCATCTCTCTAACAAATGGGTTCTCAATCCAAGTGACACAAGCAGAAGTCAAAGGGTTGTGACCACCCTCCCTGCTAATTTCTAGTATTACCATAGCACCTACGATCCTATTGGACTAGGCACTGCACATCATCGAACAAGATTCCCTGCCCCAAAGAGGTTACAATCTAAGTATCAAACAAGAGAGATACAGACAGATTAGGGAGCACAAGAAGCAATGAGATCATGTTTGTCAACATGTTAGCTCTCAGCACACCTGTAGTCTAACCCTTGTCAAGTTTTTTGTAGGCAACATGTCAAAGGAGAGTTTTGCAGAGGGACTGAAGGGTGTCCCGATTTATTTATTTAGGTCTGCAACATTATGGAGGGAAAAAAAAAAATCAGAGAACTCAGAGCTCTAAGGTAATACATTGGTGGAACTGCTTACACCAGAGCTAGTTTTAAGTTTCCTCACCTCAGCTATGGTTTCTCTGATGCTGCTTTCACAGAGAATGGTGCCACATGATAGGACTCCAGGAACAATGATCAAGGTCTTTAATCCGAGGAGGATGCAACCCTTTATTCCAAACTGCAAGCCTACCTGCTCCACAATAGGCTCCGGACCAAAATAACGAATGACTTCTTCTCGCCTCCTGAATTTCAAGCTGCTTTCAAGGCAGCTTGCTGAGCATTAACCCTTTCATTGCCATTTTATGCACAGGGTTTTGAGATCACAAGGAGCTGGACAAAATTATATCGAATGAATAAGTGAAAATTTTCCTAGCCTTCGCTTTGCAGTGCTGGTTATAGCTTTGAGCGAAGGGTTCTTAAGGCTGCCACCTTTTTTAATTGCTGCTAATTAGACCCCTGAGTCCCCACCCACTTTTCAGCCTCTTCCCCAACCCCCCCCCCTCAATCTTTTCCACTCAGGGCCCTCCCCCCATTTTTCACTGCAGCAGCCTAACAAGGAGCCTGCCTGCAGGTAGGAGGCGGCCCCAGCTGAACAGGGCTGGCACAGATTACTGACCCACTGTCTTGCCCTACCCCATGGTAATTGGATTTCTGCTATCCCATCGGGACAGCTGACTGGACTCTGCGAGGTCCCCCTTTTCAACCAGACTTTCTGGTCGAAAAGGGGCACCTGCCAACCCGAACTGCAATACAGGCTGTCTAAGACAGGGACTACAACGCTGTGCTTAGATGTAATTTGTGGTTGTAATAGCCACAGTAAGAATGAGACTTGAAAGCAATTATATTGTATTTCTGAGGCCTTGTCTGTGGTGGGACTTTATCCTGAGTCCAGCAATCGGGAACCAATGGCTGGCCTCAAGTACAGGAGCACTGATTTACTTCAGGGGAGTTTACCTCCTGTTTGATACTGGTGTGAACGCTCTTAGTGCCAGCCTTACTTGTCCATGTTGCTATATCAGAGGTGGGCCAGCTATTGAATGCTGCAATTGGGGCAATTCTGGTTGTAGACAAAGCTGAAGGCATACACAGTGTGTCAAAGTTATTTGGAACAGTTGAACCTTATTTTTCCCCTCATAATAATTGTTTATGCTATTGTAATGCTGAAAGGTATTAATGGCATTCATCGGCAAACTCTCGTATCAAAAGACATTTACAAACCTCTTCATCCCACTGGATGTGCCCCACACACTCCTTCAGGCTCGGCAGAAGCCATAAACAAGCGCCTTCATGTAGCAAAAACAGCTGAAGGCTTAGGGCTAAGCATTGTGGAAGTAGGCCACATGGCCAGACCTGAGCTAACCCAAGGAGACAAAGAGGCATTTCTCCATTGGCAGCTGCTGGGGTTGGTTATTTGTTTGTAGCCAATGTATGTTAGAGGAAGACCAGAAAGGAAGCAGAGACCGAGATTCCTAGGCACAGAGCTGGCTGCAGTGGAAGACATGGGGGCTTTCTAAGCAAGGAAGCTGCCTGTTGCTACCACATGCACAATTTTTATAGTTAAGATTACATCCAGAACACCCCTGATTCAGATCATCTCTATCCCATCCTACTGGGAACAGCCCCACCAGGTTCTGAATGCTGGCTAACTACTTGGGCCAAAGGGGCCCCTACCATGCTGTAGGTGTGCCCAGGAAGCCAGCTGGATGCTGAGCAACCAGAGGTACATTAGCTAGTAAAACATCTAAGCCGGGAGGCATTTGGACCCGGTTTTGTTAAGACCCCAGGCGCTCAATTCACCCTGCTGGGGTGGGGACCTACAAATGGCACCTCCGTGCTCTGCAGGAGGATGTGGTTCCTCAGTGAGAGCCCATCCTGGAGTTTGCAGTAACACCCTCCCGTGCAGATTCCACTAGGAGACAGCAGCTTTTGTTTGCTCCTGGAATTGCACAGAACCCCAGTGCTTGCAACAATCCCGCTGCAGTTGCTATACACTGTGCAGTCCCACTACTAATACACCGCTCACCTGGCAGGATTGGATAACCTCTGGGGGCCCTCTGCTAGACGGGTGGTGGACGCATGAGTGTCTGGGTACACTACAGGCCCTGTGTGTGGGAATGCCATTCCCAGGGACTCTATACGCCAGGTCATGCTGGAGAAAGCCAACATAGCAAGGGCTGAATCTAGCTTTGAAAGCGTTGTGGACCCTCTATAGCCAGCTCAACATACATAAATCAAGGTCAGGATTTACTATAAATCCGCTACCCGGATTATGTAGCTTGAACCACCAAACCCTTGCATTTAAACATAGAACAGAAGCTGTCCCTAAGAAGCAGCTAGACTGTAAATACGTCTTAGGGGCATTGACGATTAACCTTGAAAATCAAATTCCACTTTTACAGAACATGCCAGAACAGTACAGCATTTCCTGAAGGATTGCAAGGCCGCCAAAGAATTCTTCGCCGCATCTGGAGAGAATATGGTTTTGGGATTAGTGTGGCTCACGTACGAGTTCTTCCCCCACCCAGACTAGAATAACTAAAGAAATCTGCTCCGAAACATACAAATGAGGCAATACAAAAAGATAAACGGTATTGGATTTTTTTTTTTTTTAAACACTAGATGTTCTCTCTGCAAAGTCCATATTTATATTGGGCTGGTGAACTTGGACTCTTAAATAAGCCAAAGGAAAAAAAAATGTAGTAATAGATGCATAACAGGGATCCACTCGCCCCTGAGGCACCTGCAGCTGAGTCCAGGGATTAGCTCTGCCCAGTCTGATGCCTGTTTACCACTCGCTCACACTGTGGCCCCTGTTGCTCTCTAGGACTCACAGTGTTTCTTCTTAGGGGCTTGGCCCTCCAGCCAGGTCACAATGCAATTTTCCCCTTCCAGGTTAACACAGTCCCACCAAATCAGCTGTCCCGTACCATTCCACCCAGTCTTCTGATCCAAGACCATACCATGTCCAAACGGCTGGGGAGGGGAAGGGGGGGACACAAACGCACCCACTACCCTGGGTTCCAGTCCAGGAACCCTACAATCAGCAGCCAAAGTTGCCTCAATCCTTGCTACTGTTTCCCTGGCTTCTTCCTGCTACACCCTCCTAGGCTACCACCTCCACCACCCTCTAGATAAACACCTTCCCTCAAGTTGAGGTTACCAGACCTTCCATCTTCCCAGTTACCTTCTTATCTCCTCCCCAGAGCAGAGAGTAACTGCAGACCTCCACACACCACCCTTCCTGGCTTTATACAAGCCCTGCCTCACCTGCCCAGATGGGCTCCATCTTTAATTAGTGCTTGCCCTTCCTGCAATGCAGTCTCCCAGGTTAATTAGCCCCTTTACCCTTCCAGAGTGGGGTGCGGCTGAGCAGCCCAGCACAGGCTGTATCAGAGCTAATGTGAGGAACAAGAAAATGTATTGCCAGGGTACTGTAACATCAGCATCTTAACCTAAGGAAGGCTTCAGGTTATTTACAGCCCCCTCTAGCACGGGCTGGCAGGCACTCACACACAAGCTTGGTTTCTGCCACATGCAAGCTGTGTGGAGTAAACCCACGCTGCGGAAGTATGTCTGCCCAGAACAGAGGGGAGGAAAGATTATTTGCCTAATGATAATAGAATAAAAGAGAAAACATATGTGCTGTAGTAAAGGTCTGTCTAGACTGCAATCGCTAGCTGGGATTGTGCTGTTCACATAGACTTACTCAAGCTTGCTTCAATCTAGCGCGCACTCAGGTCTTGGAGCGATGAAACGGCACAGCGTGAGCCTCCATGTAGGCTGTTCAAACCCACCTGGAGCGCTGGGAAATTACCCACAGGGCTAGCCTGCGCTGCCCCGGTGTCATTGTACCAGGGCCCAAGCTAGCTAGAATAAAGCTAGCTCAGGATTGTCTACTGGTGCTGCCATCACACCCGGTGACTGCACTCTAGCCACAGCTTCATTGTGCTGACCAGAAAGGAGGTCACGTGGTTAAAGAACTGGCTTCAGTGCCCACCTCTGTCATCCATTTCCAGTGTGACCTTGGGCAAGTCATTTAATTTCTCTGTCTCTCGGTCCCCCAGTTGTAAAATGGGGATAAAATCCTCTTTGCCTGTTTAGACTGTAATCGTTGGGGAAGAAAGTGTCTCTTCCTATGTGTTTGTACAGTGCCTAGCTCAACGGGCTCTTGATCTTGGTTGGGACTTTTAGAGGCTAGCCCAATATCAATGACTATGCTGAACTGGACACAAGAGAACTGTATGGAAGAAATACTCGTTATAGAAAATTAGGATGTTTGTTAAGAACGTTGTAAAGGAGTGACGGCAGACAGAACCCGAGCTTGGAGCCATTCTGCTCAGTGTTATCTTTCTGAGCTCTGCTTTTCAGGAAACAGAAGGCTCCAAAGCAGTAGCTCTGAGAAACGATCACTTCTGAGATAACAGCAAAACATATCATTTTGCAAAACCAGCTGGGTATTTCAACTGTAGCTCCAAGGTAGTCAGAGACGCCTGGGTAAATCCAAAGGGACTGTAGGTAGAGAACAAACTATACATGAAATTACTTTAGAAGTAAACTGAAGTAAACCTCTAGTGGAGTTTTCCCACATGCTTTAAGACGAAGGATGCATGCTTACAAATCAGTTTAACAGCAGCAGAAAATAAAGCAGGCTGTTTATCCAAAGAATACGTATACTACAGCCAAGAGGCTCTGCACCCAGTCCTGTCCGTGTGGCACAGACATGGTTTGGAGGGCATCACCTGAGCTTGTAAGAGTAATTTAATCACCACGCCCATTCTGCAGCTGGCTTCTGATGAAGTTGTCAGCTAGGGTATCAGCTAGTGCCAATGAAACGAAGCGATTTTAAAAATGGAACTGTCCCCGGAGACGGTTTGAGACCTGCCTTTGGTAAGCAACATGTGGCAGAGTCTCCTAATAGCATCTAAACTATGTCCTAATTATTTACGTGTCTGTCAGATGTAAAGACAAATATAGTTTAGCAGAGAATGTTTCATGGTCAAAACACATTTGCTGTAATACCTAGTGCCAGTAAATAATGGCCAGAATAATCAGAGAATATTTAAATGTATGTAAATGTCCTAATACCTTAGGGCTAGATGCTGATACAATGACTTGAGTAGCACATTAAACCAGCCAATCCTGTTGACATCAATGGGACCAAATGGAGAGTAAGGTTCTACCCAACGTGAGTGTGGCTATCAGACTAAGGCCCTTAGTCCTGGTCCTGCATTGTCATCAGTGGGAGCCCGTGGACGGCAATGGCGCTCCATATGCATGCATGGCTGTTCAACAGCATGCTGCATTTAAATGCAGGATAGTTTACAGCTGGGAGCAGGGCCTGTAGCTGCTCACGAATACTTGCTCACAGCAATGTTTTCATAGCAAGCCAGCTAAAAAAGAAACGATCAGTTATTTTGACATCTGAAAGTTATCAAACTCCCTGCTCCGCCACCAGAATGATGGGCTGGGAATGTGTGAGGCTTCAGTTTTGATTTTTAAACTAAGAAAATAGACAGAACACTGCGGCTCATGAAATGACTCCATTACAGAGAGTGCGACACAGTTCTAAATTGGATTTCCCCAGGGGGAAAAGAAGCAATTATTTTACTGTTATCAAGGCGATACCTGCATGTTTTCTTCCATTTCCAGGACTCTGTGTAATATAAAAAAATGAATAGCAGCGCGAGTCATGAATCAGAGGGAGCTAGAGTTAAATATAACACCAACTAGTGAGTGACAGGCCAAGCCACTGTCCATGCTGGCACAAACGGGTACAACTCCACATGAGTGTGGAGTTGTACATGCTACCCCCCAATGGTGAATTTAGCCAGAAGTTCATAGGTGGAATAAATAACCACACAGGTCTAGAAACAGTCATGTCTCTCTTTATAATAAGTATTGTAAAAGCAAACTAAAGAAGAAGCTAAAAGATGACCATTACTCGCCCAGGTGTAAATGGCATCTGAACGTCAAGGCTAACCCATGGGTGATACTTGACACAAACACAAAGTTAAAGTGATCGCCATAGTTAGCCTTAGGAAAGGCATTTCCCTCCAGTTCCCATGGACAGTCCCACCTTCCTCTGAAGCTCTGAGTGATGGAACCAGTAGGTGCCTAACTTTCGGATGGTGCACTTGATTCTCCCCCATCCTCTCAGTTTCAGTAATGACCTTGCAGAAGTGAAGCTGTTACAAAATACTAGCAGATCTCAGTGGTTTGAGACACTAAAGCCGACTGATTTGCCACAGAGTAGCCGAGGTATGACCATGTCCAGGGACAGGTTCGTGGGGACAAGGTAAGAGTTCATGTGTACTCTCTCTCACAGGTAATTTTTCTACAGCATCATCCAATTGACGCATGAAGGTATGAAAAGACAGTCTCTCGTCACAGACTCCCCAGTTTATCATCAGCCAGTAGAGAATGAATGTTGACCTTGACCACATCCAGGTTACAAATGCAAGAAATATACTTTAACCTCGTGGCAAAAAGAAATCACTGTCCATTCAACACCTGCTCTTTGATTATTTGTGCACATCATGCTCAACAGCAGAGAGCCAAGTTCACTACACTAGTAAGAGGCAAAGGCTTCTTTTCAAAACAATACATACCAGAATAGGGTCATCATGGCCAGGATAGCCACAGACCTGGGCCTCTTAGCCCAGACAGAATTCCATATTGGCCTTCTGTCATTATTTTTCTTGGTTTATAAACAGGTCACAAGATATCTTCCATGCAGTTATTTCTCTGAGTCACCCTGCAGCCCAATCTACTTTTCTTTGTATAACAATTCAAGGCTCAAAATAATTCAGATGAGAATAATTTTGTTGCTCTATTTGGGCTCTGCAGCCTGCTTTCTGGGAAAGACAGGCATAGGACCCAATGCCTCCCCTCCCCCCTTTGTAAAAACCCATAGGAATGAAATCATCCCCAAGCCTGCAGGACTTTATCCATCTGCACGCCTCTCAGCCTCGCCATGGCTCTGGCAACATAGCACAGTTCCCAGGCCGCCATTAGCTCCCATGACACATCTGCCCGTTGTGAGCCATATTTGTTGTTGCCAGGCACGGAAGAGGAGGTCATGCGGCTTTAAGCAGCATTGACTAATATTCCCTTCTATACACCCGTTTGGCTGGTGTAGGGCGCAGGGACATGCCAATTAGTGTGCTTCATCTGTAGTTTCAACAATTTGTTGCCTTGAGACTGCCACCATCTCCCCACAGAGGTTCTGAGAAGGGGGCAAGAGACCTGAAAAGCCGTTTCCCTTTTTTGATAACTACCTGTCTCTTACTAATGTTTCCTACTGCAGGCTGGTGCTCTTTGTAAGAAATTTTCTCCCAAAACGCCTTTCTGTGGCCTGGCCCTTTACATTTGGCCACATTGAGCTGCTGCAAGCAAAAAGTGGCTCTTTTTCCAAGGTGCTGCTGCTGACTGCATCTCCAGCTCTTCCAGCAACAGCATCCTCGTAACTCCCCCTAACTTAAGCAGAGTAAATTGCTCCTTAAAGGGGAAAAAAGAAAACTGTAGGGTGTGCTCCAAAGAGAGATCGGGTACCGCCCCACACACAGTCTGGTCAAGTCTTCTGTGGGGAAGCAGGCTAGGACCTCAGTCCAGTGGGCAAAGGCCTCGGCGAGAGGTGCAAAGTGCTACGCTCAACCCTTCGTATGTTTTCGCTTCAGGCGATCCATTCAGTCTCTGAGGCAAGCAGGCCCATCTGGCATTCAGATGTTTTCTGTAAAGACTAACTCACAGCTGGACATCCTGTGCGTAGCTGGTAAAAAACTTGACTGATCCGGTTGCTCTTGCGCTTGGTTTCTGAGACAGAGGCGTCTGCCTTCCAACGGCTGGGTAGGTTCTTTAGGGACAGGGCAAAAATTAAACAGCTTGAGTCTCCCCATCAGGGATGAGCCATTCACTTGGCTGGATTCCTGGCCATGGCCTTGAAGGAAAATGACTTGAAGGAAGATGTGACTTCAAAAGGCAGTAGCTACCAGTGGGTCTGGTTTGAATGCATGTCCGTGTAGCTAGCCAAGTGTCCGCTAGTGAGAACCCTCCTTACGTCTTCCTCCAGCAAGGCTAAGGGGCTTAAAAGGGATGTGACTATTGGCGGGTCCCCAAACTGGAAGTAATTCTCTGGGGACAGTCTGTAGGGATCAGCAGGAGCTCCCTGGGGTCTCCAGCTTGGGTGAGTGGTCTCCCCAGTGACAGTAGCTGCCTGCCAACATACTTTTACTGGCTTGGTGATCCTTTTTTCTTTGGACTATCGCCAGGGCAGTGGCAGCACCAAGCTGCGTGTTCGGCTCTCTGACCCTGGAGCCCCAAAATGCATGACAGCTGTGATCCCGCTGCCTGGCCTAAGCAGCCATCATCAGCCTGCCAACAGCCCTTCTAAGACTCCAAGAAGGCTACCTTCTCCTCCTCAACCCACATAACCCAAGGGCAATAAGCTCTGAAGCCGTCTACTCAATAGCCCATGAGAATTCTATATCAATGGACCCACAGGGGAGCAGAATTTTATTTTCTTCTCCCTCCCATGACCTCTTTGACTTTTCCCACTGGGATTAGTGAGCTTATCTTCTGCCCATTACATGTGCCTTCCTCTTCATTTACTTCTCCCCCTCCTTCCTCCTCTCCACTCTTCACCATCACCCTTTTCTAGGCTTGTACTCCTTTGCTCTTTAGTCCCAGGTTGAGGTACCACTTCCCAGCTAATCCATTTTATTTCTCAAGCCATGTCCTTGCTTGTACTCCTGAAATTCTCTCTCATAGGTTCATTCCTACTCATCTGGCACTATTCTCACTAACTTTTATTCCCCATCCGCTCCTCTCTCCCTGCTTTTCTCTAGAATCCTTGCTCCATCCCCAGGAAATGCCTTAGCAACTCCTTGTGCATACCCAACCTGGTTCTGTGCCTCCCACTCAGCATCTCACTACTGGTAGTGAGCTCTCTTCTTCCGCTTGACACGGCCTTTGTCAAACAAAGGTTACTTTATGATCTCACCCTCCCCGAATTCCTTCACTCTGGGCACCATTTGCTCTCCTGCCACATCACTTGCTCTTCCCCACTCCCATTCCATCACTTACTCCTTTCATTATCTTCTATATAATTCTCTCTCTTCGTTGCTGCTCTCAGTCCTTTGTTTCCCCTTGTCTTGTTTGGATTCCTTTCTGTCAATTCCATAGTCTCTACTTTCCCCATCGCTTTGCTCTTCTCACATAATTCTACATCTGCCTTTATCCCAACCTTCAAACATTTGCTAGCTGGCAATTTGTACCTAGTTGCCTTAGGACACTATTTTAAGAGGATATATGGCCCATGGTAAAATGAATGAATAAACCCATCTTATCGTGTTTCCCAGGGATTTTTTCATACAGTAAATTCAAAGGTAAATAAATATGAAGAGAAGGATGAACACTATGTTAATGGATTCCCTTCTCAAAGCTCTCAATGCAAGGCCTTGCAAATGAACATTTAAAGTATACATTTTAATATCATTTGCAAAACAGTGAGGGGTAGAAGAAAGGGAGTCTAGTCTCATTTAACTTCTATGTGCAATTTTTTGAATTAGCTAAAATAAAACACACACACCTTGAGGTGAAGAATAAATCACTAAATCATGTAATAACTGGTCTATAGATGCCTGTCACATAACATAACTTTCTTTCCAGACAGTCAATTATGAAGCACATTTTCTTCTGTGTACTTTACTGCTTTAGAACTTTGGCAAATATATAATATTTCTGGTGTGTGCAATTTTCTTTTCTCCGCTCTATAAAGATAGCACTGAGGACATGCAGGGAAGATTCACAGTCTACTTCTCATGCCGTTACCCTTCTAGTCACTGAAAGGCTTGGGGGTTGGAAGTAAATTCTTTGTGCCAGTAATAAACAAACATAGCAACAGTTTTGTGTTAACAAAATTTTTATTTGTCCTTTGGATCTGTGATGAAAGCACGAAAAATTACAAATGGAAGAAACATCATGCCACAAAATTGCATAGAATTCTTACAAAAATGTGAATTATGCATCTGAAACAATCAGATTGAGAAACAAAAATACGTACATGTTAACTGAAATATTTGTCTGATGTTTTTTTGAAAGCAAATCACCAAAGTCCAATCAATCACAGACACGATTAATACAATGTACAAGAGCAACACTGATTTCAAAGAAAGGCAAGCAATGTCCCTTTAGTTATCTTTTAATGAATACATAATAATAATTAATACATGAGCATTAATTTACATAATTATGAACATGTTGAATCCAAAATGTCCGGCATTTCATTAGAACTTTGAAAATTCTGCTTGTACTGCCAAAACCAATCTATTCTCAGTAGTGTAAAGATATTTGAAGTGCACAATCTAGTTTAATATATAGAGAGTTCTATTCTATACAACAGAAAGGTCCACAATACAGCATTTCCACACATTCAACACATAACAAGGCAAATACATAAAAGGCACAAGACTTGCACATCATAAAGACCCTTTTTTCATTACCTTATTTAGTTCAAGTAATATTAATATTAAATATCTGTCTCACTGTAATAATCTGAACAATGCAAGATGTACAGTATTACACACTACCCTACAACTGCAAAAAGTAGCACTGTACAGATAGAAAAAATGTGAGTACTGGAAATGGTCAAATACAAACATACTGTAAAATGACTACAACTGATATTATATTTAGTCTAACCATTAGCTTTTTTTAAAATACAAATAAAAGGCTAATTTGTATTTGCCCAAGTCTACTTGAAGACTAGTGGTGAAGCCCTGGCTACCCTGAAATCCCTGGAAGTTTTTCCATGAACTTCAATGGAATCATGATTTTTACCCTAAGGCAACAATCACTGTAATGCAATAGTCTTCAGTATTGTTGTGAACACTGCTATTAGTCTATCCTTGCTATAATTTAGACAACCTATGTCATTTTGTAGTTTATAAAATGCAGCATTAAATTTATCATTTTTAGGTTTTTATCGAATGATTAATGTCACTCTTCAAAGTGCAAAAGTTGAATGATTTTTCTAAAATCAAAGTCAGACGTTTGAGTTTCATGGTCATTAAATTAGTTTAATCATCATCAGTCAGAATAGTTTAATCCGAAATATGATCTCCAAAGAATGTGCAATTTTTCTTTTCTGCCTGCTCTAAGTTTAAAAAAGAAACATCAAAATACTGTTTGTTTTCTAAGATTTGAACTTATACTATATACACATATACTAGTTAACTCAAAACTTAAGCTTGATCTGTATTTATTGCTTAAATTTAAATAAAATAAGTTACTTAAAAGTACTAAAATCCTGAGGGAAAGCAAGTAAAGTAACTTAAATGTTATTATTTATTTAAATGCTTTGTTATGCAACTATTAGACCATTTAAATTTATTTATTTAAAAATACAAATTAAGGCCCAAATTCTGCAAACGTGTATGCGAGCATTATTACCCACGGAGTAGTTTCAGTGAATCCAATAGGATTATTCATGTGTATACAGTTACTCATGTGAGTGCTTGCAGGACTGAGGCCTAAGTAGGAAAACTTACACATTTTGAGCTTGTTTCTCATGTACATGAAGGGTCTGACTCTGGTACTTTAAAGGGGCCTTAAATTATATATATGCCCACTTTAAGACTCCTTTGCGTGACCAGAACAGTATAAAGTGTCCTTAATGTAAATGAGAATCAGGACATATATTTTCATACTCCATATCCTCTTTAATAGGGGATGCCAGAGAATAATATTTTTCCTTCCCTTTTCAAATATCCTGATTTTGAGTAAGTCTTACTAATTATTTTTATATAGATTTCTGAAAATATGCAATTTATTTATCTCATGCATATCATACAGTACATAAACTTGGATTGTTCTTACGTTAAGGTATGGATAAATGGATTAATATATGGTTTAAATAACAGTAGTTGGATTTTTAAATTTGCTTTTAAACTTCAGACCTTAGTAAAATTGAACTGCAGTCTTAAAAATGATGGAAGATGCTCATAAATTTTCAAATCCTGGAGTCCTAAGCATTTTTTATAACCCTATCAAATTCAGTAAGCTTAAAATGATATTTTAAATCAATACTTTCAAGTCTGAAAAATGCATATCAAATTTATTTTCTAAACGTACTTCAATTTACAACACCAACTCACAAAAAGAATCTTATAATTGAAAGTTTATTGAATATCAGTGTAACCCAGAAGATACGATCTATAAAGGTTTTCTATTCACGCATCCCTGAAACTGTTCATTTTGCCATGAGATCAGACCGAATGCAAATACATACGTGCTGTGTGTGTACATACTGTAGATGTGTGTGTATATGTATATGCTCAAACATATATGCACTCACACAAGTGTACAACACACACACCCATATATCTTTATCTATACAGACTGAGTCCAACTCTTGATTTTAAGCTTACTTTAATCACCACAGTTCCAACTAAAGATTTTTTTCAGCAGCAAATATATCTCTCCACATGATAAACATAATATCAAGACAGCAAGCCACCAGTGCTTGCAAAGCTAAAAAAGGATCAAATATTTCAGTGCAAATGTAAAATGATGCAGTCATGTCAAGGTGCAGTTAGTAAGTAGGAAACAAAAATGATTAATTGTCATACAATTCTGTAAGATCAGTATTAGCTTGGGACACTTAGCGCTGGCATGTTCAGAGGAAATCTGTGCACCTTTGTCTCTGTACAATACACTGGTCTTCATTAAACTATCTTAACAGTGCACATGGCCTGAAATCTACCCATTGTAAATTGGGGGGAAAAAGTATTAACACATTCATTCCCTACTATGACTGCACTAAGCTTTAGTATAACAATAAAACCAAGAATGAGAATGAAGACCTTTGCACAATAACTCTATAAAATGTTTCTTTTTAAAATGTGCACTTCAATACAGATGCCTCCTGCATTCAGAAAGATGGGCAGCATGGAAGTGGCATGCCTTGGCACAAAAGCTGTTGTTGCCTGTGGGCTGGCATGGGTAGTTAAAAAGGAGTATCAAACACTTTTTCTGGATTATTTTCTTCTGTTTCCCCTTCATTTTGCAGAGGTTTATGGTTCAGTTTTCCACTGTCAGATGTCAGGGAGGAAGGGACAGAACTGTGGTCTCCGTCTTCACTGATTTTCCCTTTCATCGCTTCCTGTACAAATTCCAGAATTTCCAGGGGGAGCCTTTTGAATTTGTCTTGATATTCCTGATCAAGTTCAACTTGTAACTGGAACAAAAACAAAACAAAAATGGTCTTAAATCATTTCTGATGTGAGCAGTAACCTACAGCATGCGGACACTACAAACAGGAAGGGTAAAACTTATAAACTCATCTCTATTTGTTGTTATTACGTGATGTGGTCCTAATTTTCCGTTTTTAGCTTTAGGGCTATACCTATGATGCACCTAATAACGATCTATCATGCATTTATTAATTAACATGCATCCACTGCAAAGCTGAAGGCACATGTAACCATTTTTACATATTTTTTCTGTTACGCCACACTCTTTACACACCAAAATCCTGCAAACATGCATGTGTTTAATTTTACTTCTGAGGGTAATTAACAATAATATTTAGCTCTTACATAGCACTTTCATCGGTAGATCGCAAAGTGCTTTACCCAGGAGGGCAGTATTATTAACCCCATTTTACAGATGGGGAAACTAAAGCACAAGAAATTAAAGCTCAGATCCAGAAATGGATTTAGGCACCTTGAAAAATCACTGGAATCCACAAACCTGGGGTTGGGTGCCTGAGCTCCCTATACAATGCATGGGGTGAGAGACAGGTGCCTGCAAAGAGGATCGACAAAAACCAAGCACAGTAGGCAAGGAGCCGCCTAAGGTAGCCAATGTGAGATGCCAGCGAGAGGGGTGTGTCCTAATCCTTGCTCCTCTCACATAGGTCAGTGCGTAGCTCCTGTTGTGATCCACAGCTGGGAAACCGTTCCTGGAATCAGGAGCCTAAGCCTGTTCTGGTATACAAAACAGCTGGGGGGAGGAGAAGGCCTCCCTTATAACCTCTGGTGAGTAGTACTCATGTGGGGTATGGGAGACCCCACATCAGCTGCTCCCACTGCCTGATAAGGAGAAGGGAGATGCCCCGACCAATGGACTACGGTCATTCTCAATCTCTCTCAGGCCCAATGCATATTTAATTATGTACCCAAAGTGGAATGGCTTCAACAGAAGGGACTGAGAAAGTTCCATATCAGGATGTCCCATAGTGCAATGGTTCAGCCACTCACCTCTGAGGTGGGAGGCCCTTGTTCAAATCCCACCCTAGCCTCAGGCAGAGGGGGAACTGAACCAGGGTCTTCCACATCCTATCTGAGTAACCTAAACACTGGGCAAAAGGTTATAAGGGAGGCTGAAAACTGGTCTTTAGGTGCCTAAGTCTTTTTGTGGATCTATGCTTAAGTGACATGCCCAAGGTCACCCAGTAACGGAGACGGCAACAGAACCCAGGTGTCCTGAGACCCAGTCCAGTGCTCTATCCACTAGGCAACAATGCTTCTCTTAGTCCAGTTGACTTCAAGAAGACCACTCACTTGACTACAGTTAAGCACATGCAAACGTCTTTGAAGGAGCAAGGCCTTAATTAGCATTTAGTTACAAAGTCTGGTCCTGTGAATGTTTCATAGCTTCAAATCACATTCTGCCCAAGGAAACAATATTGTAACCTTTGCCAATTTATCTTGGTTGGAGAAACATTAGGAAAAACTCAGAAAACTTGTCAACTGGAGCAGAGAGAGAAAAATAAATTCTTAAATTACATCTTTTATGGCTAGACATTCAAGTAATCACAGACAAGTTATATTATCAGACTAATGCGGTATGTATCTTGGACATGAATGGAGGGGAACGCTGTGCTGTCACAGGGTGGAAAGGGCACACAGCAGGGAGAGTGATGCAAATCTGGCTTTCTGCATTCAGAAAGTTGTGGGACCTCTTGCATTATTTATCTGGAATTCCTGTTTTTCAGTGCCTGTTCTAGGATCTGCATGTTCCACATGTATTAAAAACAACAGTTCATATACAGACAAACTGGAGAAAAAGCTAGGCATGCCCAAATCTGAATGGCACAAAAGAGTAGGGGGTAAATTCCAAAGCAAAGAACTCCCTTACAGACAGCACCCAGCCCCTTTCTTTTCAATCGGATGGGACTCTAATGTGAGCACTTCTGCTAACTGTAACTGCAGCAATTTTCAGGGGTCTCTTAAGTGATCACATCTCAAGCAATGTTTTGCATTTAGGGGATTTATAGGTTGCTGAGTTCCCCTTATTCAATTCTATCCCTGAACGTGTCCAATAGGCCTTCTGGTCCCCTTCAACCCACTGAAGTTGCTCTCACACAGTGCAACAATCTCATTCAACCTCAATGTCAGGGCCACTATTTTCATTTTTCTTGACCTCTCTGAAGCTTTTCACACCGTCAACAAACACTCTCCCTTGACCTCTTGGTCCAGCCGTGTTTTCCTTGACTTTGTCTTCTCCTGGTTCTCTTCCTATCCTTCTGACTGTGCCCTCAGTGTATCTTTAGGTGGCTCCACCTCTCCCTCTCTCCCACATGTCCTTAGGTCACCTTTTCTTCTTGTCCCACATCCCTTCTTCAGGTGTCCTCATCTGCTTACTTGGCTTCAGTTACCAGCACTGTGTCAACATCTTGCAAATCTACCTCTCTGCCCTCAACTTGCCTCCATCATATCCCACATCTCAATCTGTCTCTCTGACACTTCCTTTTGGATGTCTCACCATCAATTTAAGCTTACCATGACCCAAACTAACCTCATCTTCTCTCCTCAATCTTGTCCATTCCCCCACTCCTTTGTTGTTGACAACACCAACATCCTCCCTGTTACTCAAACCGGCCTCTTTCCAACTTGAATCCATCTCTAATCCCTTCCTCTCTCTTGTCCCACACCTAGAAGCAGTGTCCAAATCCTGAAGCTTCTTCATCCTTAGTCTCTAAGATGTGTCTTCTTCTTTCTATCCCTGCTGCTAAAACACTTGCTCTGGCTTTCATCTCCCATTTTGAGTATGGTAACCATCTGCTCTGGCCACTCCGACAGCCACGTTGCCCACCCTCAATCCATATTGCTAACAGCTGGTGACAAGTCTGAGGAGTAAATTGGCATAGTTTATATATCCCAGATTTCAAACATGTATTTGCATCAGTCGTATTTTGCCATGACAAGGCCAATTAGCACTTTGATCACTCTACTCATGAGGGGGGGACAACAATAACAGAAAATGCGGAAATGGCAGGGGTGCTAAATGACTTCTTTGTTTCAGATTTCACCAAGAAGATTGGTGGCAATGGGACATCTAACATCGTGAATGCCAGTGAAAATGAGACAGGATCAGAAGCTAAATTAGGGAAAGAACAAGTTAAAAATTACTTAGACAAGTCAGATGTCTTCAATTCACCAGGGCCTGATGAAATGCATTCTAGAATACTCAAGGAGCTGACTGAGGAGATATCTGAGCCATTAGCGATTATCTTTGAAAAATCTTGGAAGACAGGAGAAATTCCAGAAGACTGGAAAAGAGCAAATATAGTGCCCATCTACAAAAAGGGAAATAAGGACAACCTGGGGAATTACAGACCAGTCAGCTTAACTTCTGTACCCAGACAGATAATGGAGCAAATAATTAAGCAATCAATTTGCAAATATCTAGAAGGTAATAAGTAACAGTCAACATGGATTTGTCAAGAAAAAATCATGTCAAACCACCCTGATAGCTTTCTTTGATGCCTTGGGGATCGGGGGAGGTGGTAAATGTGGTATATCTTGACTTTAGTAAGGTTTTTGATACTGTCCCGCATGACCTTCTCTTAAGCAAACTAGGGAAATACAACTATACGGTGGGTGCAAAACTGGTTGGAAAACCATTCCCGGAGAGTACTTATCAATGGTTCACAGTCATGCTGGAAGGCTTAATGAATGGGGTTCCACAGGGATCAGTTCTGGGTCTGGTTCTGTTCAATATTTTCATCAATAATTTAGATAATGGCACAGGGGATTACTTATTAAGTTTGCAGATGATACCAAGCTGGGAGGGGTTGCAAGTGCTTTGGAGGATAGGATTATAATTCAGAATGATCTGGACAAACTGGAGAATTGGTCTATGGTAAAATAGGATGAAATTCAATAAGGACAAATACAAAGTACTCCACTTAGAAAGGAACAATCAGTTGCACACATACAAAATGGGAAATGACTGCCTAGAAAGAAGTACTGCAGAAAGAGATCTGGGGGTCATAGTGGATAACAAGCTAAATATGGGTCAACAGTGTAATGCTATTGCAAAAAAAGCAAACAGGATTCTGGGATGTATTAGCAGTAGTGTTGTAAATAAGACATGAGTATTAATTCTTCCTCTCTACTCCACGCTGATTAGGCCTCAAGTGGCATATTTGTGTCCAGTTCTGGGCACCATATTTCGGGAAAGATGTGGACAAATTGGAGAAAGTCCAGAGAAGAGCAACAAAAATGATTACAGGTCCAGAAAACATGACCTATGAGGCAAGACTGAAAGAACTGGGTTTGTTTAGCCTGGAGAAGAGAAGACTGAGAGGGGACATGATAGCAGTTTTCAAGTACATAAAAGGTTGTTACAAGGAGGAGGAAGAAAAATTGTTTTTCTTAACCTCTGAGGACAGGACAAGCAGCAATGGGCTTAAACTGCAGCAAGGGAGGTTTAGGTTGGAATAAACTGCCTAAGGAGGCTATGGAATCTTCATCGTTGGAGATTTTTAAGAGCAGATTAGACAAAACCTGCCAAGGATACTCTAGATATTACTTAGTCCTGCCTTGTGTGCAGGGGACTGGACTAGATGACCTCTCGAGGTCCCTTCCAGCCCTACGATTCTATGATTCTTTTACGTAATACTGTCTCTTCTTTTTTCTTGTGTCCCTTCTCCCTATCCTCTCTCTGTCTTTAAGGGACTATCCTCTGAGATCACCTAGAAGAATGTGGCTTTACCTGAGATAAATAAAGAAGGAATAATAGCAGTAGGTTACAAACTGACACTTTGAAATCCCTCTGGATCCTTACTGACAGCCAGTGAGGATTACAGAGCAATATTGCAGCATGCTCTCTGCCTGACATACTACTTCACAACTGGGATGCTGCATTCTGCACTAGTTTCCATTTCGGAATGGTCTCAATGCATAGCATGGTGTAGAATGAATGTATTATAATATTCTGTTCTGGAGGTGACCAAAGGCAGCAAGGGCCACATCCGAGAGAAAAAGGACAGTCCCATTTCACCATGTGCCAAAAGAGCTCTCAGCCACAGCTGGTTATCCAGGAGCAGACCAAGATCTAAACTGCTAAATTAAAAAACCTGAGCAGCAAGTGACAGATGCCCTCACTCAATCCAGGGAGCCAATTTTATTGGTTGTTTCCTCCAGCCTGCCAACATTCTCTTTATTGTATCTATATCCAGCCCTCATTCAGTCAACAGTCTCAGACAACCTCTAGATCATTTGTTCAACTCTACCTACCAAGATTAATGCAACGAAGCTGCACAGCTGGGTGTGTTATCACAGTCCACATCTCTTCATTAAGTCTCATAATTCTACAGAACTGATATGATGAAATATATCCTTGTGTTAACCTTTTGAAGGCTGCTGTCAAATCCCTCCTCACTCTTCTCTTCTGCAAACTAAACAAACCTTGTTCTCTCAGTCTCTCGTCATAAGTCATGTGCTCCAGCCCCCTTATCATTTTTGTTGCCCTCCGCTGCACTCTCTCCAGTTTGTCCACTGGACACAATATTCCAAATGTGGCGTCACCAGTGCTGAACAGAGGGGAATAATCACTTCCCTCAATCTGCTGGCAATGCTCTTACTAATTCAGCCCAATATGCCATTAGCCTTCTTGGCAACCAGGGCACACTGTTGACTCATATCCAGTTTCTTGTCCACAGTAATGCCCAGGTCTTGGGCATATCTCACCTAACCAATTCCCTGCTGTTACAGAGGCCTTGGGCACTGGTGGCACATTGGCTCTCCTGTTCTCTGCCTGTGACACACAATAGTTTAGTCTACTAAATACATAGTCTGACTAAAGTCACAGGGTTCAATATAGGAGTATCTAGGTGAAATGTACTGGTCTCTGATATACCAAAGGTGAGATTAGCTGATCTTATCAGTCCCTGCTACTTTTAAACTCTATGAAACTATGAATGTTTTCTCTTCTACACCCCGTTGACAAACAATTGACTAATTTCACCGCTCTTAGTACCTCGGCCGGGGGAGAATACCATGATAGCTGCAAATTTTGAACTGTTAGTTCCTTGTCTTTAACTAAAATACAGAAGGCCAAGAATGTCAAAAGGGCCTAGTGATTTCTGCGACACCTTAAAGGGACCTGATTTTAGAAAGCACCCACCTTCTGAAAATCAGGCCCTTTTAATGCACATATTAAAAGTCATGGCCATATAGCTTTATCTTCTCATTAAATATAACTTTAATATTTTATACCTACCAGGGCTTGAAATTTACAAACCATTAGTTAACTCTCACACCAGCCTTGTGAGGGAGGTAATTGTAAGTAAGTGTTAGCCCTATGTTGGGATGGTGCTGAATCACTATATAGTATCACAATGGACAAGTTTGGTGAGCCTGAGTGCTAGAGGATTCTGGGAGCAGGGCCCCATAGCACTAGACTGTGGAAAATCACTGAAAAGGGCAAATTTGCACATAGCATCAATATGTGACACAAATGTTTGTCCAGATCCTGTGTAAGCAGGTATGCTTATGTGGAAGACCAATGGTCATGGTCAGCCAGTGGCCAGTTTGCCCGGTGTGTACATGTGGAGGCATGCAATGGTGAATCTGGGGCGAGCTGACCTGAGTAAACTGACTCTATAGAATGATGTGATGTCAGGTGCCTCATATCTCCAAGAGGGCCAGTGATACTGTTGGACAGAAAAAGGATTAAGACGAGAAGGCTTCAGGGTAACCTAGACCCTGCTCCAAGGAATCATAGAACAGTGGGCTTCGGGGAGGCCAAAATCCCACTGCGAGGGACTCAGAAAATACACCAAGGATCTGAGGGAACCTGAAGAAGGCAGATACAAGAGTCACCTAGGAGTGGTAGCTATCACGCTTTGCTTACCAATAAGGATACTGTGTTGGGGCCAGCAAAATTACTGAGGGTTATGCTTGGGAAACTGAGGCTTACTAAGGAGAAGAATTGTATAGTCCTTTCTATTTGTCTGTGGTATTTGCTTTTCAATAAACAATAGCGCCGTATTGAAGACATTGATGTTTGGTCTTCACTGGCATGGTCATGGGGTGCTCAGCTATGTGCACATGTATTGAACTGAACTGGTCCCTGGTTTAACACCCTACTTTAAAGTAACTCACTTAAGACGACACACCAACATCATGACAGAACTAGAGCTCATGAATGCCTGATAGCTAGCCTAACATTTAATCCCTTGGACCAAACCGCCTCTCAGCTGCAAAACAGAAGTATTTCCGGGTCCTTGGTGAAAACACTGTTTGAAAAGGGTCATGGAGCAGGGAAAAAAATTCTGAGCAGCAATGCCTGGGAACAGAGGAGTGAAAGCTAACATGGGTCATTCATCTTAAAGCAAGGAAAAAGCATTAAGGAAAGAAAACAAATGCTATGATTTATATAGTTTATAACTTTTGTTAAATATGCCCAAAGGTTAGTTTTAAATTTACCAAAACGTAACACATGCTAACAGGTCATTACAAATACTAAAAAAAACCCTAGTAGGGTCAATAGAGTTACCAATCATAGAAGCAGAAACTATGGTTTCAAACTTATTTTGACTATTCCTTCTAAACTTCTGCATACTTTTAGTATGAACTAATGAACTTTTGCTTCCACCAAGAACAAAAATAACATGACCACATGAAAAACTCCAGCGTGCTGTCAGCACAAGTTACCAGGAGGCTTGTAGTTCACATGGAGTACATTGGGTTAAAAAGAAAAAAAAAAAAGTTGAATCCTTGCACTGGTGAATAAGACCAGATTCATAGCACTCAGAGTTATCTTGTTACTGAGTTTAAGAGTAGAATATGGAGTGCTTGTCAGTTCTCAGTATCTGAAACCCTCCTGCTCTTGTTGGTGAAACTGTTTTTCATTTCAGGTAGTGTGAAAGAAACGGCCAGGCTAATTAGTTATAGGAATCAGATCATCACATAATAAAATACTTTATTTCGCAGAAGCACAATGTAGTTAAAATCTCTGCATCAGCCAAAGCACATAGTAACAAATCTGTAGCTGCATACATAGACACATCCGGTCATCGTCTACCACATGCAGGCAGCACTGGAAATAAGATCCAAGACCTCCAGTGCCGGAAGAACAGGCATCTACTGCTTGCACTGAGGATGACACTGATTTAGTAAGATGGGCGCTAAATCCTAGCACTCCCATCCTAACTTCATTGGGGCAAGTCTGCCCAGCGAAAATTCAGAGAGGCGTCTGTGGGCCAGGGCCTAATCCCTATCATGGCTGCTTTGTGCCAGTCGACTAGTGCAAAGGATCCACAAAGCCTGCTTAACTGGCTACCTGAAACTGTAGGGGGAATCTCCAAGTGGCAGATCCAGGTCCTAGGTCGTAATCCACCCCATCCTGACATAAGGGTTTTGGCCAAGGAAAAGGGCACATGGCGGGAAAGACACTATGTCTGGCTGATTAACCCTGCTGCCATAACAACATTTTGGGGGGCATTACCTTGAGCCTTGAGGCTCCTATGAGTTGCACCTTTGGACTGGCATCTGGGGAGGTGGCTTATAAAAGTGGCTTGCAGCTACCTTTTTTCCTCACCCATCCAGAGTTGTCCCAAATGGCTTGTCTTGAGAATGTACTAAGGCAACTCCATCTGATCCAGGCACTGGGAAATGCTATCACGTGCCGTGTCTCCGCTACCCTGCACAGAGTTGTGATCCTCTCCAGCTCTTGTATTTTTTAAATGGGATTTCTTCCCCTGGCTTCTTTGACCTCAAAATAACCGAGGGGGTGTTATTTAAAAAGAATAGAAAAAGTTCTCCGTCTGGCAGGAGCCGAGCGTGGAGAATGCAAGCCCTAAAGTCAAATGTTTTGAAAACTTGTATCTAAAACTATTACACATCCATAACTATTGTGGGCACTAGCAAGCATCCAGCATAATATTTAATTCTATCTGCTGTTTTGGTTGACCGATAAATGAAGCAATTAAGTTAATTTCTTCCACACATTGTGTGGGATAAACTGCATCCATTTTGGATATAGCTGGTGATATAGCAGTGATTATATTGATTATTAATGGAAGTGGGATTGCACCAGGATTATTAATAAAAGTGGGTGTAATACATTTTCTGAATGTTTTATGTTTATGTTTGCATTTTCACATGCCACTAGGAATGACGGTTTGTTTCCTCAACACCAGTGAGCTGATAAAGCTGTGGATCAGGAAAAAGCATATGGCTGTAACTAAAATATTGTGCCTGAAACCACGTTTGATTCCCCGCTCAGACTTCTCTGAGCCTGCTAAAGCTCCACATACTTGTTTTCATGCATGCAAATGTTTGACCTACGTGCCCAAAGACAGTTTTGAGTAGCGGATTTGGAGCTTTTATGGCTGCATCAAACAACAAATATGCACAACGTTGTCGACCTCCATGGAGCATCCAAAATAGTGCAGCAGGACTCCCAGACAAAGGGGACAGAGAGCAAACGTGCTGCTGTTTTGCTGCTTTTCATTTCAGAGCATACTTAATTAGAGAGCCATTCTAGGGGGGCATGGAATTAAAGCATAACTAAGTAGCGAGAATTATGAAAAGCAGATGGAGCTCAGTAACAGAGACAGTGAAATTGAGCAGAACTTAAGGATTGAGTGATCTGTGGGCAGCAATTTTTTTGTTTCTAATTTGAAGCAGCAAGACTTTCTTGCAAAGGGCCATGCTATTCCCGCCACCAAACAGCAGCCTGTTGGCATGGCAAAGGAGGGTGCTCTCCATGGCACTCTTCTCCTCCCCACTCTGCTTCTTGACACTGCCGAGAACTCTCTGCGGGACTCAGATCACGATGCTATGGGAAGTGACAGCAAAGGGCGGGAAGGGGCGAGGCCGGAGAGACAGACGCACCCGCGCATCATATTCCACAACCCTGCAGGACTTATGTGCTCACTCAAGGCCTAGTCTGTCGCATTAACCTCTTCCTCCCTCTGTGATGTGGTACCTAAGAAAGGGATCCAGAGGCACTAGCTGGGCAACACACCTCCAGCAGGAGCCATGCTATCAAGGGGCTGCAGGAGGAAAATTGGGACTGGCAAGCACGGATGACCCTTGTGCCTCTGCAGATCTCAGGGTATGTCTACACAGATAGTGGCAAAGTCGCCACCGTCAGATCGACTTACCTGGATTGACTGAGCGGTCAGTGTAGACCTGCTCAATCGATCAGGAAGGTGATGTACTAAAACCACCTCCTCAAGTGGCACAGTGCAGTGAAGACACCGCGCAGAACAGAAGTACAGCAGTCGACGGGAGTTATGCAAGCTACTCTGCGTAGCTCCTGTCGACTGCCACCGAATCTCCAGGTAAGTGTAGACCAAGCCGGAGATAGGTCACTGCCGGAAGGGACAATCACAGGGCCCTATGGAAAGAATGCAAAGGAGAATTCATGAGTGCAAAACTCCTCTCCTTGGGACGTGACCCTGATGTAGGAAATTAGTTTCTTTCTTACACTCCAGGCTCATGTTCATAAATGCTGTTCATGGTCCCTGATAAAAGGGAGTTAATATCTGTATACGTGCAGAGATAATTAGACCCAGCTGAAAAGCAGTGCTGATCAAATAAAGAGTATCTGTTTTTAGTAAGTGCAAACTAGCACAAGAGCAAATGGGGCCCATGTGTTAACATCTGGACTTCACAAGCTACACATGGGCAATAGAGATAAGGATGAAAAGAAACCATTTAGGCCACTAGAGAATCATGTCCAAAGAACCTGTCACATGAAGACCAAAAAGCACTAACAATGACAGGACAGAGACAACTTAGCTATGCATTAGACGCTGTAAGTGACGGATGGCGCAGTCTTTTAACTGACGAGGAAATGGCACAATTCTTCCTCAGGTGACTACTGCCGTTTGACAAGGACATCCGAAGCTCAGCGGATGCCCACACACCATTGCCCTTACAAATAACACTCACTGCCATGGGAAATTAACAAAGGCACTCCGCTCCAACAGCAGGTGCAGCCAGGGTGGCAGGGGAGGGAGAGTTGCCCCAGTGCTCCCCACAGGTCAATCTCCGGCCACCTGAGAACATGGCTCCTCGTAACATGCCCCTTCCTCCTGCTGAGAGCATCAACTTCAGGGCTCTTCCAATGACAACACTTCACAGGCTCCCACTCCTGTGGAACAGGAAGCTGAAGCAAGGAAGAAGCAGGGCCTCCTAAGCCCCCCTCCTCTGCTTCCCACCACACCAGCTCTCTGGGACGTCAGATTCCAGTTTGCCCCATGTGGGATGAGAGTGGTAGCAGCGCCAGCCTTTAAACGCCACTTCCCTCAGAGGACTCTCGCTCAGCAGCTACAGGGTCCCACCCTCACAGCTTCCAGCACCTTGACAGTATTTGCAGTCTTTCATTAGCAACTCTCTGTGCCTTGACAGAGAGAACTTCAGTTTATTCACTGCCCAACTATATACTTAAACAACCCACAACAAGGCATCCGGAGCCCTTTACAAACCCAGGCGTCCCTAAAATCTTTTGTTACCCCATCTGACCTTTCTTTTAAGCCCTCTTACTCCCTTCTTTTGTCTCCTATCACTCACTTAATTTAATGCACGTTCCTGCTCCCATTAAAGCCAAAGTATTTGCCTTTGACTTCACTGGATGCAGGCGATGCCCTTAAGCTCTGATCCTGTAAGCATTTACACGCTTGCTTAACGTTAAGCACAAGTTGGCCTTATGACTTGAATGGTTCTACTCATGTGAATAAAGTTATGCATGTACGTAAGTGTTTGCAGAATCAAGGCCTTAGATTTTATGACTGGTGAAATGCATTAACCTGTCAACAGGTACCTAGACCCAAGGTGAGAGATACATTAAATATATGCATTTAATGGGATACTTGCTGAAAGCATGTGTATTATAGCAGTCTGGGTATTGGATTGAGATACAGTAACCCCAAGCTTTATTCTAATGTCATCGGTATCATGGCAAATCCCAAAGGGATATATCCTCCTTGCAGATCCAGCGACCCATGGATCAACCTCTAGTTAGGTCATTAATATGGTTTAGCTGGATGTTCAATCTATGTCTATCAGTGGTGATATATCATGTATTGAAACTTTTGATGACCACCAGATTCCTGGCAGTGTAGCAGCATTCCTTAATAAACATGCTCTGTGATTCGTTGCTTTCCATCCTAATAACATGTCTGTAACCAAGCCAGTGGCTTTCTTGGTACAGACATGTTATTAGGATGGAAGACCAAACCAGGATTGATGGACGTGGCTGTGGGTTCTGCTTTGAATACTCTTATTTCTGATCTTGTCCTGCCACTTAATGTGGAGCAGCTGATGAAGACAACAAGAATAACAAATGTTAAGCCACCGCCGTACAATAGAGGTGGCATAACTGAGGCGCTATAGATCCGCAGCTTTGCAGAAAGCTTGAAGTCATGACGTTCCCCCACGGACAGCATGTTTACATTGTGGCTGGGAGCAAGCTGGATAGACGGACTCATGCTAGCTCCGCAGTGTGGACATTGCAACTCTGGTGGATACTTGGGCTAGCCACCCAATCTCAGACCCAGAGTGTCGGGTGGGCTTGAGAGCACAAGCTTCCCCCTGAGCCATGACTTCTACACTGCTAGTTTTAGCGTGCTCACTGGAGCAAAGCTAGCAGGAGTCTCTCTTCCTTTTAGGCGGTTTTGGCAGCTTGTGTTACGCAGGAGGTCAGACTATATGACCTAGTGGTCCCTTCTGGCCGTAAAAACTCTATGACTCTGAGTTGGGTTGGAGGCTTGCTCCTAGCTGCTGTGTGGACATGCCCTGAAGGGGCCAAAACATGGCAGCAGGGGCTGCTATGTGAGTATCCGCATCTTTTGAGCATCCTCTGGCACCATCTCTGATGCTTCCCAAGTAGACAGCAGTTGACACCTGTTCAATATCCCATCCAGACAAATTAATACTGAACTCATAATTGGCAGCTGGAGGCTGCTTGATGGAAATGGCTAGGGACTTAGTTTTATCCAGGTTATTAAAAGACCAATGTGCGCTGCTTCTTGCCCGACTAGATTGCTTTATGCTAGTGCAACCCCAATTCCACTAATGGATTTGTGAAGTTAATCAGGCCCTTAACGAAGGCTCTTAGATTCTAGTTCTCTGGTGAAGGAATTTTGCCTGTTATTAGTTAAGCAAACTGTCACCTACTTCAAGGGCATTAGCCTATTAACAGATACCTAGATCTAAGATGATAGATACATTAGAAATATGTATCTTTTTATGGAATCCATGGTAAAAGCATGTTATTAGAGCAGCCTGGGTATTGTGTGGAGAATCAGGAACCTCAAGTGACTATTGGCTGTATTTGCACATTTCAAATCTCTTGCATTGTCTTCAGGTACATTGTCTTCAGATTACATTGAAATGTACGGGGATTTTTTACAGTAATTTGTTTTCTATTTCTCTAACATTTCCTCAGTTATTTCTCAGGCAAAGTCCCTCTCTGTGCCTTTCAAGCTGTATATCGGGAATCACTCTTATTTTTGGTAAATATTTTGTATACTTGCAGTTTAATTGTTTCCATTTGTAGACAGAATACTTCCTTAAGCTGTTGGTGATTTTTTTTGATGACTCTATACACAGGTGACCTATGTATCTCATAATACAAATAAACAGGGATAATTTGAACTGGTATGAAAAGAAAACAACTCCTGTTCCGTGATGACTTTGGGCCAGATTTTGCTTTTTACATCATCATGAAACTGAAGAAAGTTCTCTGGCCAGAGTCTTCTCTATTTCACTGGAATAAATCCAGAGAAACTCCACTGACATCTACCTCTCTAGTGCCACATTCTTCTCTCTGTTTCTCTGGTGTGGATTCAGGGTAAATAACTCCACTGACACAGCCCAACAGAAGCTGCAGTTTGGTTATTCTGTGAAGTGCTATGCACTTTATGTCACTGTATTGAAGTATAACCAAGTGGTTTCTGCATTGACTTCTAATCATGGCTATTTATTCTCTTCCATGGAGCTTCCAGTGTGCCCCCTAAATAGAGAGCTGACTATGAGACAGCAGAACCCTTCTAAAGGGTCTCATCATTTTAACTATCTGTTCCAAAGTGTTTAAGAGTCCCTTGGAAACCCTTTACCAGAATTGCATCTGGAGATTACGACAGAATTGACGTATTCCAGAGATGTTTCAAGTCCCTTGCCTACCTCAAGTCTCTATAATCTGAAAACTGCACAGCCTGACTCCTGCTACGGTGAACGTCTCTTGACTGCAGCAGGATCCGGGGGGTCAGTCGTTATAAAGTCTCTGCTGCCTAAAAGCACTACTGTCCTGCAGGGGGAATGGCTTGGTTATATTTGGAGGAGACGAGAGAGGTAGGAAGACCGTAAAGCCTGGGATGCTTTTCCCTGGAGGCCAGAAATGACAGGACATAATAGCCAACGCGAAGCAGTAATACCACCTCGCCCTTATGTAATGTCTTTTCAACTTTAAATCTCAAAGCACTTTACAAAGGAGTCAGCGTCGTGATTCTGTGAAACTATCAAGTGCTATGATGGCAACTGGTTCCTCTTGTGGATCTCTGGCAATTCCAGACAGGTATCGGAATACAAGGAAACAGCGGTTTTCAGTCTTTGAAGTTTAACTTCATAATGGATCGTCCTGGCATGGCCTGTCTGAATCTTCGTGGGGCATCGCCACAACCCCCATCAGCACCACTGCACGTCCCCGCTGAGCATGGCAAATGGATGACACCTGGGGGAGGCTGGCCACTTCTTTCCATTGACTCATTCTGATCTACTCTTTACACTCCCCAGCAGCCAAAACCCTTAGGCACCCTCTACAGTAACAAGACCCCCCTGCACAACCCCCCCCCAAAAACCAAAACACAAATCGCAGCAGCAAGCCTCAGAGCCTGGGTCTACAGACTTGGGCTTGTGCAATGGTGCTAAAAAACAGCCGTATAGATGTTCTGCTCGGGCAGGAGCGCAGGCTCTGAGATCTATCCCCCATGCCAGGTTTCAGAGGCTGAACTCCAGCCAAAGCAGGAATGCCTCAAGAACTGAAGATTTTGCACCTGAGAGTACTGTCCTATTGTTGGGGGGGCACACCAATTACAGTATATTTGGTGTAATTTATATGCCTATTATTGTTGAAGAACTGCATGGGATTGTTGACTTGAATGGTAATCACGCTGATCAAACCCTATCTTTGATGTTTTCCCTGCTTAGTGGCAAGGTGAGCCCTGATGTGAAACACTGATACACATCACGAAGGAGACTCTGCAGCTCTGCGCTTCTTTGAAAAGTCTGCTCTGCAAATTACCAAGCAGACATTCTGTTAATATCTCGTTAAAAATGAGCGTTTTTAGACTAGAAATCATCCTCTCTGTGACCAAAGATCAAAGCCATGGAAGTGTCTTTGAAAGCCTTTTCAAGTAGTTACAGTTCTGTAACCCTTTGCAACAGAAGAGGGTGCTCTGAAAGGTTTCCTAACTCGCTCACTAACATCACAATCCTGGGTTTTCATTCAATGTAACCAGAGATTCCGTTCTGAATCTCACTAGAGGTTTCTATTTGTCTGTGGCTCTTTAGTGGGCAATCCACAGTTTTCGCTCATAGTAGCCAAATGAGAAATTCTATTCAGAATCTCACCCTGTACTGATCAACGTGGTATCTGACACCCTGACATTAACCATCCAAATGTGCATATGAGGATTACAGGGATAGGGAAATGCTCAAATCAGCTAGAAAGAACAGGGTAACACACCTCTTTTATGTAGAAATATTAATCATGCTTACAAGTAGAATTTCTACATAGTGTTACTCTGTGATGTGATTCTAGCAGGGCTCATTGATTTATTCTCTCAATTTAGTGGCACAAGCTAGAATTGCTACTTTGATTAACAACTCCACATGTCCTTTCAAACCACTACTCTCTTCTGCCTCTCAATGTTATTGTCTATCCTAAATTCTGTAGAGCCAAAAGATTATTTTAATCATTATAAATTAGGGAATCTTTTTGATAAAGTAACCTATTTTCCCCCACCCAACTTCAATCTCATTTTCATAAGTGATTTAGGAACTTCAGTACCTAAATCCCATTGATTGTCAATGAGATTTTGAAATCAATGGAATTTAGGAGCCAAAAGAGAAGCTAGGAGCCTAAATACTTCAGAGGATACGGGCCTAAGTGCCTACATTATTTTTGAAAAGGGGATTTAGGCTCCTATGTCACTTAGGCACTTATGAAAATGTCGCTCTTTTTGTACTATGGAATTTTACAATTTTGTATTAAACACAGTTGTAAAGACTGTATAACATCTAGAGTGCCAGACAAGTGCTGACAAACAGATACAAATAAATGAAATTAAATAGGCAGCATACCATGTACAGTATCTTCACCAGTTAAAAGTACAGGGGGATTTTAATTTTCTGAAGTGGTCAGAATGCAATTATCCAAACTGGAATTTGGCTAGGATGCAATTAGCTCATGTTTATTTGGTTGCTTGGCTTTCCTAGAGTGTGGCTGAGTTTGGGATTTGGATGAAAACTACCAAAGAAGCAATCCAAAAAAATAGGAAAGTGACATCTGACTTTTCAGTTGAGGGGCATGTCTGCCTTTTGTTTTTATGGCTCGCAACCAGGGCTCAAGCACAGTTTTTTCGGGCCCAGTACAAACTTGTAACATGGGCCCCCTCCCACACACATACCACAATCCTTCATTCCATACATACAATCTCATGAGCCATGAAAAAATTTTAACTCATGGTAATGGAGCTTGGAGCCTGGAACGGGCCCCCCAGCTGAGTGTTTAAAAAAGAAGCCCATCCTCCCTAAGGCAGGTCTCTACAAACAAACTCTTATGGCGAAAGAGGCCTTTCCACCTTAAGTGTGCATTTGGTATGATGTTTCCCCATTCAGATTCCTAGCTCCATTTTAAGAGAACTTTAATCTAGGTCCAATATATTTATGTCCCTCCATCATAAACATCCACAGCTGACATTACACCGTATAGTCTATGCAAGTGATGGGTTCCATACATATCAAAATGGCAGTTAAAAAGATCTTGGCTGAGACAGCCATAAGACTTTCCTTCATTACTTAGAGTCTGATTCTGATGTCATTTACATCTGATTTACCCTGGGTCATGCTACCAAGCGGAATGGAGTCTCTCTCCTGATTTACATCGCCATAAATGAGATAAAAATCTGATGTCTAGACTTTGCATTTTTTCTTGGAAAAGTCCCTGAATGTTTTAGTTAGGTGCAGTACGCGGATAAAGGTGATAATGCATAATGCCATTCTCCCTTCTGCTTTTGTCAGGTAAGCGATACCATTCTAGATTGATGTGCACAACAAATGTAAAATTATACCGAGCATTTAAAATGGGTTTTGAAAAATAGCATGACAATCCATTCCCTTCTAAAAGATTTCATAAAGCCGATTCAGAACTAAAAAAAAAAAAAGCATTATTTAGCATGAAAGGAGTATGGTAATTTCATTACATTAACCTAAATTCTTCTGGTTCTGTGCTGTTAGCTTTTGAAAGGATATTATTCTTTCTGAAACAAATCCCACTAGAATTCTTCAATCCTGATGGATTTGGAAGATAAGAAGAGTGAGCTAAACTACAATACTTTCAGTGCCTCCGGAAGGAGCAGACGTACCTTATCTTCCATGGCTATCACCTCAGAATTGTGGCACATGTTAGTATCATTTATATTCTTTATGTCACAGTAGTGCCTAGAGATCCCATCTGAGCAGAATGGGCTTCTCCTCTGGAAAACTGTCCTGGTAAAAATGTTCAAACATTGGCAATGATTTTGATTTTGGCCCAGAGACTTCATGGGAGTTGGATCTGCTTTCTCTAGACTGCACTAGGGCGAAATTTGGACCACTTAGGCTATGTCTACACTTGGAGTTGGAGGTGTGATACCCATGCCATGTCGGTATAGCTGCACTAGCTCTCCTTGATCTAGCATGCTAAAAATAGTAGTGTAGCCACAGCCAGCGGCCCGAGCTAGCCATGCTGAGTACAAATCTGCATGAACCTCCTGGGCACGTACGTGGGGTGGCGAGCCCATGCTGCTGCTTTGCTGCCGCCTGTGCTACTCCAGCTGCATTACTATTTTTAGCATGCTGGTTTGATGAGAGCCAGTGAGAGTCCGTAGCAGGGAATCACCCTCAGCTCATAATGCAGACATGCCCTTGGCATAAACCCTCAGTGCAGTCGTTACATAATCAAGGCAGGAATAAGCATGAATAGCTGCAAGGATTTGAGGCGTGTTGCCAAGTGCCTGCATTAGGTCTGGATCTCTGATCGCTGCAGGTGACAGAATCCACTCACCTGTGTGGCCACTGCTGGCTGCAAAACCAGTATTTGTGCGACGCTGTCTTCTGCAGGAGTAGCCCACCGGTCACTCACAGGAAGAGATGCCCTGGCCAGCACCAGTTTAGTGCAACATGGTGACACCACAATGGCGGGTGGATTATAAATCAACAGGGATACATAGTAAAATGGAAAACCTGCAAGTTATGCACATGGCATCTCTTTCTCTCCCATCAACCCTTCCCATTGACAGCTCACCCACCTGTTTGGCCTGCTCTTTGTTTGTAAGTTCTCTGAAGTAAGAACTCTTTTATCATATGTTTATACTGTCCCCATAGAATAGGGTCCTGATTCTGATTTGATGCTACCACCACACAAAATTATTAATGACTAAGTAATACATATTTAATACTAATCATTATAACAGTTCCTAGTTTAAAGATAGAGAATGCTGGAATGACAGCAAGAGAACTGACAGCGGGGGAATATGAACAAGATCAAAGAGAGTCCCTCCATCTGTAGAAAAGGGAGAATCTTTAACTGAGCTATACTTTGACTGACAGTAGCTTAGTTATTGGTCAGTGGTTCAGACAGAGGGAGAGGGAGTCTATCTAGATTTTCTTTATCTGTATGCAAGTCAGGTCCCTAAATAATTTGCATTAGTTTGCAAGTTATTCTCACAAGAGGTGTTGAATTGCAACTGTTTAAGGGCAGGCAGCAGCTTGTATTTTCTTTCCTGAAGAGACAAAAACGAGAACTGACAAGGGAAACCTAAATATATCAGGATAACCCCCAAATGAGCAGGCTAAATATTATCCATCCAGGATGTTCTCTGAAGCAGATGCATGTCTGGAGTTGAAGTGCTGTGTGTATTTCATTAAAAAATTTTTTGTAGGGCTTGATGCCCATACTATCCAGGAAAGTTCGAAAGCTGGAAAGCATGTTTTTCTCCAAGCAGGTCTTATAGCTTCTAGTAGAGACTAAAGTTGCAAATTCTGATCTAGCGAGCAGGAGATATAACAAGCACCCTCCTACACTCCCAATATTTTGGAGAGATAGACATAGGGGCTCTGTAATTCCCCCACACTATTCTTCATGGTGATGGACAAAGAAGCGGAAAAGGAGGTGGAAAGCCCCAAAAGGAGCAGAAAGGGGAGAAGCAGCTGTAGGCATGACTCCCCAGCCTACTCCTGGGGTCTCTGGAGGCCCTCAATCTGTGTGTGATCAGTGCTCTGCAGTGCATGAGGGTGGAGGGATAGAAGGTGTCAGGAGAAGAGGTAGAGAGGAGGAACAGCTACTTGATACAGTATTCTCCCTTCTCTGACCAGCAGAATTTCTGGTAGAATACAGACGTGAAGGTACTGCTGTTAGAAGTGGCATAATTGCCTTTTGCTCCATGCTGTCAACTCCCCCATGGAAGGGGAGAAGGGTTTAGGCACAGCAGACTGGCCAACGGCAGCATGGATACTAAGGAAGGGAGAATGGCTGCCAGGCTTTCGTACAGAGGAAACCCTCCATGTTATGGGAACTTTCTTTCTGTGCAGATCCCAATGATCCAAGCAGTATAGAAGCCACCGCCCCTGCTTCCTCCATGGTCATCCAGTCATCTGTAAGGCAGATTCTCAGCTGGGGCCTAATCCAAAGCCTATTGAAGTCAATGAAAGCCTAATGGCTTCAATGGATTTTGGATTCGGTCCCTGATATAAATCTGGTATATTCCCACTTAAGTATGTCATGTTTACTCCATCTGAGTATGTGGCCTGATGTGAAGTGAACCCCATGGAGTTTCTCCAAGTGTTCTGTCCCCTCTGTTCAAGATATACCACAGTAGGGTACAATGTGGTCCCTAGGAACTTCCTTTGCTTTCTATCTCACCTAATTTCTATTCTTGATTCTTTGTAAGTTTAAGATCCTTAAGTTTTGTTCTGACCAACTCCTGTCCCTACACTATACCCCTCCCCCCCTTATTTTCAAATGGCAAGGAAGAGAGATTTCTTTTGTTAGACCTCTGATACTGTTTTTTTTTATTTTTATCACACTTGGCATCTCCCCAGCGCATTGAAAAGGCTCTTTCAAGTTCATGCAACTTCAGAATGTATTCTGTGATGGCAATTGTGC
Organism: Mesoclemmys tuberculata; assembly: GCA_007922155.1. Classification (NCBI taxonomy): domain Eukaryota; kingdom Metazoa; phylum Chordata; order Testudines; family Chelidae; genus Mesoclemmys; species Mesoclemmys tuberculata. The sequence goes on along the minus strand of ML675614.1, from coordinate 9,454,173 downwards.
CCACAATCTTTTTGGAGACAAGTTTAATGGATACTAGAAAAAAAACAGCCTGCCATGATCATGTTATTTTGGAAAGTTTAAAACATTCATTGGCTGGTCAACAGCTCTGTTTAAAATATGTCCAGATCGCATTATTTTATTTAGGATACCAGACAGTTATCTTTTTCTTTGGGAAGAGCTCCACTGAGTGAGGTTGTAAATTTAATTCCCCCCCCCCCTTTTTAAACTATGACTTGTAAAACTTTCTCTCTGCTGACCCATCCATGAACATGAACTTAGAAATGTAGAAAAAAGGTATGCAATAATATAACTAATAATTGTGACTGAACAATTGAATTATTTTACTACTTTATACAACAGTGATAGGATCATTCTGAATTAGTTACATAAATCGTTCCTAAAATTTCCTATCACTCTTATGTTATTTAAAATTTCTTACACATCAATTAGTTTGAAATAATAAGACTTTAGGCTATCCATTAATTGCTGTACTGTAGACATGACCTGTATTTAACGTTAAGCAATGAAAATTAAGCTGAAGCACCAACAAATCTTGGCTACCAGAAAAGGTTTCTTCAGCCTTCGAATAACAAAGAAAAGATAATGGGAGCAATGAATACACAAGAGACTTTCGGTTTACCACTTTCTGCTGTTACATGCTAAGACTGATTGCTGCAGCTATAAGCTTCGGCTTTTATCTATATATGTTGTAGTTTCCATGTATTTTTTCCCCAGATTATACAGTAAAACTACTTTCAGCCAAAAGTCCTATGCTGAAAGAAATATATTAATGTAAATTGAGGTCAGCTTGATAAATAAGCCCACGATCTCACAATAGAGATGCAAGGTAAAAGTGGATGCGTGGAGCTTTAAATAGCTAAGGCCTTGTCTACATTAGCACTTATGCTGGTAAACTTTTTGTCGTTCAGATGTGTGAAAAAACACACCCCTGAGTGACATAAATTTTGCCAGTATGAGCGCTTGTGTGGACAGCACTATGTCAGCGGGAGATGCTCTTTTGCCAACACAGTACCGCCATACCAATACAGCTGTGCCGCTGTAAGTTTTAACTGTAGACTAGCCTTTAGTCAATGTTCTTGTTTTTCTGTTAGCTAACACAGATGGTTCTATTGGAGACACATATTGCCTATGCACATGGGGAATTCACAGTTCTTAGTTTCTATCTGCCTGCTATTGTGGCTCACTGAGAAGCTTTTAAATTGCCTTGATTTCTTTGTCAAAGAGACTTGAAGTCAGTTGATGCTCCCCTTCCTTCTGCTTTGCTCAGACACTGAAGCAACGATGCAGCATCTGTGACAGCACAACTGGTTTCAGGCTAGCAACTTGTAATGTCACACCACATGAATTGTTGCATCAGCCATCAGGATCTGACTGCTGACACACTGCTACTTAAGCAGCCCCAGGCAGGTCTACACTTCCCTGGAAATCTGGCAGCCGTCGATGGGAGTTGCGTAACTCCTGTCGACTTCGTAACTCCTCTTCTATGCAGCGTCTTCACTGTGCTGCGCTGACGGGAAATGAGTTCCCATCGATGCAGCGCTAAGCCACTTGAGGGGGTGGTTTCAATGTGTCGACTTCTGGATCGATTGAGTGGGTCTTCACTGACCACTCAATCAATCCACATAGATTGATCTGATGGTGGTGGATTTGCTGCCATCAGTGAAGACATACCCTCAATAACAAGAAAGAGAATTAAAAAATAGGACCATTTAACTGGCAGGTGAATATTTTTTCTTGAGTCATCTGTATCCTCAGGATCAATGAAGGGTCACAGTAAACATCCAAACCACTAATTTGGGAATCTTGGAAACAGTGGTTCCCCATCATTACAAGTAAGAGTCAAACAATTATACTGCTTTAATATTCTATGTTGGAAAGGATGCCCGAGGTTGGCAGTTCTTTAGAACCCTGCAATTTGAACCATCTACTCTCTCTCTCTACTAGCCCATCAGAGAAATTTCTTTACTGCCCTATGGCTTCAAGTACCCTAATCTTAACAGTACCTATATTTGCTAAGAAAAGAAAGCACTGTGGAATTGCTCCACTATGTGTCAAATAATCTTTCCTACTGCCAGAAAATAATACACAATAACAAGAAGATTCCCTTTAATGTTCAAACTGAGCTTAGCCTTTGAAATTTCCTCACATCAGTTTCCTGCTCTGGATATATTGTAAATGACCCTGGGTTACAAAAGAAATGCAGAAAAATACAACATTGTGTACGAATAGGGAACCCTGAATCCTCAGTGCCTTAGATGTTATGAAAATCAACGTCAGAATTAACGTTAATAGCTAAAATTCAGGGTGGTGATTCTGTGACAGTCTCTTTGATCCTCCTAAAGGCTCTGATTCAGCAAAGCACATATATGCATGTTCATACCTATTCAAGTAAATGCACATTCTTCAGTTCTATTGACGTCAATCCTATGGATCGCTTACTTCAATGAGTCTTTAAGCATATGCTTAAAGTTAAGCATGTGTTTAGGCACTTCCTTGAGTAGGGATGCATTCCTGAATTGGAGTAAAAGATCATTCTTGAGGATCTTGTCTTGTTCTGCTTTCTAACAGTCAGTACTTTTTTCAAAATAGAACACTATCAGGGTAATGAAAGGAAATCTATCTTGTATATTCAGTGTATGCACTGTGGTCCCTTTTAACTATTGCTGCTGCTAACCACAGGGAGTGGACACTGAAAATTGTGACTCATAGCATTAAGGTGTTAAAACTTATTCATGTACTGTATCAGCATGCATGTCACCTGCAGAGTAAATGCCACAAGTCTTTACCGTAATCACAAAAATCCTCCCATTTTCATCTGGATGTCCTATGAAGTATTTCCTCTTGTTTTCAATACTGCCTTACTGTCGGTTGAATTTCTGCATACACCAAATACGTGCCTGCCTTGAAGGCAGGGCTTATGCTGAAAAATATGGGCAATTTCATTGGGGGTGGAGAATCAGGTGAGAGAACAGACATATGCTGTGCAGAAAAGATCCAGATTTATAAGCAACCGTGCTGTTTTTCAAACGACATAATTTACTGTCCTGCCTTCTTTAAGGAACAGAATCAGGTTTTCAATTCTCCCCTGAGCCACATCAGTGACAACCTTCAGGGCTAAGAAGCATTCCTGGCTATGGAGAAGACTGCCACTGAGCTTGAGAAAACTCACAACTGTAGCCACATAAAGGAAAAGGTCTTTGGCTTCTGTCACAATCCTAAAGACAGGGCAACTGCTGTGCATGGCTGGAGAAATCCCACTTCTAAGGGAGATGGTGGGGAGGAAGGAGAATGGGAAGCATTAACATATGAAAAGAAGAGGGTCTAAGAGGAATGGTTAGGAAAGCTGGAAGGGGACACAGAAGAGAATTGCTCTCCTCCCTCAACTATTTTAAAAGCACAGTAATAGAATATGTTATCTGGCCCTGCAGAATTCATCCTCTACCACAGAACTGTGCTCCAGAATCGCAGCTTTCATTTTAAAAAAACTGTTTCTAACACTTGCTATTGCAGATATACTCTCCGTTGATGTTTTAAGGTAAACCCGATGCAGTGATGCCAGTCTGTGTCTGTGAGAGCTCAAAACAGTAGTTCTAAGAGGTGTGAATTGCTTCAATTCCCGTGGACTCTGCCACCACAATATTGGGCATTCTCCCAAGATACTATGGAATTTGTGCTTTCGTGCCTGTCTCCCTGCCCAGTCCTGCCAAGATCTGCCTCGTCTTCTCCAGGTGTCCCCTCAAGGTGGAGCTAATCAAATTACAGTGCATGCTTCCTGCACTGTTTGATGGAGCCAGACTCTGGGGAGGCAAGATGGGAGCCCGGCTTGCTGGCAGGAAGTACGGGAGCCAGACGTGTAGGCTAGCGAGTTGGGCTGCCTGGAGAACAGCGCAGTGACTGCGGCCTGGGAAGCCCGGGAGATAAGCTGCTGAAGTTGGCTACCAGCATCTCACCTCTCTGGTATGCTTGAAAGCAAAGAGGTGATTAGCCAGGCCATCTGGACAACACATCAAGTGCCCAGCCTGGGACATGGAGCTTGGTCGGTGAACACAGCGAACAAAACCTATCTTAAAAAAAAAAAACACCCTAAACTGTCAAAAATACCCATGGATGATTTTTTCACCAATGAGTACTTTTAAGTGTCAGCCACAGCTGTGTCTGTTTGGGTGGTGGTTGGAATGAAAGGTATTCCGGAGTGATAGCATAAGTTCATATTGATGCAGAATTTAGGAGTTATTGCCAGAGAATTTGGTGCCATTGTGCCACTGAGTACCTGAGGCCCTGCTTAGAAAGCAGCTGAATGATGGTGGGTGATAATTCTCACATGCTGCTACTACAACCCCCAGTTCCACTCAACGTTCTACATTGATACAGCCAATATATTCTAATGGCCTTTATTGCAGCAGTAACCATTATATGCACCAAAAGGTACATTACTAAAGAATAGTGGAGAGGTTTAATTCCCACACATGCCATGAGTTCTAACAGGAATATTGATGCTAAAATCCTAAACGCTGCATTGAAAATGTAGCCTTTGTAGCATTTATGCAGAAAGGAATGTTTTGAAAGCAGCTACATTAGACTGTGAATTCACTAGAGCACCGCCCAGACCCCTGTCAGTGTGAATGGAAAGCTGATTCTGACTGGTGCTTCTGGGTGTAATGTACCTATTTACTAACAACAACAACAATAAGAGTGAATCTTTGCTCATCGCTTCTGAAACACTGAAGTTCAGTATCAACTATTTGCAGAAATAATCCCGCCTACATATTGCATGGCACGTATTTTATGTATGTGTTTTTAAACACCTATTTCATGAGAATAAAGATGTCAGAATGTGATCTGCCAAGTGCCATGTTATTCCCGTAAGCCATGCTGCAGCGAGATATAGAAGCTGATACAATACCAGGCAGAATTCCAGTTCCACACGAGAGACTGCAAATTTGAGCCAGCAGTCCTCATTCAGGAAAACACCCTGATTCAGAACAGCGCTCACGCTTGTGTCCAAAACCCAGTGAAGGGCTTTAGCATGTGCTTAAAGTTAAATACGTGCTTCAATGTGGTCCTCAGCAGGGACTGATTTACACACGTACATAAAAGCTTTCTGGAACCAAGGCTTCTGGTATGAGTAAATGATGGCAGTACTTGCCAGCTCCAGGCTCATGACAGGGGCTCTATTCAGCCTTCCTTATTCCTTTCCCCCAACATCATTCCTCGGGGCCCTCCCTGCCATATAGCGGGTGAAGGGAGGAGAAAAGGAATCAGAGACTTCACCTGGAGGGGAAGGGGTCAGTTTATGGGACCAGCTCCACAGGATGCAACAGAGCGTTTTCCTCTTGGGATCTGATTACCTTTCCACAACCGGGGGAGCTAATTGTACTGAATAACCTCCACTCTGCTCCCCTTGCCCCCGTAACATGGCCCAAATAAGGAGACACAGATCCCGGTTTGGCTCATGTTGTCAAAAACCTGAAAGGCTCCTGTGACTGTATGTGTTATGAGCTGAGCGAAACCTTGTTCTGGGATTCCTGATAGGCATGACCTCACCCTCCAGCTCACATAATGGAAAGCACAGGCGAAGATGAAAGGTGAGAACTCACCCAGGAGCTTTCGCTGAGTATTGTTCTCAGTAGATGCACGTGTGTGAAGCCAGAACAAAAAGAAATTGAGGTCAGAGAAGAAAGACGCAGAGAGAGACAGTGTAAAGCAGCAACTGAAAGCATGGGGAGAGGGGGAGACTGTCCTTGGAAGAAACCTGGGGAGAGGTTTCTGGATCAAAGTACAGGCTGAAAAGAATGCCCTTGGTGCTGAGAGCAAAAGAAGCTATTTGTTGCCAGCTATTTGATGACGTCCATGTCCAGAGACAGAGGACTCCGAACATTCCTGGTAAATAAACAAAACTGCATCAAAGAAATGCCTAGACCCCGCCAATTTCTATTCCAATGGGAACATCCCACAGGATCCCAAATTTTGACTACCTGCTCAGGTCAAAAGGGGCAACACGGCGGCTAGGTGCAGGACCTAGATGCCACAGACAGAGATTGTGATGTTGCATTTCTGTTGAACTAAGGGGGAAGAAAAAACGGAGATGCTTGTAGCAATAAAAAATGGCCAGCAGGATTTAAAATGAGACCCAAAACCAGAGCTGGAGACTTCACAAAAGGATCTAAACAAGACCTGGAGATTTCACAAAAGGTATTAAAGCAGCATCTGGAGGATTTCCAAGAAAGGGTGGGCGGTTGCCTTGCAAGCAGAGGTTAAACCTCTGTTGGAGTAACAACGACAAAGTGTCCAGAAAGGTTGAGAAGCCCAGCTGCAAAGCTCCCAGTCGGGAATGGCAAGAGAGATCAAAGAGGTGATCAGCAACCGGACTGCCACAGACCAGAAGATTTTCCTTGATGTAGTAGAGGCCAAGCAAGCTTGGAAATTACCAACTGAGATGAGCTGCAGCAAGGATTTAAGGAACTCTAGAAGGAAATCAAAGGGTCAGATCACAGTGGAAGGCAGATGCCTGGAAAAGGACTTGAGCCAGCCCGAGGCTTGGGTATATTTACAACAGTTTTCTACCCCTTTGTAACTCACAGAGGTCCCAGAGGGGAGAGTTTGGGTTGTCCCAGCTCAAACAATGTAAAAACCCACTGTCTTTGGGAGAAAAACTCCTGGGGGGCTTATTTGGCTCAATTCAACATTATAGTTCAACTCAGAAGCTGGGAAGATGGACAGAAAGGGGGATACCAACTTGGGTATACCAGCTCTGATGGTGCTGTAGGATTTACCCTCAGAAAGGGACTGAGTTATCTAGACCTGGAACAAGCCCCTGACATGTGGTTTGGAGTTACCATCAATCTGAGTTGGTCAGGGCAAAGCTAACAGCTAGAAGAAGAGGGAATGAAGAAACCCCACCTGAACTGGCAGAGGATCAGTGGAGGCTTGTGTTCCTGGCCCACTCAGATACTACCAAGGCCTTCCAGGATAGACTGGCAATGGATTAATTTATGAATGCTCAGCTGGACTTGGATGCGCACGGCAAGATCAGTGAAAGGAGGCCAAAGACACACTGAAAAGCGGTGAAATTTGCCTCAGAACTTGAATCTCTCCTTGCAGCAGTGCACCAGAAGTAGAAGCAACTGCTAGTGAGGAAGATGGAAGCCGATCACCATGAGCCCTGAGAGTGCAGCTCTGTGTCCAGCATGATGGAAAAGGAGATTCTAATCTGCTTTGTGACTGTCCTGAACAATTGGAACAAAAGATACATTTGGTTTGTAGAACAAGGAATGTTGGCAATCATGCAAAAATTAAAGGAAACCGTTCAGTTAAATGCTACTACAGTGAAGAAAAGGGCCACAAAAAGAAGGATTCTTTTTAATTTATGGTGGGCCAAGATAAACTGTCACAAGTGTCTATTGAAAGCTTCTTTCCTAGTTTGGGAAAGGGAGAGTCTGGCTATTTAACCTGTAATAGGATCCGTGATGTGTACAGGGATAACTGGCAAAAACTCAAACATAAGTTATTAGATCAGATCAGATACTAAAATGGCTAGGGATTCCAAACTGAACCACCTAAATGGTCTCAAACGGCGACCGAGACTGGGGCCAGGGCTCCAGTCCAAAAATTGGGAAAACTGGGTTTGAAGATTGGAACTCTGAAATTGGAGCAAGAAATCTGGGAGGCTGAAACAGTGGATAAGCTAATAATTGACTTGTATTTCATTATGGCTAACTGCTGTGTAATCAATACCAGGAAAGATGTCTTAGAAATTCAGTCTTGTGGAAATTCCCTATAAAGATATGGCCCACGTGATACAAATGGTTTATAGGCAATTGATTTGCAATGAACAAATTGTCCTGCTCCCAGGGACAGAAACTATTATAATAGCTACATGCTGTAGTAACTTTCCCACAAGGGCGAGAGGGGGAGTTTTGAAACCTGTTTTGAGACCTGGGGTCGTGGGGGAATCTTAGCTGTTAAAAGTCTTGTGGATCTGAAACAAGAACTGATCCCCGCTAGCTTGTGGAGTGTTTCTGACAAACAGCCAATTGTAAAAAATGGGACTACAGTTGCGATATGTGAGAGATCTGGTAAACCCTGGCATAGAAGAAAACTATAAGGGTGAAGGGAAATAAAGGTGAACTCCCTGACTTTCTGTTGGATTTGTTCCAGCTCAGTACAGCACACTTAAATGGGAAGCAGCAGAACATCTACCATACTTTCTGGTAAGGAATCAGAAGTTGTTCTCCCAACCCAACATAGATATACCTTATATTGCACTGGTCCAGTACAAGAGTGATGCTGGGGAAACGGACCCATTAAATAGCCACCTCACCTACCAGTAGCAAAGAGGGAAGGGGCATCAAGGAAACGTATCAGGAAAGCATAATCAAGTCTTCAACCAGTTCTTGGGCCTCACCCCTAAGCCTTGCCCCTATTTCTGGTTTAGAGAAAAAAATATGGCAGCACCAGTTTCTGTGTGGCCTACAGAAAAATAAATGGTTAAAGGATTCTTATCTATTGCCATGAATAGATACCCTGGATTCTGTAGAAGGTTCAGTTTGGTTTTCCACACTGACACTTAAAAGCGTTTATTGGCAAGTGGAAATGGATCTAAAAGATAAAGGAAAAAACTGCTTTCACAGCAGGACGAGGCTTATGGCAATTTAAAATGATGGCTTTTGGCTTGTGCAATGCACCAGCCACACTTGAGAAGCTAATGGAGAGGGTATTTCAAGGCAGGCCCCTCTCAGCCTGTCTGTTATACCTAGATGAAATCCGATGCGTGCGAAAACATTTGAGCAGGAACACAAACATTTACAAACGCTCTCTGATAACGTGAAGACTGCCAATTTGAAACTGAACCCGAAGAAATGAGAGTTGTTTCAAAAAGAGGTAATGTACCTTGGGTACAAAATCAATGAGGAGGAAATTTCCACTGACAAAAAGGCAATTGAGGCCGTACAGAGCTGGCCAATGTACCATTTTATAGGGCTTTGCTCCTATTATAGAAGGTTCACTTGTGGGTTTGCCTATACTGAAAAACCATTGCATAGGTCGGATGAGAAAGGGAGCCATTTCAGTGGTCAGCAGAGAGTGATGTAGCATTTTAGAGCGGAAAAGTGCCCTTGTGCCTGCTCCTGTCTTGGCCTAGCATGTTTCAAAACCCATTTCATATTGGACATGGATGCTGGTGCTTATGGTTGGGGGGCATTATGGACACAAGAACACAAAGGAGTTCAAAGGGTGGCAGCTCCTTACAGGAAAAGTCTAAATTCTCCTGAGAGCAATTATTGCTCCACCCGACCGGAACTCTTAGAGGTGGTTAAATCTGTAAAACATTTTCCACACTATTTGCATGGGAGGAAGTTTGTGGTTAGGACAGGGCATGCTGCCTTGCAATGGCTCTTTAGATTCAGAAACCCTGAGGGATAGGCTTGCCAGCTGGTTGGCTATGATTTCACAGTCACACACAGGCTTGGCCAGGAGTAATGCTGCTGCCTTATTCAGACAGCCTTGTTGGGAGGCTAATTACAAACGCTGCCCCCAAGCAGAAGAGCAAAGCTCTAGTTGCACAAGGTGATGGGTGTCCCTCTTTTCCTATAATTCGCAGAAGTGCCCATATTCCTGTTTCATCCACTGGAACAATGCGGATGGGGCTGTAGGAATGGATTCCAGAGCAACTAAAAACTTCTCTAGGAGAGGACCCTCGTATCATGATAGTGTGTGATTGGAAAATCAACTGGCAAACACACCCACCCTGGAATGCAGTGTCTTCTCACAATGCCACAGTAAAAGCTGTATGGTCACATTGCAAAAGCTAATGGGTTAAAGATGAAATATTGTATAAGAGATGGGAGAAACCAGTGAGAAATCGACACAGGTAGCAGCTGTTTGTACCAGATACAAAGAAAAAGGAAGTTCTCAGGTGATATCATGGTCATAAAACTGCTGGACATTTGGGGGGTGCAAAAAACTTAGCCAAGGTAAGGGAGAATTTCTACTGGGTAAAATGCAGGCAGGATGCAGAAACTGGTACAGGAAATGTGATGCTTGCAATGCAAAAAAGGCCCCCCCTAAAACTGGGAGAGCCCCTTTGCAGCACCAAAGGAGTGCATTCCCACTGATGTTCTTGGCAATCAATATTTGCTGATAGCTATGGACCTCTTCACAAAATGGCCTGAGGCTTATCCAATCAGAAATCAAGAGGCTGTGACAGTAGCAGGCTAGCGAAGGAATTCTTCACCCAACTTTGGGGCCGGGGTGAGTAGCACATGGATCAAGGGAGAATCTTTGAATCCAATGTGTTTCAACAGCTTTGTGAGATTCTAGGGACTCAAAAATCTTGCCCCACCCCAGCACACCCAGTCTGATGGGGATGGTGGCAAGGTTCAACGGGACTCTGGGGGGTTCAGCTGGCTACACAGCAGAACAGCACCCAGGGGACTGGTACCAGCATATCCCATTTTTTTTAATGACTGATAGAACAGCAGTCTGTGAAGTACACCCTAACATTCCTCATCTTTGGGCATGAGTTAAGGACCCCAGGAAACCTCTTTTATTGAGTTCCTGAAGAGGAACAAAGGGATTTGAACCATTGGGACTACCTTACATTCCAAAATGGAAAAAAATCACACCTTTTGCTAGAGAAAATTTGAGGAAAGCCTCTGACAAAATGAGAAAACTGTGGGATGTAAGGTCATACGGGGAAACCTTTAAAAGGAAGACCTGGTCTGGTTCCACAAACCCAGAAGAAAGAAGGGTAGGAGCCCTAACTCGGATAAACCTTGGGAGGGACCCTATATAGTACTGACCCAAATCAATGAAGTGGTATGTATGGTACGTAGTTGGGCCTCAGGACTAAACCCAACATTATCCATAAGGACCATCTGAGAAGATATCGGGGTCAGAATTTCAGTTTTGCTGCCCTCTGAATCTGAAAATGTAGCTGTGAAAGTTGAGGCAGGAAAAGTTGTTAAAAAGTGAATTTTCCTCAAGGGTAGGGTCTGTGTCAGCCAGCAAATTCCACAGAAACAATAGGGGCTGCTTGAAAGGAAACCCAGGGAGAGAAAAGAGATTTGGGAAGAAATAAAATTCTTTTGGGTTGATGATGTGAAAACATCTTAACAGAAAGACACTGTACATATGTACAATAGTTAACCTTGTATCATTCTGAACGTGGTTTTCTGGGGTTTTTTTCTATTTGGGATGGGACTGTTGAGTGTCACAATTTTAGGCCTCATCAGGACAACAGGTGAAGCTGGGGTGGGAGAGGGGGTGTTGTTATGAGTTGGGTGAAACATTTTTATGGATTGAGATTGATGGGTGTGAACTCACCCTTCAATTAACATGACTATAAGCATAAGGCTCGCCTAAGACAAAAGGAGTCTGTGAACCCACCCAGGACCCATTGCTGATCATTGCTCTTGGTAGGGCTGTGTGTTTGCGTGTGGGAAGCCAGAACGAAAAGTAACTGCTGAGCTGACAGACAACTAGGACAGAGAGAGAGCAAGAGAGAGAGAGTGCCAAAAGGAGCAGCTAGCTGAAAACATGGTGGCTGATCTTGTAAAAAACCTGAGGAAAGGTTTTTGGGTCAGGGGCGCAGGCTGAAAAGAATGCTCTTTGTGCTGTGAGCAAAAGTAGCTGTTTCATGCTATTTGATTCCTGCTGCATTCAGAAACACAGGGTTCTGTACATTCCTTGTAAATAAACAAGATTGCATCAAAGAAAATACCAGACTTCATTAATTTCTACTTCCAATTTACACAACTCACAGTGTCCCAGACTTTGCTTAGCTGCTCAGGTCAAAAGGGGCAACGACAGTTAATACTATTATTTAACTTTATTATTTCTAACTTTCTAAATGTTAGTTGAATTGTTTTAAAAAACTGAGCTCTCGTTTAGCCCTTCAGCTTTTCAGGAAATAAGTTAGTACATCTCCTAGAGGAAGAAATCAATATCCTCATGACATTTACATATAAATAACAAAAAACTATCAGCTTCCTGGCAAACTGTTGCCAATTTAATACTGCCATCTCTGGCAAATCATCCCGCTGTCCCTTTTGCATACCATCAGGATACCAAGGTATTTATTATGCTCTCAGAGTTCCACTGTCTTTTGTTGCAACAAGTTTGCTCATGAAAATGCTTGTCCAGTGGTTTCCTGGGTCAATGTTTGAACCTAGAGCTCATGAAAAGCAGGGACCAGCCCTACGAGTTTTGCTGCATAATCCTGCCAAGCTGAGAGAAGAGAACTAAGCACTATTTACACAGAAATGTCTGCTTTAAACATGTATTTTACAAGTTCCAACAACAAAAAACATTAAAAGAAGAAATAAGCATGCAATGATATGTATAGATACGTGAAGACTATGGTAGCATCCGTGTGGTCAGAAGACAGATCATAAACATCAGAAAACCAATGGGACTCAAATTAAGGTGACATTTTAAGCATCAATAAACACAAATGATTTATTATTTCTATTACAGTAGAGCCTAGAGTTCAGGGCCCCAACGTGGTATCACCACCATCATCATGGCAAATCCTAAAGAGATGTAGTCTCCTTGCAGAGTGAGTGTTGCCTAGCTTAGTCCTGAAGATGGTCCCAATGTGGTAGCCTTTATACGAACATATAACATGCTCTACATCAAACAGGAATTAATTCAGGGAAGTCCTCTGGTCTGTGTTATACATAGGGTCCCTTCTAGTTTTATAATCTATGAAGCTGTGAAGGGAAGTCCCTGCCTCAAAGCATTTACTATCTAATTGTAATACTACAGAAAACAGGTGGATAAAACAAAACATGGGGGGAGCACAAGGAAGCAATTAAATGATATTGGACAGCATGGAAAACAGAGATCACAGCAAACAAGATGCCTCATGACCACTGACTTTGTTGTAGACATCACAGCAGAAAGGAGTACGAGTAACTCTAGATGCAAATGAGAGGTGATCCTGAGCTACTGATGGCAAGGATTATGAATCACAGAGAGATGTATTTCCTTTCAAGGTGCCTAGAAATCTTGTGTTAAAAAATATTGAGGGGAGCTATGGAGATTGCAGTAAATTAAGTCTCCTCTCCCACCACTATGATCAGCCCCTTTTCCCACCACAGATTTCTGTCTCAACTGTACCACCTTGTGTGCCCTCATCACCCCCTTCTTTAACATTAGGTGTCTGGGGTCCCCTCCAAACATTTGTAACTATCAATTGTAACTTCCTGCATTTTAAAAGATTATAGGCTAATTTATGACTTTGCTAAAGCCTTGAGCAAGGAGCAATATGTGGCTGTGCTTCCCCAGAAGCAGACCAGTAACTAGATCGTAACGTAAGAGTCCAAATCTGCCTCCTGGTTCCCTCTTTGCCCTGGACAGCTAGTGGTGAGTACCCTGCAGCAGACTGATAGCTGACACAAATTGCTTCACTGCTTCTTTATCTACCTGCACAGGAGGGGGAGAAGTAGCAATTTTGTGAAGGCTGTTACCCCTTGCTCCACTGCAACCACCTGGCCCTAAGCCACTGAAAAATAACTATCGTATGCAAACAAATATAAGTGCCTTCCTAGCGATTATCTGAAATCCTTTACTACAGTAACTCTCCAAAGGGATGTTACACTCTGTGACAATACTTAGTTCTCCCCTTGTCGGTCCCCCCAAAGTGACAGTTCAAAAGAACTTGTTCTTATTCCATCAGCAAGACACAAAGCATATTATTATATTATATCATTCAGAAAGGTAGCATCAGCCTGGTAAAAGATCAGCACAAAGCAAACAAAAATGACCGATTAATAAATCAAAGCAGTTTATTCCCATCCCCCAGCCAGAAGAAAACTTGAGATCCCATGCACATCCATATCTACAAGTAGCTGTTCCTAGCTCCCTTCTTCTACATAGTCATATCCCCAATCCTCTGTGACACACTTGTCCCTTCTGCGAGGGCAATTTTGGCATCAATCCTTCTATAAAACAATTTAAAGTAATAAATTATTTGTATATGCTACTTTCATCACTCCTGGTGGGTGTGCCTGTCTTTGCCTCAATTTTCTTCATTTCCACCAGAACAATTCCCCCCTTTTGTTTCTTAATCTCTCCTGTTGGCTCCACTAATTCCCTGTTCTTCCCCCTTCCCTGCCATAAATTCATTCTGCTTGTCATACTTTTCTCCAGCCCTCCCATCCCCTGGTTACCTCTCTTTTCCCCGTCCCTATGACTAGTTGCCTTGGCACTCTCTTCTCAACCCTATTAGCTTGTGCACCTCACAACAAGGCTTCTTTAATCCTTCAGTGAGATCTTGAATCTCTCCTCTTCCCTCAAATATCTTCATGCCCCACTCTGCCCCAATTTTTGCCTACAGTCTCTTTCCCCCACTGATGATTCCAGTCCTTGATGCCTTCCTCTGGAAACTTCAAGTCCCCTTTTTTCCTTTCCCATAACCGCTGTACTTCAGGGGACATTCCAATAGTCTATAGGAAAAAGGGCTTGGGCCTTCTGTGGGTAGTCTTAGGGAAATAGGGTTTTGGCTTTGACAAGCTGTAGTGGGGTGGGCTGAGAGATGGAACAGAAGATGCTCATATGATCAAAAAGGACAGTGGAGATGGCTGCCTGAAAAACTTCTATACTCATGCTGCTACATGCATCTCCTGATCACTGCATGAGGGGTGGGGTAAAAGCATCACAAACAAAACTGACAGACAGTGGGGTGGGGCATGATGTGAAGAAGCACAAACTGTTTTCCCAGTCTAAAAAGAATGTAACCGTCAGTGCAACATATGTTATGCAGCCATCAGATAATAAAAGGGCTAAAAACCTTCAGAGAGTTCAGTTTCAGGTGAACCAATGGGCAGTGAATTGTGGACCCTAATGACTCGTTTTGACATGTAAAATGAAAACACATTAGCGTTACTAGATAAGAAGGGGAACATTTCACTCACTTTCACTATAGTCTCATATTCCATTTCTACTTCTTTTTTTCCTCTACTTCTTGTTCTTCTATGCTCTTTAAAACAAAACCAAGGATCATTTCAATTTTAGGTGATTAGCAATTACTCTAAACTGAAATTACATAATTTTGTGCAGTACAAAAAAGTAACCTCTCTTTTATCTACGCACTTAATGAACACCAGAAAGATCTGTCTGTGCTTCTGAGCGCTGGCTCATTAATATTTGATTAGTTGGTAGGAACACATTAGGAAGTCAAACCAATCTATGAAACACAACTTGTCACTCCATGTTAAAAGAGGACAAAGTTTCAACATGCTTCTATGTGGGAGATCTGTGTTGGGTGCAGCTGGAACTCAGGGACATCACAGAAAAAGACATTTTTCCTCAAGAAAGAGACACATTTTTTTCCATAGGGGGGAAAAAGTATATTTCCATAAGGATAAAGGCACCTGCCAGCTCTGACTCCGATTGGAAGGAGTATCTATGACCACTACAGCTATAACAACTCGGACTGTTATTATGGCAGGTTTCTTAAACTAAGCGGGACTGGCCTTGATCAGTTCTTAGATAGGAGACCTTAAAAAAACCCCAAAACAACCTAGAATGCTTCAGAAAGCAGTGCTGGTGAATCAAAAGATGGAACACTTGCTTTTGAATCAGTATTGAACCAATGCCTAAGCAGAGAGAGGTATGAGCGTGATGCCGATGGAGGTGACTTTTTCAGGGTCACGTACGACAGCAATATATTCCGATCCATCGACGAGCCCATAGAAACCAAGCCAAACCACCTACATTTGCATATGATTGCATTACATTTGCAGTGTCAAAATTCGTATTTGGGTAATTTAAAAGAGCGACAGGATTTTCATATGACCTCACCCTGCTGGCAGGCATTGGAGCCCTGCAGAAAGCGGCATGCTAACCATTGCTGGCTCTCTGGGGCAGAGGTAGCTCATTATACACCATGCTGAATGTCAGGGGAGTGAGGGCAGCCTTCTAGAAATGAGTACGGATCTGGGTCAGAGAGGTCCTGAAGGAAAGAAGCTCCACATAGAAGCATTCAAAAAACTCCAAGGGGTTCATGTAGGGCAATTACCTTGAAGGTGACCTTTTGGTTAATATAGTATGCTCCAGGAAGGGTAGCTCTTTGGCTCCGACTGATGTGTGGAGCTGGATTAGAACACCATCAGTTCACATATAACTACATTTTCCCTACCGAAATTACTTTTCCACTTGCAATTGGCTGTACTATTCTTCATCTGTTGTCCTAAACTGTTGTGTAGCGCTGCTGTGTGTTCACAGCTGATGTTTCAGCCTACAGATAGCAGTGGTTCGTGATGTGATTGGTGCACGTTGATGGGAGTTGCATGAATAAGGACTGCAGGTTTCAGTTCTGTTTGTAGGAGTTAAAATTCATGGATATTTTTGCAGGACATTACAGGTGCCATTAAAATCTTGGGGTCTATCACACCATGCTATACACGGTACTCCATATATTCAGAACAGGAAATATTACAGACTCCACTGTATCTTTTAAATAGTACCCAGCGTAACATGGTGACACTGGCCAAAGTCAGCCCTGGTATGACAGTTGGGCATAAATTAATTAAAGTCAACTATGCTTGGTCCTAGCTGGTTGTCTGTTAAGTTTTTTAAGAAAGCATTGAAAACAAACTTTTAAACTGAAATAGAAAGACATGAGTAGCTCATAGGTAAGAATTTTCATTTTCTATTCGAATGAAAACAAAAATAAATTTTATGGTAACGGAACAGCTGAAGTAATACTTCAATTTATCACAAAATGTTTCCTCTTAATGCATTTTTGTAAACTGATCATTATTACCAAGTCACTTCCCTGGTAATGATGAAGAAGCAGAACAATACGTTTTGTGCAGTGTGTGCTCATCTTACACTCATTTGGATTTATAAATGCCTTGTAATTGAGTAACCATGGAGAAAAAAAAACCCATCATCAACTAACTTAATATGGCTGGATTTGAATGAAATTAATATGTAACGGAATTTCCAAAGCCCTCCCATATTGCATCACAATGAATGAGTGAAACCACTTTATCTGTTTTCCCCTTGAACTCTCTTTCATCTTGGCCTGTAAAAGTGCTACATTAGCAGTGACATAAATGGGGTTGTAAGTTACATGTTGAGTATGAGTTGGTCAGAAAATGGGCACTAGTGATGGTGGAGCTTGCAAAATAAATCCATAATATGTCCCGAGGGAGCAGAAGGTGGGGGAAGGGGGGAATGAGAAGGTGAAATGTAAAGTGGGATGAGAAGGCTGCTTTATCATGCACATTCTCTTGTTACTTTTCCTGCGGCACGTAAATGTTCCGCCCTTTCGGCCTGAAAGTGACATTTCTTTTACATAGCCATTGACTGATAAAGGTTTCACTTAAGGTGCATTAATTTAGCACTTGCATGCGTTTTATGTCAAAATTATATGCGAGGTTTAACTTACACTACCATTTTGTCACTGCAGACTTTGGCCCAGTTACTTCCAGGAGAGTTGCACCCACTACACCAGGTCTGAATTTGGCCCTTGGAATTTTCCTTAGAATAGACTTCGGAGCACACTACCAACCATCGCAGGGCTAACTAATTTACTTTGCTTAAAACACCTTCTGTCCCTTACTTCAAGGATCTTATTTTTAGATTGCCTCCCTGGTAAGTGCACATTTGCGTTTGTGAAAATGCCTGTTTGCTTTGTATGTAAGCAATCCCAATTTTACATACTCACAGGGCGAGAAGGGTATGCCTGTATCCTCTTTTGTTCCTAGTTGGGGATGTGTGTGTGCACACCGGGTGGGGTGTGTGCAAAGTAGGTGCACATTTCTGACCATGCAAATACCACCTCGCTGGAAGCTGAAAATCAGCCTCAAAATGGCGAATCACTTCAAAAAAGCAACATCCAAACATGACAATAGAACAATGCTCCTCTACCATACTTGGAAATATCACCTTCATTATTAGCAAGTACCCAAAACACAGTTGTTCAAATGTAACAGAGATATCTGTATAGCAGCTGTAGCTAATTGACAGCCTGAATTCCTTTGTGATATAAAGTTACAAGATCTGACACCCTGGTTAGAATTAAGGTGCACATAATTCAAATTCTACAGTATTTTGAGAGCTT
The DNA here is from genome assembly GCA_007922155.1 of Mesoclemmys tuberculata. Lineage (NCBI taxonomy): Eukaryota > Metazoa > Chordata > Testudines > Chelidae > Mesoclemmys > Mesoclemmys tuberculata. Next base: position 9,436,079 of record ML675614.1, on the reverse strand, counting down.
ATATAGACAATGTATGTGCACTGCCACGATTGCTATTTTGTGATCCAATCAGCATGAGTGTATCAGACATCATAAATCATGTGCTGCACACACATATTTACCACCGCGTGCTCGCTTGCTATGGAGTTCCAGTCAGCAAACAGGATTGTCTTGCAGCATAAGAAAGAGAGAGTCAGGAAGAAACACAAGGATTAAAATGAACTGTGAATCTTAAGCTTTTCTGATTTCATTAGTTACAACTACATTTATTTTATTGTTAGTTATATGGATTTTGTCTTTAACAACCAGCAATTCCTTTATTCTAGCAAGGAATAGATTTTATTGCCTTTGTGCATGCCCAGTAGTCATGCTAAGTGGCTTTTCGAGAAACATTTTAAATCTGCAGATAATTAATGCCACACAGACAAAATGTCCTGCTTCACAAATCATAATAATGCAGCTGAACAGCTATTAGTCACAGTCATGTTTAGGCAACAACACAGCGAGAAGACACTATGCTTCTTCTAAACGGACTATATCTTAGGAGATCAGAGTAAAATGGTTATATTTTTCTCTTATCCAAAGTTCATTTGCAATGCTTCCCCATCCCAGCATTTCTGTGGAGAAGCCCTCCTACCACAGAAAGTGCAGAAATCATTCAATGCAAAATAAGCACTTAAAATGTTAAGGTATAAACATGTTTCATTTTATCTGACAATAGTCAATGTGTGGATGTCCTGTAATGTCCCAAAGTTCACCAAAAAGAGTGTTTTACATTTCTGGTCTCAAAAGCTGTTGTGATGGGCTAGATGCTCTTCTGAGTTTTGCTGCTAAAAATCCAGTGGACTGCCACTGGAGTAAATGGAGTCACTCCAGATTACCTCATCATCACAAGTGAGAGCAGAATCTGGCCCAGAGCACTGCATATATGGAATTTACAGCAACAAATTGTGGTTAAGCCTGGAGCTCAAAATCAGTTCTGTCAATGTGGATTTCTTCTTTCTTATGATTATGCTTTATGGGCCTCTTGAAAACATTACAGATAAAAATGAATCTTATTATGGAAAATAAAAAGGGAATACCATCTACCATAAACATTGTCTCACAACACCGTACTTGATTCTGTTTGCACGGTTCCTGACAATCCAAACTTTCTTCCCCAGTCACCCAGCTGGCAACTCATTTATACAGTCACTGCTCTGGCCTTTGGCCTAGAACCAGGGTTTCATGGCTGCTCTGGTCTGTAATAACACCTCCTTGTTTGAGAAGGAAGGGAAGATTTTCCAGAACACCCAAGCAAGTTAGGAGCACAGGTCAATGGGAATCTTAAACCTGTTAGTTGCTTTTGAAACTCTCTCCCAGAATTGCTTTTAATTCATGATTCCTTCAAGGGTGCTGGAATAATCTGTATTGTGGGAGGGCTGAGAGCCATTGAACCAAACTATAAACCCTATACCTGATGGAAACCATTTCAAGCCAGGGTGTGTGGCAGCACCCCCAGTTCTAGCACCTGTGGATTCCTTTTAAGTTTGCCCTCGGATGTGCTTTAAAGTTTACCTTCAAAAGAGAGGTGTCATTGATATTTTAAATAAGAACTCTCATCATGCAAATATCTACAAGCAGAAGGTTAAATCACATAACAAAAAGGAAAAGAAGATGAGATACAGAGCCAATTTTTCCCTCGACTTGAACACTTTGCTATTCCAATAAACTCAATTGGGCTTTATAGGGAGGAGCCCAGAGTTGAATCTGGCTCATTGTGATTTGTCTTATCTTACTAGTTCTGGTCCTGCCATTTTGCCTTCAAAAGACAAAGTAACTTTGTGTTTCTTTGTGACTCTAGACCATTGTACCTGTCTGAATCAAAACTGATTGTCCACTTTGGAGCAGCTAATTTCATTAAAAATTCACAGGAATTCTCTTTGATCAAGAAAAGCAGAGGGAAGAAATGTAGGACTGACAGAATGATCTCGCTTATGCTGGTGTAAACCAGGACCAAATCAGGAGTGGCATAAAACCAGTGTAAGAGAAATCAATACTAGATCTAAGGGCCAAATTCTGTCCCCATTTCACCTGTGCAACCACAATGACTTCAGTTAAACTACGCAACCAAGGGTGGAACTTAGCTCCAATATTGTCTCCTATTTTTGTTTCTGGGCAAGAAGAGTAGGTTTTCAGGCTGGGTTCTTCTGTGATTATTTTATTCACGCTAATTTTTAAAAATCAACTTATGGTTACTATTATTATAAAACAATTCCCGATAAGTTAAAAGGCAAGGTGTTTCTCAACTTCAAAAGGCCTTCCTAAATCATTTCAATAGAAGAATCTGTTTAAAGCAGAATTGAATTGTTATTTGTAGAAATTGTTGTGTATATATACACATCTACAAAACACTTTTTTATCCATCCATCCATCAATGCTAGATGGACAGACAGCAAGAGAATGTAATGTAACTTCAATGGGAGCAGGTTTAAACCCTCACTCCATGTCTGAATTTGTGATAGACTGTAGGCAAAACCCCTGGTCAATCAGTCACCTAATTTTTAGTATAACTAATTTACAGCAATATCTCTGTGTGACAGTATTTTAGGAGTTAATCAGAAATTATGAAAGAGAATAAGTTTGGTAGGTTCCATTGGTGCCAATAAAGAAGAATCAAAGAAAGCTAAAACCTCATTGAGAGTAGGAGATGCCAAAGGATGGGACTAAAGGTGCATATTTTAGTTGTATTTAAATGCATTAATATTTTCAAAAGTCTTGAAAAACAGATGCAGTCAAGATCAATTTGAGAACCGGCAGTATTAACCATCTATTTGATGACTTTGGGCAGCGTACCAATTTTTTTTTTAAATTTCAGTTTTAATTGATGAGGCACTAAAATGACCTGAGCGTTGAGTCCTTTCATGGGTCTATGCGGTGGAATGGTCTAGAACTGAGACTAATCAAGGCTACATCTACACTGCACACCTCTTGCGGCAGTGTAGGGTGCCCACAGCTTCACACCGCAGTGCAAAGCAGACTGTGTCTATTCGGCAGCGCGTAGCTACTCATGTCAATGAAAAGCTCTGGCACAGGGGAGGCAGTGGGGCACGGCTTAGCAGGAGGGAGAGGCTGGAGCCTTCCCCATTGACTCTCTCCTACCAGAACCTTTCCCCACTGCCAGAGTCTTTCGCTGTGGTGAGGAAAGACTCCATGGCAGCGGGATATTACACTGCTAAAAACAGCAGTATAGACAGGAAGGCACTGCTTGGGCAAATAGAAATCCTGTAGGCCACATACCTAGGCTATATACCCAGTGGGTTCAGGCATGTCTTTATTCTACTCATCTAAGCAGTGCTTCGCCATCAACACTGCTATTCATATCAATGCTAGAGAGATGTGCAGTGTATGTACCCTATAGGCTGTTGAAAGACATACCGTAAGTGGTATACCATACTACCATAAATCTAGAACAGATCTAGAACCCAGTCCTGTAGAGCTACCAGGCAATTGACATCTCCAAGCTGCAATTAACCTGCACTCCACTTCTCGTGATCTGCTGTGAACACAGACCACAGAAGTTTCACTTCAAGGGTTTGACAGACAGCAGTCCCAGGGCTCCAGATTGGCTCTCTGAGCTATATAAACCCAACAAGCATTCCAGGAAGCATGCAAGCAACACTGTAGGATCTTCTATAGCTGCCATGTCTGTTCATTTCCTATGCTTTTGAACTTCTGGGTTGATTTGGACTTTGTCTACTGACTTGGAACCTGAAACCCCACTTGAACTCTGCCCCTCAGAATCAGTCCTGGCCTGGAACTGACTACAAACTCCTCAGCTCCTGCTAGTCTTAGGTTTGCTTCTGCTTTGCCCCTTGGCCCTGACTGCCCTTGTTGAGATCCTGACACAACTTCCTGTTATGAAATATAAGTCCTGCTAGTGGTCCACTATCCTTCTACTTTCAGAGAGCTAGATTCTTGTCTGAGAACTGAGTCTGAATACATTAAGCTTATGTTCGTAATTGCTTTTCATAACCCGTGTTATACAGCAGATGGGGAGTACAAATCTGTTCAAGGTTTTGTATGTGTACCTTTGTTGTGAAGCATATTTTTCTTCTGCTCCAGACACCATCTATATTTATTAGAAACTTGATTAGGCTTTTTGTAATCTTTTCTTTGATAGTAAATAGAGATGAATCATCCTTATTATACCCTAAGCCTCCACTCCTGCGAATACTTACAGCATATGCTTAACTTTCAGACCATGTGTACATTGAGCAAAATGGAACCACTTGTGCTTAAAGTCAAGCATGTGCATGCTGCGTTTGTAGAACTGGGGCTTAAAACAGCATTTCAGGATAGCTCAACCTCCCTTTGGTCCATACTTCAAATTGTTTAATTTTTTTGCCAAGGAAAAGTTTTGTTTTCAATTAAATGTAATCATTTTCCCACATAGGTAAAATTTATCTAATTGTTTGATTTTTTTTTCCCAATATAATTTTGCATGGTCTGTTTTCTCGCCGTTTGGATTTTTTGCAAAGAACTCAAATCTGAGAGGAGGAGCGAGCATTTCTTGAGAGGATGAGAGGTGCTAAGTGTCTTCTGAATGGCATGGTGGTGTAAATGCGAGGCTAGAAGCCAAGTGGTCCTAAGTTCTTTTATCATCTCTGCCATCAACTGCTCTTAATAATACTCTCCAGTACAGAAACACTCCACAAATATTAGTCTGAAGTAGATAAATAGCTTCATTTCTCATAGATGAGGACAAATGAAGCTCAGAGGGGAACTAATATGTTGGTGGCCATGGACCAATGTCTCAAGGGAGATTGGTGGAGAGCCAATGCACCCCAAAGCTCTTCATGGGCTAGATTGTAAAGTTACAATGCAGCCTAAGTAAAGGGCAGTGCATAGCTGCGTTTCCCCAGGAGAAAGACAGAAGCCTGAACGTGACTCTGGGGATCACACTCGGCTCTCTGATTCCCCCTTGCTCCAGGGAGGAAATAATTTGTTCAGGCCCTTTGGCTCGTACAACTTACTTGCCACTCTGTGCTGGCTGCCCAGATAGGGCGGAAGGTGACTCTCCCCAACCATGTGTACGGGAGGAGGAGTAACAGCCCAGAGGCAGCTTCTGTTTCCCCACCTTCTCAGTGTCTAGTCATATGGATAAACCACATGGGGATGTAAGGAGATCCATATGCTCCATGATTTCCCTGCTTGGGCATGCAACTCGACATGAAGCCCTATATGCTTTGATCTCTATAATAAGACACTAATTTCCCGTGCTATCTGATCTTTACAATGAAACAATACACTTTTGATTTGGAATATTGGGGGTTTCAGAAATGTTGCTCTCCCCCAGATTCTGTTTTAAGTCAGATCTGTGTAAATCTGGAGTGACTCCACTCATGTCACTGAAGTGACTCCAGGTTTACACTGGTGCAACTGAGATCAGAATCAGGCTGGACTGATACAAGTGGTCTAGGAGTCTCTGTGGTCTAGTGAATATAACACAAATTCAACAGTCTGACATTCTAACAATCCTGCCTATGCTACAGATCTCCTGACATCTATCAACCACAATTTTCCCATCTGTAAAATGGGCTTAACTATATTCACCAGTCTCAGACTTCATATGGTTTGTAAAAAGAATTAATAAGGCCACTATGCTGCAGAGGTGCAGCTAAAACTCGGGCCTTTCTAGATCCTTATCTTGTGCTCAATGTATCAGACCATGTGTTTTTTGTTTTTTATGTTTGTTTTTGTGGTCAGTGGGTGCTTTTTCTGAGAAGGTTTAAAGTCAATGAAGGTGTATCAGAAAGGGCCTTTTTTCAGTTCTCAACTGCCTTATCAAGAATACTGTTGAGTCTCCTCAAACTTTATTAAAAATCAAAATTTGACACTTGCAAAATCACAAACCGAATGAACAAATGAAGAAAAATTTTGCATGCAGAAGACTTTTCAGCAAATCATCATTTATATTTATTTTGCCAGATTTAATATATAAACCAACTTAGGGTTTTTAAGGTGAAACATGGAGAAAGTCCCTACTCTATTCTATATAGTAAGCTAATTACTATATAGTAATAAGCTAATTACTTCATTTTTAACAGCACACTTTCAGCCGCATTCTCATCTGAAGCCAAAGTTAGATAATACATTGAACTGATGCTGCTAAACTCATGATGACTTAATACCAATTTGTGGAATAGAAAAATCCTGCTTATTTTGAACTTTCTGTACAACCGCGCCTATTGAAGATCAATTCACAATAAACAATTTCCTGTTTAATGTCAATTTAAAATCACTGATTTCCTGCTTCAAACAGCATTTATTCCTAAAGAACTACAGCACACCACAGAAATGGTTTTCAATTAACCCAGCCAGTGGTATATAATTCTATGTTTACAGCCTAGTTCCACAGTTTGTATGAACAATAAATCTATACGACAATGCAATGGGCAAACTGAATATCCCCAGACAGCCTATTTCACTTTTGAGCATTAAAGAATCAAAGAATGGTACACTTAGTATTTTATACGCAGCCCAGGGGAGATCCAATTTGTTATTGGGCTGGAATCCTGTGGCACACAAAAGTGTGTTTACCTCCCCCTGCCTGGATGCCCCAATTCTAGCTTCTCCTAGCTTTGTAGCAGAATAATAAGCAATTCTACTGTCAAAGGGAGGTCTGCAAGTTCGGAGGCAGCATCCGAGGGCCCAAGGGCCTTTGCTTTTGGTTTCAGGTTTTAACAAAAGTACTTGCAACTGTTTGCGTTTTAGGAAAACGCACATCACTTTCTCTTCACTATTGTGTTTAAGCAAACAGAATCAAAAGACAGTGGCACAGCACCCAGAAAAAAAGTTTGAAGTTTAAGGGAGATCCCTGCCCAGTTCTTTGAGTGTATTCTCTCTGCACATTCACCCTTATAAGATTTGCATCTGCAGCTGAGTTTGGGAGTGGGAATGGGAATCTCCAGGACAGCAGCACCCATTGGGATCACAGAAAGGGCCTCACCAAACTTCCAGAAGGGCCATGCAGTTGTAACGTATTAGCTCCTTCCACTAATCCTCAGAGTTCTAGCAAGGAACTCTGAGGAAGAAGGGAATATAGGTATGTAGTGTGCATATGCAGAAGTAATGCCTGAAATAGCTACACTTACTGGTGAATAAGCTTTCTTCCCTCTCTAATAATTGCCTCTGCACATTCTCACACTGCAAAAGATGTGAGGGATATTCCCATACTTGAGCCATTCTTTTTCAGTGACAAATCTGAGAAATTGTCCCAGATTGAGGTGTCAATAGAGGAGGTTTTGGAACAAACTGATAAATTGTGATCTGGTGACTTATTACTGTTAATTCACCAAGAGTTCTGAAAGAATTCAAATATGAAATTGCAGAACTGCTAACTATGGTATGTAACCTATCACTTTAATCAGCTTCGGTACCAGATGACTGGAGAATGGGTAATGTGATGCCAATTTTTATAAAAGGCTCCAGAGGCGATCCTGACAATTACAGATTGGTAAACCTAACTTCTAGACCTGGCAAATTGGTTGAAACTATAGTAAGGAACAGAATTATCAAACATAGAGATGAACATGATGAACACGGCTTCTGTAAAGGGATGTCATGCCTCACCAACATAATAGACTTTCTGGAGGGGGGGGTCAACAAACATGTGGACAAAGGTAATCCAGTGGATATAGTGTACTTGGACTCTCAAAATCCTTTGACAAGGTCCCTCACCAAAGGTTCTCAAATAAAATAAGCAGTCATGGGTAAGAAGGAAAGTCCTCTCACGGATCAGTAACTGGATAAAAAAGAGGAAATAAAGGATAGGGATAAACAGCCAGTTTTCAGAATTGAGAGAGGTAAATAGCAGGGATCTGCCCTGGAACCAGTGCTGTTGATCTGCAAAAAGGGGTAAACGGTAAAATGGCAAAGTTTGCAGATAATACAAAATTACTTAAGACAGTTAAGTCCAAATCAGCCTACAAAGAGTTTCTGGTTCAGGATCTCACAAAACTGGGTGACTGGGCAAAAAATTGAAATTCAGTGTTAAGAAAATGTAAAGTAACACACAATGGAAAACAATCCCGACAATACATACATACACTAGCTGTTATCACTCAAGAAAAAGATTTTGGTGTTGCTGTGGATAGTTCTCTGAAAACATCCGCTCAATAAGCTGCAGCAGTAAAAAAGCTAACAGAATGTTAGGAACCTTAAGGAAAAAGATACATAACATGATAGAAAATATCATAATGCTACTGTATAAATCATAGACTCATAGACTCATAGGTCAGAAGGGACCAATATGATCATCTAGTCTGACCTCCCGCACAAGGCAGGCCACAAAACCCTACCCATACACATTTATAACAACCCCAAACCCATGACTGAGTTATTGAAATCCTCAAAAGTGAGATTTGAAGACCTCAAGCTGCAGGGAATCCACCAGCAAGTGACCCATGGTATGTACAATTTGAATACTGTGTGCAGTTCTGATCACCCCATCTCAAAAATATATTAGAAATGGAAAAGGTACAGAGAAGGGCAACAAAAATTATTAAGGATATGGAAGATTTCCGTAGGAAGAGAGATTAAAAAGACTTGAACCAGTCATTTTAACAAAGAGACTGCTAAGGGAGGACATGACAGAGGTCTATAAAAGATGAATGGTAATGACTGGTATGAGGTATTATTTACTCCTCCACATAACACAAAAACCAGGGGTCACTCAATTAAATTAATAGGCAACAGATTTAAAAACAAACAAAAGGAAGTACTTCACACAACATACAGTCAACCTGTTGCCAGGGGATGCTGTGACTGTCAAAACTATAACTGGATTCAAAAAAAGAATTAGATAAATCCGTGGAGGACAAGTCCATCAATGGCTATTAACCAAGATGGTCAGGGATGCAACCCTATGCTCTAGATGTCCCTCGGCCTCTGATTGCCACATGCTGGGACTGGATGATAGGGGATGAATCACTTGATGATTGTCCTGTTCCGTTCATTCCCTTTGAAGCATCTGGCATTGGTCACTGTCAGAAGATGGGACATTGGGCTAGATGGACTATTGGTCTGACCCAGAATGGCCATTCTTATGTTCTTGTCCTGGAGCAATAATTGCTCAGGAAGGTGGGCTAAGAAGTTCTTATCAATCAGAATGCAGAACTGCCCTCCCAGAGCAAGTAGGAGAGTAATGGTGTACGAATGTATTAACAGAGCTCCAGGTAGCAGCTCAACAGAGTTCTAAAATACAAAAGCATGTCTTCAAAGCTTCCTCAGATCTATAAGTGTCCACAAATCATGCCTGTGGAAGGAAAGCCTTGATTTGTACAGAATCCCAGTTAGCTCTTATAAAAGAGAATATCTGGTTAGATATCAAGGTAGATCTTCCCCAGTTATATGCAGTCCTAGGGATAGAAACAGTAGATGTAACTTTCAGGAGTTCCTCAAGAGCTTATCTTTTCAGCCAAAACCAACCAGTTTCCGTACAGGTACATAATAGATTCACTGACACCTCTAGGTGTCATTATCAGGTGTCCTTTTTACCATAAAATTATAAAATAACTCAATTGGAATATAAATATTGTACTCACATTTCAGTGTATAGTATAGAGAGCAGTATAAACAAGTCATTGTCTGTATGAAATTTTAGTTTGTACTGACTTCGCTAGAGCTTTATATGTAGCCTATTGTAAAACCAGGCAAATATCTGTCCCCGGAAAACCTCTGTGTACCCCTAGGGGTACACATACTCCTGGTTGAGAACCACTGTTCTAGGCTAGTCCTCTACACCCAAGGCAGGATGAAGCACTATTTAGACCATCCCTGACAGGCGTCTGTCCACCCTGTTCTTAAAAATCTTTCATGACTGAGATTCCACAATCTCCTTGGGCAATTTATTGCAGTGCTTAACTACCCTCACAGTTAGGAATATTTTCCAAATGTCCAACCTAAACCACCCTTGCTGCAATATAAACCCATTGCCTCTTGTCCTATCCTCAGAGATTAATGAGAACAATTTTTCCCCCCTCCTCCTTGTAACAACCTTTTATATACTTGTAAACTGTTATGTCCCCCCGCATCAGTCTTCCCTTCTCCAAACTAAACAAACCCAATTTTTTCAATCTTCCCCTCATAGATCATGTTTTCTAGATCTTTAATCATTTTTGTTGCTCTTCTCTGGACTTCTTCCAATTTGTCCACATCTTTCCTGAAATGTGGCACCCAGAACTGGACAAATACGCCAGTTGAGACCTAATCAGTTCAAAGGGGAGTGGAAGAATTACTTCTTGTGTCTTGCTTACAAAATCACTGTTAATACACACCACAACTATGTTTGCTTTTTTTTTGCAACAGTGTTACACTGTTGACTCATATTTAGCTTGCAATCCACCATGACCCCTAGATCCCATTCAATAGTACACCTTCCTAGGGAGTCATTTTGTAATGTGCAACTGATTGTTCCTTCCTAAGTGGAGTACTTTGCATATGTCCTTATTGAATTTCATCCTATTTAATTCAGACCATTTCTCCAGTCTGTCCAGATCATTTTGAATTGTAATCCTATCCTTCAAAGCACTTGCAACACCTCCCATCATGGGATCATCTGTAAACTTTGTAAGTGTATTCTCTATGCCATTATCTATCTCACTGATGAAGATAATGAACAGAAGCAGCCTCAGAACTGATCCCTGTCTGACCCCACTCGATATGCATTTCCAGCTGAACTGTGAACCACTGATAACTACTCTCTGGGAATGGTTTTCCAACCATTTATGCACCAAACTTATAGTAGTTCCATCTAGATTGCATTTCCCTAGTTTGTTTATGAGAAGGTCATGTGAGACAGTATTAAAAGCCTTACTACAGTCAAGAGATACCACATCTACTGCTTCCCCCCATCCACAAGACTTGTTATTGTCATAGAAAGCTATTAGGTTGGTTTGACATGATTTGCTCTTGAGAAATCCATGCTGACTGTTACTTATCACCTTGTTATCTTTACCAGAGGATATGACAAATAGGAAGTCTCAGAGTTCTACAAAATCAGGCCTGAAATTCACAACTGGCCATGTAATCAGATTTTAAAAAGGGTCTTACACGTTGCTACTAGATCTTTACCTTGACATTTGCAAAATACTTTGTCATGTTGCCTTCATAGAAAGAGCCAGGAGTGGTCTGAAGCACAACAAATTGTTAAGACTGTCACATCCATTTGCTGTATTAACTGTTTGACTGATCGCTCTTTCTTGTTGCACTGAAGGATGGCATACATCTTTCTTGTAATGTCATTATGTCTCTGTGCATGAGGTTAGAATACACCTATGCAATAAAACTGCTGTATGCCAGGAACAGCAGCGTCAGTTATGCTTTGCGGCATTGCCCTGAGGCAAAGCTTTGTACCTTTCTTGGATGTAATGTTCATTATGTCACTTATATGTCTCTTTATTTGTCTCACAATCCAAGGACAGAGCTCATTCTCCACCCCCGCTTAAAGCTGTGTTAAGCTCTTCACCTTGATCTTCTGAGAATCGGAATTGATATCTTATTCATTCATAGAACCATAGGGTTAGAAGGGATTGCAAGGGTCATCTAGTCTGCTTTTCTTTGGATAAAGATTTACTGTAAAAGCTGCAGCTGTCTCTCTCATTCATGTCTTATAACTTCACAATAGTTTGTTGTTACTAGCTGCTCTTAGAGGTTTTAATGAAGTTATGGGGCAGATAGTGTGTGCAACCACAAATAAATAATTAATAATATTAACAATCATACCAAATGTGATCAGGAAGCAACACTGCCAGGGTTTTTGTACTCTGTTTGTGCTCTTTGGCTCCTAGGAGCTATTGCCATACAAATTAATAATAATAACGCATATTCATTAACAATCAGTTTTTTACAAATGTTACAAATGGATTTCTACTATTTAATATTACACACACACACACACACACACACACGGAAGCTAAATGGTCTCATTTATCTTGTTCTGATTTTTTCAGGGCTGACTTTGCACAATTCTCCAAGCCGTAGGAGAACTAGAACATGTACTGGATTCCTTGTAGGTCGTGAACTCTCAAAAGATAGCAAGATTTTGGGTCAGATCTTCCGCTCTATTCACGCCTCTTTGCATCGGCAATACAATGGGGCTGACAAGCCAGTGAAACCAGTGGGAAACAGGAAGCTCTGGTTCAGGAAATTTTCAAGTGGCATAGAACCAGCTACACCAGCATAAGGACTGTGTTGACCAGGATTGGGAAGGTGGCGGGTGATCTCTATTCTAGAGATTCTAGCTTGCATAACAGGTCCACTAGGGCTGGAATCAGCTGGACACGTTAGTGCAGTTTTACACTGCTCTGCCCTGTGCTTGAGACAAATCATCCCTCAGAAACACCAGGGTGTAGGGAAGCACAAAGGTGACAAAGTGATGAGTTGTATATTGTACCGACCAATTTAAGGAATAGTGTTTATTTCATTTGACATAATCCATTAATAAATGCAATTAAACAGAATTAATAAATAAATAAATATAGCAGGGTTTTAAAAAATGTCACACCTTTCATGTGCTCAGATCTTAAAACAGTAGTTCCATCACTACCTAAATTAAAAGGTTATTTGTCAATTGAACTTTCTTATTCAAAAGTTAACCCTGATGGAATTGTAAACTGGATTACTGAAAACCCATACGTGCTCTTGCTGCAGGGAAGAGGTCTAGAATAGAGCTGTGGAAGTACTACCCATCCCCTCCCACCCCCCACCACACTCAAATAAAAGTGTTTAAGCTTGTTTGCTTGAATTCTGAATGATTTTTCAGTTTGGTCATCTGGGGTCCATTTTATTGTCTATTAATGAATTTGGCTTCATGAGCAAAAATCCTTTCCCAAGTGTTTGAGACTTTATGTGCTTCAGTTGAAAATGCTGTCCTGAGTACAGATGTTTTCTTGAACTGAAGTCTATATGAACACCTATTTTTTGTATGTGAATTTGTGCTTGAACGTGAGGCGATAGTTGGTCAGTACTTGCTATTCTACCATTTAAAAAGCTGCAGTCATTCAGGGTAAAATCCTGGCTCTGCTGAAGTCAATGGAACAATTCCCATTGACTTCAACAGGCCCATGATTTCCCCCCCTTAGAGTCCAATCCACCTCTCACTGAAGTCAGTGGGAGTCTTTTAATTGACTTCAGTGGGAGCTGAATGAGGCCCAAAAGCACAGACCAGAAGTAATGCAATATGACTGGTGGTGTCCAGTCACACCTCACAAATAACAGGAAATAATCTAAATGAGCAGTTCACAAATGACTAAGAAGCCGAAATTTGTTAAAAAACTATTAGCTGCACAATTAAAAAGAATGAATAAATTACTAAAAAGGTCCATTTCCAAACTAATTACAAACAGAAAAATAGTAAAGTTCACTGGATACTTTATTCCATAGGAAATAACGGGGCTGCTTGTTCTAGAGGAATAAGTACATGTGGAAGCCTTAAAGAAAACAAAACTCCAAAAATCCATAAAATCTTATAGAACCTTAGAGTTGGAAGGAACCTCAGGAGGTATCTAGTCCAGCCCCCTGCTCAAAGCAGGGCTAACCTCAGCTAAATCATCCCAGCCAGGGTTTCGTCAAGCCGCAGTTTAAAAACCTCTAAGAATGGAGATTCCAGCATCTCCCTAGGTAACCCATTCCAGTGCTTCACCACCCTCCTAGTGAAAAACTTTTTCCTAATGTCCAACCTAGACCTCCCCTGCTGCAACTTAAGACCATTGATTCTTGTTCTGTCACCTACTACCATTGAGAACAGCCTAGCTCCATCCTGGAACCCCCTTTCAGATAGTTAAATGCTGCTATCAAATCCCCCCTCACTCTTCTCTTCTGCAGGCTAAAGAAGCCTAGTTCCCTCAGGCTCTCCTCATCAGTCTTGTGCTCCAGCCCCGTTATCATTTTTGCTGCCCTCCACTGGACTCTCTCCAACTTGTCCACATCCTTTTTGTAGTGGGGGGCCCCAAACTGGACACAATACTCCAAAAGCGGCCTCACCAATGCCGAATAGAGGGGAATAATCACTTCCCGCGATCTGCTGGCAATGCTCCTACTAATGCAGCCCAATATGCTGTTAGACTTCTTGGCAACCAGGGCACACTGCTGACTCATATCCAGCTTCTTATCCACTGTAACCCCCCAGTCCTTTTCTGCAGAATTGCTGCCTAGCTCAGCGGTCCCCAGTCTGTAGCTTTGCATGGGATTCTTCAGTCCCAAGTGCAGGACTCTGCACTTGTCCTTGCTGTACCTCATCAGATTTCTTTTGGCCCAATACTCCAATTTGTTTAGGTAATTCTGTATCCTATCCCTCCCTTCCAGGGTATCTACCACTCCCCCTAGCTTCGTGTCATCTGCAAACTTGCTGAGGGTGCAATCTACCCCCATCCTCCAGTTCATTAATGAAGGTGTTGAACAAAACCGGCCCCACCGATCCTGGGGTACTCTGCTTGTGACCGGCTGCCAGCTAGACATGGAGCCATTGATCATGACTCGTTGAGCCCTATGATCTAGCCAGTTCTCTATCCATTTCATAGTCAGCTCTCTATGTCTAAAGCAACACAAATAAAATGTTAAGGAAATGTATGATGACAGTGTTACTCATAAACAATATTCCACAAGGATTCTAGACTTCCTCTGAGCCACATTCATCAGTAATTTATATAAACACATTTCTCATGGTTTTAATAATGAAACAGATGTTTACTGTTCCTAGTGGAAACAATTATCCCTCATAGTGGAAAAAATGACCTCCAGTGGACAATAATGCCATTGTATATTACAATGCAGTGTTTCCTACTCTTCCTTTTGCAATTCCAGACTGCTTTCAGAGGGTTGCAATCTGTTCACTACACTCAGGTGTGTAGTGCCATTGAAATTCATGTATGGGTAGGAGCTGGTGGCCTGATATTAAATATATGATACTTAAGGTTAAGATTTTCTCATGGTTACTTTTAGTAAAAGTCACAGACGAGTTGCAGGTGATAAATAAAAATTCATGGAAGCCCCCTCCCGTCTGTGACTTTTACCTAAAATAATTAGGGTAGGGGCGAGGGGCAACAGGGGGATGACTGAAGCCCAGGGGCGGGAGAAGGAGAGCCTATGTCCTGCCGCAGGAGGAGGGAGGGGTCCAGCATCCACTACCGTGGCGGCTCAGTGCTCCAAGGCCCCCGCCACAATGGCAGTGGCTGGGAGTTGTGGTTCTCCCCATGGCAGCTCAGAGCTCCGGGGCCCCTGCTGGCTGACAGCTCTGGCCCTGCTGCCCTAGGGCCGAAGGGGAAAATGTCATGGAGGTCATAGAAAGTCACAGAATCTGTGACCTCCGTGACATAGTCTAATCCGTAATGATAGTGTTTGTGGGCAATGAACACATGGCTAAGGCTGAGCTCCAATTTCCCCTCCAACTTTCTTGTAACCTTCGCCGGCAAATTCTTTCTGACCAGATGTTTTCACTGCTTGGTATCATCAAAAAGAATCTTTATTTATTCATTTTTAGTTGAGTATAGTTGGGTCAATCCTTTTTTTAAATGGGAGAAAACTGTTTTCCCTTACTCTTAAAGTTGAAATATTGCGCTCTCACAGAGCTGAAGCTAAAAATCATGACGTGGCTGTATTTCATAGTCACTACTGGCAAAGCAAACACAACCTACGTTTGAAGACAATTAACTTATTATATTTGAACATATATTTTTCAGTCAAATAGCTCAATACTTTGTGTTCTATTTTTGTAGGAGCTTCCTTAATGAAGTGAGTTAAAATGTTGGGAAGACAGAATTCAGAAAACCGCAGGGTCTATTCAGTTAAGGTCTTTCTGTATAGGACAGAGTAAAGTTCTTTGGTGTAGGTTTGCCAAATGGTAAACCCATGATATAGGTTGCATGGAACTTTGGGAACAGATAAATCTGCCCTCTCTCCTTTATGTTTTCTCCCTAAAAGCACTTACTCTACTAATGCATTCACATTGTTAAAAGCTCAGCAATCTCAATGAGA
Organism: Mesoclemmys tuberculata; assembly: GCA_007922155.1. NCBI lineage: Eukaryota > Metazoa > Chordata > Testudines > Chelidae > Mesoclemmys > Mesoclemmys tuberculata. The sequence continues at coordinate 9,420,086 of ML675614.1, read as the reverse complement.
AGTTATGTCATCTAGTGATTAGTGGACAGGCCTGAATTTAGTTAATCAGAATTTGGTTCTAATCTTGACATGAAAACTACATCCTTTGGAAAGTCACTTATGCCAAAAATTTCAAACTTGGACACCTAAAGTTAGATATTCCAATACAGGCCTATAGCCTCATTCCAGCACAACTCTTAAGCACATGTTCAATGCTGTGACTTTTGGGCTGGAATCAACAAAAGGGAATTCTATTTTTTAAAACCAATTTCTTTGGCTTTAAAAAAACAGAAGCATTTCTATTGGTCTTAGGTTTTGCAATGGCTTAAAAAAATCCCATAAAATTTGGAGCCAGAATTGATCTGACATGTGTTAATTTAACAAGTAAATGTTGTTATAGATTTTCTCAGTTTTCAGAGAAAGTTCAGTGGTTTCCACTTCAAGAGAGAAGTTACTTTCCCCTCCTCCAATACAAAGCTCTTTTTTTTAGCCCATTACATTTCGGTGTTCAAAACAACAATGGCTTTCACTCTAGAATATGTCTTGGATAATACCTGGAACTTTCTCTCTTCCCATCCCTCCTTTTTCTAAAACAACAATCAAACACAAAGGATAATTTTCATTTGACTTGGTTTCCTTAAGCTTTTTTTCTACCTCACTTGAATTTCAGTGAACCCTTGGGTATGCACTGAAATCCAGATTTATGACTGCTGGTTAAAGAAACAGCTGATTTGAAACTAAATGCAGTTATCAATGAAAAATAGCAGACTTTAACTGGTAGTGACAGTTGCAACCATACATCCTGAAGGCTTCCCAGCATTAGAAAACATGCAATGCCACTTTCAGTTTTACCCTTAAAATGTACTTGTGAATGCAGGTAACCCTCCTGAGATCTCTACTCAATGGACCAATACTGTTACCAAGGTCACCTTTGCAGAGTTATATTTGCATCCAGCTGACGTTGATTCATGCTGCCAGATGGCTAAGGACAAAGCACAATCGTTCAACACAATGTGTGACCTACTTACATGCCTAACAATCTGCTGCTTAATACTAGTAAAAGCATGAAGGCTTTGATTAACATTTTAATTTTGTTTCTTAGGTAGCTCACATGTGGAATGTACTGTTTGCATGCTGGATGCATCTGCTCCAACAGGGCTAAGATCCAGGGTCTCTAACATGTTTCTAAAGCAGGAGGATAGGAGTGCCGGAAGCAGCTGAGAGGACAATGAAACTGAAATAAAAGCAGTCTCTGTGAGCAGTGAGCATGTGCATGAGGCAAATCATGGGCTGGAGAGGAGGAGGAGGAGGAGAAGAAAGCGGAGGGACCTGGCACTAAGCAGCAAAGCAGAGGAAGGTGCACTTTTATTCTCTCTCTCTTCCCTCTGCAGTGTTTGCAATGCAAATTCCGGAAATAAAAAGCACTGGCTGATATTTGTACTTATTAAAATTTTGTGAATCACAAACAGCACTTTAAAATGCCTAATTTTTCTCTCCATTGACTTTAATGGAGCTGTCTCCATAGCCTGGCAAGCATTGCGATAATCTTTCTAAGAAACAAGTTCAGTTGCCAGACAGGTGTCATCTAAGTCACCCAGCTCCAAAAAAGCCTTCCTCTCTTGTACCTTGTCAATTACTGTCAGCTGTAACCGCTGTTGTATTATTCCAATAAAGCCATTCAAGGAAGATATAGAACGTCATTTTGTGGGGAAGGGAAGATGATCTTAATTTATTTTTTCACCTAACATAAAGCTGGGTCTGGATCAATGATGACCGCTTTACTTTGGATACTTCCCACTAGTCCTGAGCTGTCCAGTGTACTGTCTGTTTATTTGCTCATTGAAAATGAGGAGTTCAGTGCAATCAAAGGGAGTCTAACTGAAATTAGACTGGTGGTTTAAAACCAAGGGTCTTATTCAATCCTCCCCAGGGAAAAGCTCATGGGAGAGGAGTTAAGATTCTTTGCATGGTCATCCTTGTGGAATTTCCAGGATGTTGTCTCGTAATGGCTGAGTGGGTAGGTGGAACTGCCTTTCAGATCCTAGAAATACCATAGATTCACAAAGGCATTCATAAAGGGTCTGATCCCGCTCCCGTTGACTTCAGTGGGGCCGGGATCAAGTTATAAAGGGTTGTTATTCTCTGCCTGGCAACTGTAGCTTTCCCTTTTCCACTATTTGCAGAGCTTCAGTAGAAGGCATGCTGCCATTGGTGGAGTCTATTGTGGGTGCACAGTAGCAGTGACAGAGTAAACTTCATAGGGGCTAACGCTGCATAAGCCAGTTACAAGAACAGCAACAAGACATTCCTTTTTCTAAAGTGGGGGGAGTCAGATACGGCTGATTGTATTTTATGCAACTCCCGGATGCTCATCAAATGGGTAACTAAGTCATAAAAAAGTCAACTAGCATTACTGCATTAAAACAGCTTCTGTACTGCTTTATACATTGAATTATCTTTCATGAATATATAAGGAACTCCTCTAGATAGGGTTAATACCCTAGGGAAAATGGAGAGCAAAAATGGAATTTACATCTCTTGCATGCTCTGTACACAGAGAGAAAGACAGATATAATGGGACTGATAATTCTGATGTGTAAAAACACTCCCTAGCCAGTATTTAAATATTCACTCTTCAAGCCTTTTAGATCTTTGAAAGGCGATCAGATGTCTCATGTGATCAGAACATTTATGTGCTCCATATTAATGATACACAGGAAATGCACAAGAGAATGTCAGTAAGCCTGGCCATAAAGTCATGACTTTCCAAATCTGTATTGTGAGTCCGGTTTCAGTAGCGTACAAAGATCATATAACCTGAGATGCTTTACACAAAATGAAATGACTCTTCCCAAATTAAATCCTACTGAGGGAAATGGATTCAGCTGCTCATGTAAAATCCACTCTCTCCTCTTATTTGGTAAAGGCAGAAAATTGACCCAAAATATATTGTGTTATTCAAGAGATGGATAAATCCTGTCTGACTACAACAAGTGCCTAGCAGTAGACTCCATGCAGTTCTTCTTGGTACGTAGGAGTGAGCAGGATTGTGTGTGCATCTCTGTGAGATGTGCTCAGCTTTGTGGGGGATCACTACATGACAGCATGGGGTTGAGGGTAGGGCATATTGGATTTTATGACCCTACTCAGAACCTCTCGTCCTACCTCCAGTAAGTAAGGAGGTGGTAAGGCTGTGGCAATGGAAGGACTCCGCCCCTCATCCCCCCCAGCAACCAGCTATGGGCTGAACTTCACTACAAAGTTAACTTGAGTTGCAAGTCATGGTAACTGGCCCAAGATCAGGTACAGGTTAAAATTCGAGTGAACACAACTTGCCAGCTGCTAACATGTCTATTCTGTAGTGTGGATGCAGGCTAGCAGCATTAGACTTCCAATATCTTCCTATAATCTCTCTTGTGTGCCCAGAAAAGACAGATATTCTTCCACAGTGGGAGAGAGTTCATAGACTATATAAGCTAATGACAGCACAAAGAACCAGAAGGTGTGCCCTTAGAAGTCTTAGCACCACATGTGAATGAATGCAGTGTCAGTGTGGATACAGCAACTCAGGTGTTATGCTGCATTTAACTAAGGGTAGCTTGTGTCCCCAATTTCCTGAAGAACCATGGGAGATGGTGGCCATTTTGAGTAGGGCAGCTTGTACAATGTAGGTTTTGCACAAGATTTCACTGAGTTTTAACCACATGGGAAGTTTAAAGGCTCTGCATTGTTTTGTTATTAAGATCATTTTGGACAAAAAGAATGTCTGACAGTGGGTGCTAGCTTCCTTAAGGGACGCACTTTAAAGTTAATTGTAACTAGTAAGTGTATTAACAGATTCTCAGATTAGTCATGCTATTAATCTATACTCAAAAATTAAATGCTATAATTTCGGGGAAGCTATATTGTGTTTTTCACACATAACAGAGTATGAATTCCTACTTTAAAAACAAAACTGAACTCGCCCTCAACTATGGAATGCCAAGTGCCTCCTAATTAGTGAGGTTTGCTGTGATTTTGTTTATACAGCATCACCATTATTTGAAACTAACATACTTGGTTAATTATAATGTTGTAGTTGTGTTGCTCCTATGATATTAGAGAAACAAAGGCACATGAGGTATCTTTTATTGGACCAAGTTCTGCCGGTGAAAGACAAGCTGAGAGCAGCAATGCCTAAATACGTTTAAAAATCTAGGCTTTAGGCAGTGGACAATCCTTTTAGAATATTTTGGCTTTAATGTATTGTTCAGTTATGGTATAGCAAATACCACAATACCAAATACCCCTTTTAATTCAGAAGGGCTTTTAATGTTTTAGACTCATACCTTGATATAACTTTCCTTCCCAAACAGCTGAAAAAAATAATGCTTGAAAGACTAATGAAATGTGTTACTCAACCCAAATTCATTTGCTTTATCTAAATAATCTGACTCAACCTTTGGTTGAATCAGAATTCATCTGATTTACAAAAATCCATCAGAAAAACAACAGCAGGTGTGGAGTAAGGGTTGCACAAAAAGGACAAACAGACTAAAATATCCCAGGGCAACAGTGCCCCTTTGTACTGCCAGTTAGGAACTGGCACCAAACTATAACAAGCACATTACAGAACGTGCTGCACTCCCATGTATCTGGCTGTACTGAGGTCTGGAAATTACAAAAGAGTGAAATATTACCTGCTTGTTGATATTTAATCAGGATCTAATTATGTTATAGAAACTACTCTTGAGAAACAATGCTGAAAGAATCACTAGTACGAAAGCCAGGCAAAGAAACAAAAGTCTCTTTACAGACACTTGTGATATATAGCAGTGTCCTAGTGATAAAAAATTCCAAAGGAAGAAAAGCTAGGGAGGCATGATTTCATCCACTTACAAAGTCCTTATGAACACAGAACTAAAATAACTTACAACCCCAAATTCTATGTTGGTTCTAACATTAGAAATATTGTAAAAAAATCAAAATGGCTAATACTGAACATTCAACATAATTTTGCATATAAGTATCTAGAAATGATTATTTGAAACATTTTCAAAAGTGTATCAGTCATATAGGGCTTTTCAAAATAAGAATTAAGCTTAAAATCTTATTTTCTTATCTGTTCCGTTATTACAAAGTAAGACAAAACATTACAAGAAAATATTCATTTATCATTAGGTATATACTTAACTATAAATTCTTCATGTGTTTTTTATAATCTGTGTACCACAAATTTAGAATTATGTGTTAAAAGTTAATGCCAAATTCTCAAACTAAATGAGTACGATTATTCCAAGTCTAAAAGCCCCTAAAAGATTATTCTAAAAGCATGACCAGTAGTTTAGATTTTTCCTAAGAATTAGAGTAAAATACCAAATATAGCACCTACATGTTTCACATATTCCAGTAATATCACATATGTTAAATAATACTTTTACAAAATAGAGAGCAATCATATCGCCCCTCAGCCTTTTTTTGGTTAGTCTAAACAAGCCAAGGTCTTTGAGGCTCCTCTCATGGGTAGGTTTTCCATTCCTCGGATCATCCTAGTAGCTCTTTTCTACATCTGTTCCAATTTGAATTCTTTTTTCTTAAACTTTGGAGACCAGAATTGCACAAAGTATTCCAGACGAGGTCTCACCACTGCCTTGTACAACAGTACTAACACTTTCCTTTCTCTACTGGAAATACCTTGCCTGATTCATCCTAAAATTGTATTAGCTGTTTTCACCGGCACATCACACTGGTGGCTTATAGTCCTCCTGGGATCAACCAATACACCCAGGTCTTTCTCACTTCCAACTGATAAATCCCCAGTTTATGGCAAAAATTCTTGTTAGTGCCTCAGTACCTGAATTTGCACTATTAAATTTCATTTCATTTCTATTACTCCAGTTTTTAAGGTCATCCAGATCTTCATCCAGTCCTCTTCCATTTTGGCAATACCTCCCAACTTTGTTTCATCTGCAAATTTTATTAGCACACTCCCACTTTTTTTTTTTTTGCAAGATCATTAACAAAAATCTTAAATAAGATTGATCCTAAAATGGATCCCTGAGGATCCACTAGTAAACTCCCTCCAGTCTGACAGTTTCAGCATGACCTGTTGTAGTCTCCACTTTAACCAGTTCCTTATACACCTTTCAATTCTCATATTAATCCCCATCTTCTCCAATTTACCTAATAATATCCCACGTGGAACTGTATCAAATGCTTTACTGCAATCTATTATACTGCATTTCCTTTGTCTAAAAAATCAGTTATTTTCTCAAAGAAAAATCAGGTTGGTCTGACACAATCTACCATATTGTATTTTATCCCAATTATTGTTTACCTCTATATCTTTAACTACTTTCTCTTTCAAAATTTGTTCTAAGCCTTTGCATACAATTAAGGTCAAACTAAGAGGCCTGTAGCTTCTTGGATCATTTTCCCCCTTTCTTAAAAATAGCTATGTTAGCAATTCTCTAGTCATAGGAGATTCATTAAAATTCCTTGCTATTGGGCTTGCAATTTCATTTGCCTGTTTCTTATATATTTTTGGATGGCCATTATCTAGTCCCACTGATTTAGTTGCATTAAGCTGTTTGAGTTTGATTTCCACCTTGGATGTGATAATTTCTACTACAGTGGTATTTATTTCATTAAAAATATTAAAGAGGTCTCTATTCATAACTAAATCGGATCCTGCAGGTCTGTAGCACACACTAAGCACTATCATAGGACAGCCTCTGGTAGTTTTCTTCCCCAAAATGAATTTGACCCAAACAGACAGTTTTATGCAGTCCTTTACTTCTAATTTCTTTGGTCTACCTCCTCATTAATATGCAATGCTATTCCTCCACCTTTATTTCTGTCTTTCCTGAAGAGCACATACCCTTCAATAGCTGTACTCCAGTCAGAATTACTATTCCACCACATTTCTGTTATCTCTATATCTGATTTCACTGTCTGCTCCAGTAATTCTAGTTCCTTCAGATCTAGTACCCAGGCTCCTTGCTTTGGTGTACAGCCATCTTAATTGTTTCTGCTTCCCTTCACCCAGATCCCTCACCCAATTAGGTCCAACCACTCTACTGCCAGTACCGCCTTCTTTACTGCTAGCACTATTTTTCCTATTAATGGCCTTGTTCCTATCCACTATTGTTGCTTTCTCCATTGCTATATTCTCTCTATTTTGATTTTCCTCCCAGTCAATATTAGAATTAGGCATGGAGGTTATACGATTATCTCCCAACCATTACAGACTTCCTACTTTAAAGATCTTTTAATCAATTTTGCTAACCTCCATCCCAGAACGCTACATCCTTCCCTACTCAGGTGGAGTCCATCCCAAGAGAATACTCCTATGTCCATGAATGGCTTCCAGTGGTTGGACATCTTTGTAACACCACTGCCTGAGCCATTTGTTGATCTTCATAATTTTGTCTTGCCTTCATTCTCCTTGTCTAAGAACAAGTAGATTCCCAGTGCAGATCAACTGAGCTTCCATTTCTTTAAGCATCTTCTCCAGCCTGGCATAGTCTCCTTTGATGCATTCCAGTGAGAATCTAGCAGAATAGTTTGCTCCCACATGACGGACAATCAGTGGATTCCTTCCCGCTCCCAATAAGTTCCTCTTCAGCCTCTGGTCCACATCCTATATCTTAGTTCCCGGCAGAGAGTGCACCCTTCTGTTCTTTAGATCAGCTCTGGTGACAGACTTGTCTTTCTTAGTAGGGAGTCACTATTCATTTAAACCTGCCTCTTCCTGGTGTTAATGTGATTTTTTTCTAGCCTTCCTCCTGTTCTTTCTGGCTGCAAGTCATCTCATCTTTGTTCTCTCTTACAATTTTCTCCAAGTAATCCTCTATCCTACTAGGACTCTGAACTTTGGCAATTTACATTGACTCTTCCCCTCTTCTTGTAGAACTAGCTGCTCTTCTTGTCTTCCTTGCTCTCCCACCTTCTGGTACTGCCTGCTATGCCCCTTCTTCATTTTCCAACTCAGCAAACCTGTTCCTGAGCTCTGTTTCTCTTCCACTAGCTGGTCTTTTCCTTTGCCTGGTTCTCGTAATCACATGGCCTTTTTCTTCACCCATCAGTCTATCCTCAAAGTTCTCCAGTCCAGCTTGCATCTGTGAGTCTCGACTTTTCCCTTCAGCCTCCTCTTGCTTTCCCTCCATTATCTGCTCAAATCCTCTTCGAAACTCAACCATAATTTCCACCTGCATCACCAAGCTTCAGATCTTCTCTTCCATCAGCTCTAACAGGCAGCACTTCAAACAAATGAAGCTCTTTTTGGGTACCCACTCCAGGATAATGTACATCCCATAGCTTCTCCTCCATTCCTTGGGTCACTACTACTATTGCCTCTGTATCGGTCATAGCCTTCCTGCCTAAGCTCCTGCCAAGGAAAATAAAAAAACAAAGAACCCTCCCACCCACCCCCACAACAAATACAGAACACCATGCATGTCCTCCCCCAAATTCCCACTCAAACTCCTGTTTTAGAACATTCTAGCCTCCTCCCCCTCCCTTGGCTACCTTAATACTGAACTTGGGCCAGTTGTCTGTGCTAAGCCTGAATACATCACCTACTCTTCTCCTTTAATTCTGTGGGCAAGAGAGAATGAGGTACAATCTGCGAAGCCTCCTACCTCCTTGTGGGAACATGTTCAGAATTCAGATTCATAGATTCCAAAGCCAGAAAAGACCACTGGGATCATCTAGTCAGACATTCTGCATAACACATGCCACAGAACTTCTCCAAAATAATTCCTGCTTGAACTAGAGCATAATCTTTAGAAAAACATTCACTGAGGAGGAGGTGTCTGCAGTCAGAGAGGTTGAAGGCAATATAGCAAGTCCAGGCCAGAAACTGATGTGCCGAAGTTCCACATTAAGGAAAACAAGGCAGGGAGCAACAAGGGGAAGGGAAGAAAACAAATAAGGAAACCATGGTGGAAAGGGGAAGCCAGGAGAGAGAAGGTGCTAAATGTGTTGATGACTGATAGTAACAAACCCATATTTCAATATAATTCAGCCAGAACACTCAGAAAATCCCCAGGAACTAAGATATCAGGTTAATCTAATAAACAGAGAAGCACACAAAAGAGCCTTATTAGTTTCAATTAGCTAACTGGAAAAGGACAGGACTGGAAGGGAAAGCCGATTTGTGTTCAAGCAGCTAAAATGGCCTTTACAAGGTACATTTTTTGGTTTTTATTTTTTAAATTAAAAGATACTATTAAACAATACAGTTTGTACATCTGAGAGATACACAGACATTGCATTGTGGGAAGAGATATCCATATGACAAAATCTGAATGCATGTGGGAAGTGGATTGATCATGCACCTTTGATGCCCTCCTGTCAGCTCTCCCACAAATCCATTTTCTTAGGACTAAGTCTAACATTGTTGAAAAGGCTACGGTCCTTAGAAGTAGATGGAAATGGCTGGGCAATTGTTCCTGCATTCCAAAGATCTCTCATTTAGGGTCAATAGTTACTTTAGCTTTATGCTTGGGTAACAGAGAACAGAATTTGGCTGATAGCTACTTGGCTGCGGACCCTGGCCCCCTTTAGAAGTACTCTATCTGTTTTAGGTACTTATCTGGTCCCCATTCCTGTAGTATCTGAGTGCCTCACGATCTTTAATATAGTTATCCTGACACATCCCTGTGAAGTAGGGTGTCATTTTACAGATGGGGAACTGAGGCAAAAAAGGACTGAATAACTTGCCCAAAGTCATACAGGAAGTCTGTGACAGAGCAGAAAATTGAATAAGGGTGTACTGAATCCCAGGGCTTATCTTTCCTTCCAAAAAATAATTTTCCACTTCCACTACCAGGTTTCTCCATGATTTTAATCCAGGACCTCCGGAACTCTACCTCAGGCATATTTCAAACCAGCCTTATTAGCTAAATTCCACATTCATCACCAATTGATGGCGTGTGGCTATTCATTGTGAAACAGGTTTACAATTTAGGGATCATATATTACCCAAGGCTGCTACTCAGACCGCAGCTGTGTGGACCATGGCTTTCCCTCTGTGCTTTGTAAGGAAGTGAGGCTTGGGTTTCAGACATGTACTTTACTAAATTTATCTATGTCTTTGTCTTTTTAAGATTAGGCTACAGGAGTGTGCTCTTCTTGGGGCTACACATCGAGACCATTCAGAAGCTGAAGATAGTTTAGAACCTGACACACATTTATTAAGCATACACCAGTGACCAATGAGCTATGCTAGCTGTCAAGTGGAGTTCAAGGTAAGGCCACTGATCTGTAAAGCCTTATGTAGTGTGGGCTTCAGTCTGAGTTACCTAAAACTATCACATTATACAGCTTGATCTAATTAATGCCTTCTGAAACTCTAGTCAAGACAAAGCTATTGATCTTTAGTAAGTGATAAACTGGACAAATTAAAACCTAGGTTCCCAGCTAAGCTTTAACTCAACCCATTTAGCATGTGCTTAAATGCAATTGCTGGGTCTTGTCAAATGTTCTAGAAGGTGTTAGGTAGATCAATCTGGGTAATTTCATCTATCACACCTTTAAATCCTCACCTAGAAAAGGCCTGAGAGACCACCCCTCTCCTCATGCCTTTCCGCTGCAGTTGTGGTTAGTGAACACAGACTCCTTCAATATAGAGGGCCCATTGACTCTGGAATGTGCTCTTCCACTGAGCCTGCAACAGTTTGGATTTGTTACTGTCTAGACATGCTCAAAGCTAATCATTTTTTCCCTTCAGGTATCTGAGGGGAGAAGTAAACAGGTTTATTTACTGAACAAGAGATAATTAAGTACTGGGAATAGTGACTGTAGGGATTGTGATAGTGAGAGTTTTAATTGACTAATGTCATTTTCTGATTGTGAATTTTTAATCTTTCTAAGGGGTGCCCAAGGCCTGACATGAGCACTTCTATTATCTCTTTCAAAATTAATCTAAATAAATAAATTGACTAGTGGGCAGAGTGCTGGCGAAGTACCCAAAGGCGCAAGGTGAATGCAATTCACCACATAGTTCTACAAGTTATCACATCAACAGCATCTCCACACACCGGGCACCTGTATGTGTTTATACATCCGTGTGCATATGTACCAATACATACATAAGTGTATGTGTACATATACACACATGAACACGTGTATGCACGTACACAGAATAACAGTACCTATGATATTTTTTCATACTCTTTCTTCCAGGCACTAAACAGAGGGGTTACCATGGCTACAGATAGCCAGCCGCATGACTCATCGGCAGTGCTTCAGCTATTAATGTTTAGAAGACACGAGTTGCAAGCAATTTGAATTTTATTGTAGTGGATTAAAACTCACACCCACAAATCACAAATGGATAGTTCATTCTGCTCATTCACGTAACAGCTGCTCTGGAGCTCACTCTGCTAAAACTAAAGAGTCATTCACTGGGGAATTCACAAGGATTTCTATTGTGTTTAGGCTATACACAGTCTTGGTAATTTCTCCCTGCCTCCAAACCTGTTGTGTTGTGAATCGCGGTATAAATGTCCATCAAATGCATGCTAATGTTTTGTCAGCGTGTTTTACTGAAGGATATCTTTATCAGTTCTGTTCATTCATTTTCATCTGGTACGTGTATCCAAGTCATGTAAATAAATGACATTTTTAAACGGGGGAAAAGAGAGAAAGGGCCAGTTTACTGCATCACTGAAATTTGCTCTGCTGTTTTTGCCTCTTAATTAAGATTAGTTTCTGTTGCTAAGCGGAGTTTACTAGGTTTCCCTTATTTATAAGACAAGTGTATTTGTTCACTGACGCCATGGTGTTACTGCCCGTCTGCTTTCACCTTTGCTTTAAGGAAGGAATGAGGGAAACAAAACAAAACCTATAATATTATTAGACATAGTCTTTTTCTCTGAGTTGTGACAATAAAGGTCCATGCCTTTGAATATAATCAACCTTGCTGTAGCTCATTTGCAATTAATATTCTTGCCTTTAGTTACCAGGTCCCATTGCCAATCTGTCCGGCATATGACCAGCAACAGAAAGCCTGCAAAGTAGACTGTACAAAATGGATAAAGAAAAACAAATATTGTCTATTTTAATTCAGAAAAAGAAACCTGCAAGACTTTCTGGTAGCAGCTGGGATTTTTGGACACTGAGGATTTAGTGTCTTAATGATTGGCAGAAGGGTCTTAGACCACCATGAAATACAATATGAAATTACATTTAAGCTCTAATTGGCAATTTCTTTTATCAGCATGACATCCAAGCCTATTGAGCAGAGCTTCCAAACCCCCTGTTGTCACAAATGCTCTGTTGTACAGGCCCACCTTTCACATGTATTTGACACACATTCCATGAGTGCTTTTCCTTATATAAACACTATCACACACACCCTGAACAAAAGACAGCAATTATTATCACAAGGACTCAGCAGTCCACAAATAAAGCACCATCAAATTTCAAAGCAAGTCTCTGCCCATTTTCTCCTCTTGTAAACTTGACTATAAGAGCAAAACATCACCAATCAAAATTTAAGCAGGAATAAGAATGTACAGCAGAGCATGTTCACCAAAGTGCATAAACTAAATTAAAACTAAAGGCAGGGTAAAGCCCAAGTTGGTCAAGGCTCACAGTCCTCCGAACAAAGAAAGCAAGATTGGCTGTATTATATCTTTCGTTAGCTTTTGTTTGGGGTAGTCTTCATTTAGTACAATTTTTATGTTATTGCAGTGTGTTCCGATCCATCTAATCTATCTATCGATCGTTAAGCTACAATCTATATTGCCATGGAAATACTTATACCCTAGATTTTGATTTTACAGAACTGCCAGATTTACAAAATCCCATATTTCCAATTCTTTCCTCTTCTTTTGAGGCCTGATCCTGTGGACTTAAGCACATGCCTAAAGGAACTACTTACATGCATGTGCTTAAGTTTCTGCAAGATTAGGGATTTGATTTATCTATTAGTTGATAGCGGTGGATTATATGGTACTATTATATTTATTTTTTCTATTTCACTTCTATTTTGATCTTTTAGACAAGGTGACTGTAATAAATATCAATATTTATTAAAAACTATGGCCATTAGTTTTGTGGTTTCTAACCAGTCACCATATTGTGCTCCAGCCCTTGTTTTACATCACAGCAGCAGTTAAATAACAAATATGGTAATTCTGATGCACAGAGATGGATACAGCAAAGAGTTCTGTATAGTTGCAAGGTTCCGTCTTTATGGAGCTCATTCCTGGATCTGGGCCATGCTTTGAGATTATAAAGTGCTGTACAAACTGTGGTACGTATTTTTGGCGGTAATAAACACTATGTTAATAAATACTAGGTTCCTGGTCCAAGCTCCACAATGGGGGAGGGGAAAAGTCAACCGTTTTGGAACAAAAGACAAAATTAGGGAGGGAAATTATTTTCAAATTTCAAAGAGGCATGTTATAAACCATGAAAAGTTAACAGTGAATATTAAAAACTATTCAAACATTCTCTGTTAGGGGCCTTCCAATAATTTTTCTTTGGTATGCAAAAGTAATCCCACAGTTGTTTTTCCTCTCATGAGGCTTTCCTTCTGGGGTTTAAACATTAATGTGATCTAATTCAATAATTGGAAGCTTTTGTAAACATTCTGTCATAAATCTCTTCCTACTCATAATCATGTTGTCACCGAATTGCTACGTTCCAGCATCCCCTGGTGGCCTCAGGGCAGCCCCTCGCCTCAGTTTTTCCTCTTGGTTCCCTAAATAAACTTCACACAGGATTTTTTGTGGACAAAAATATGCCTCCTTGGGGTCTGAGTTTACTCATTTAAAAATAAACTCCATATAAAACATGAAGGCCCAAATTAAAATCCAGCTAAAAGCTACAAAAAGCAAAAGTTTCTCTTCCTACTCCATGGCCTTCCTGCCTGGGGCCTTTCCTTCTTTGGCAAGACCACTCCCATGCCCAACCTGGCTACAGTCGCAGTCTCAACTCCAAAGAAACTCTGCTGTAGTCTACTCTCTCCTTGCAATTTCAGATTTCCCGAAGAATCTCCCACTCACTGCACCCTCCTGCTGCTCTTTATAGGAGAATCTTCTGGCCCAGGCCCAGTGATCAGAGTTGGCTGGTCCCTAGGCCTCCAGCCCTTGTGGGACAAGCTATCCTGCTATACACATCAACTCATTTCCATCATATTCAGCTCTCCTTTCTCCAGAAGTAGATGCATTCACTTCCATGTAGTACATCACAAATGGTTCTTTCAGATTAGACCTCAGAATAGCTACTTTGGGTGAACACTGAACATTCCACAGAACGTTTTTGGGCACCCAAGGGTTTGCCCCTGAATTTCAATGCTGGAATGATAACTATACATAAGAAGCTTCTAAGGTGCTTTGAGATTCTGTAGCATAAGTGTGAGATATCTTTATAGCATTATCCTGTATACTCCACATAGGTATTAAATAGGCTATGTTTCTTGTCCTGGGATCGTCTTAGCAATGTACAACCCCTAATCATATTGCCTAAAGAAAGAGTCTTGTGTTTGTGCAACATCCCTAGGATGTTATCTATTCTTGGAATGGGCCTTAGCAGGAAGAAGGTATACATCCACCTTCATGTCTCCTTCCTAGTCTGGTTTTCACTTTAGTGTAGGGCAAGGTGAGTTTTATCATCTTCGCATTTCTCTGTCAGGGAGATGATAGTCTTGGGAACAGTTAAACACACACTCATGTCAAAATTAATAATTGCTTTATATACCTTTAACAAATCATTTATTAGCACGTTGTTATTATTGGCATTTGCTATGCCCACCACTGTGAGAAAACATAGCCTAAGAACTTAAGTCCAGTAAGAAGAATCAGCGATTATCAAAGGACACTTTTTTGTATCTAACTGCATAAGTCTAAATAGAAGAATGTTTGCTGTATTATCCCTTCCAGCCAGTGGGGCTGATTCGTGTCCTGAGAAGTATTCCCCATACTTCTCACATTAGTATGCAGACATCTAAGATATTGATTTTATTTCCTCCATACATTCTCTTGTCTCTCCCTTATCCCTGCTATAATGGCTCATGCTCCGCCCAGATTCTGATCCTCCTCCCAGGTCCCCATGTTTTGACTTACCTGTGGGCATATGCAGCTCTGTGCTGTCTCCGTTGAAATACCTGGTGTAGGGGGCAGGGCTGGATGCATGTAGGAGGATCAGAAAGGGAACTCTCCACAGTACTATAATAGAGTTCTGCTCTGGTTGAAACGGGGGCTGTGTTGGTCCAAATTCAGATGGTGCAAAGCTGTTTAGTCACCTTTGACCATCGATGTTTCGAGCCATGGACTTAACACTACTGCTGAACATTCTCACCTCACTCAGAAACCTCAGCGTACCCATTATTACAGAGACGATCTTCAGGTTTTGACTCAGAACATTATTTTTTTTCAGTTTAGAACAGGAGAAGTGAAAATGCTTAAGACAGACAGCGACACACTGGCATGGGCTCAGACATATGCTAAGCAGCTGTTTGAGGGGGATGGAGGAGCTAGGACACTTGTCTAACTTGTCTAGCCCTTACAAAACAAAACAAAAAAATCAAGTTTAATTTTGTTCAGGAGGAGGGTTGTGACGGTTTTGTTCTGAGAACTGGTTTGCCTGTGCCCATTAGCATTTTTCATTGCTTTTTTCCCCACAGGGCTGGTTCCTTACTTTCTTACCAAGAAAAATCTCACTAACCTTCACAAATCAAACTTTTCAACCATATGAAACATACTCTGGACCACATGCTGCTCTCAGTCTCACCAGTGTTTTTATTCAGGAGTGATTCAACCAAAATAAAAAGAGTCGCTCATGATTTACGCTGGTGTAAAATGAAAAAAAAAATTGGACTTTTAATTCCTTTAAGATCAATTCCTTACAGCTCTCAAAAAAATTGGATTTTCTCTGGCACCTCATACAAGGAAAATTAATACATGTGTGAAAAATAATGTCCTCTGCTGAACAAAACCAGTTTTCTTAAAATTTTTCCTCCCTATTTTTTCATTAAAAAATTACTTATGTTTTCTCTCTTTCTACAAAGGGTTGGTTACATCTTTATTAAAAATAAAGTGGCAAGTCATTAAAATAAAAGTAGCAGCATTTTGCAAACTGCTGTTGGAAATTCAATGGAGGCGTTTGGGCTGTTTGATTTGAAAGCTAGAATTCCTAAGTGACACATGTATGTACAGCATCATCATGAAAAAAGATTTAATTAACCTACTAAACCTCACTTCAGATTGTTACATGCATCATTTGTGACCCGTTATCCATCTTTAGAACCGTAATGTATATTCTGCTGAAAAAATAAAAGTTATTAAAAGAGGGGATCTATCTGAATCAAAAACTGGAGTGAAAACTGGAGCTGCCTTATTGCACTTGCGGAAGCCTCTCTGTTTTGTGACGGAGGCCGAAGACTAAGGGCAGGATTCCGATCCCACATTGGTGATGATTTGGAATCATTCCACTGAAGTCAATGGAGCAAAACTGGTGTGAGATCAAGCTTAGCCTGTCTAATGACCACAACACATAGTAGTAAGTCTGAGATGTACTTTTCAGGCTTACTACACCCTGCAAATTCTGTAATTTGGAAATGAAAAAAAAAGACATTCCAAGATCACTGTAGCTAGAGAAAACCTAAGATTTTTACCCAAATGTAACATAAAACTACATACAAACATCGGAGCTGAGATACTCAAAAGCACCTAGAGGATCTGGATGTTCCTTCTGTTAGGGCTTGATCCTGTGCGTGGCTGAGTACTCTGCACATGTAAGCACATGATTTGCTTTAAGCATGTGAGTAATCCCAATGAAAATCAATGGGACTATTCACGTGCTTACAGTTAAGCATGTGCTTAAATGCGTTGCTGGATTGAGAACAGAGTGCTCAGTACCTTGTGGGAGCAAACCCTGAGGTGGCTTTGAAAATCTCAGTCCTGGGAAATTTCTTTTTGTAAAAATATTCTTTTAAAAGGTTTGCAGTTCATTGAGACAGAGTAAATGTCATGCATGTCTCTGTGCTACTGCCTCTTTAAGAAGGCACAGAGACTTAACTCATATGACTCTGATGGATTTACAAGCCTACAAAAATGAAGCTGAACAGTGAAAAAACCAGTACATTATTTAAACTCTCATTATTCCTTCTCTGTTTTACTGCTAGGCATTGCTTTAACTCATGTAGCTTAAAAGCTGCATGTTCAAGCAAAATTTCTTTTTTTAAATCTGGAGAGCTTAAAATTGTATCCATGGCACAGAAAAGACTATTTGCTTCCAGGAGCTCAACACAGGGGGAATTATGATGGGCAATGCATTAAGAACACCACTTCCTCCATGCCAATATGAGTCTATGGTACCCAAGGTCTTCATGACGCCCTGTAAACTCAAATAATCTTTTTTGCAAAGCTCTATCCCTGATATTTTTGAGTGATCTCATACAGTGGAACTTGAATGGGTCTAACAGGAGTTGGACAGAAGTGTGTCTAACCTAGCAAGTCCTGAAAGAAGGTTTGACTTTTTACTAAGCCACTGAGTAGAGAAAATGGGGTATGGTTTTATACAATGTGCAGTGACCTGAAAACATGTTGGAAGAGCTATCAAACTTCCTGGGAATTGCTTTCTTCCCACTGAATTGATTTAAAGTAGCAATTCTGTGCTATGAGAATTGATAAGGACAAATCTAATGTAATTTCAAAAGTTCTGTGAATCATATGTACTGTACATTGATTATTCTTAAAAATTAGAGACAGAATCTTGCGGACCTTACTTTCATGAACAGACCTATTTAATTCATTTACATTACTTGCCTGAGTAAAATGAATGATTTGAAACAAAAAAAGGGGAATTGTACAACCAAATTGCCGTGTACAAAAAAGATATTTTAAGATCTTCTGTGACTACAGGATCATTCTCCCTTAACTGCTTTCAAATAATTGAGTACCGTGCATGACAGGGGGAAGACAACATCCATTGTTTTTGCAAGGCATTGTTTCAACAGGCTGAAGACACTGGACTTACAGGAGAATTATTATTTTAGAGGTGGAGGGGCTCATTAATTTGCTCTGGAGCTCCTTGAAAACATGTCATTTTAAGTCCCCATAAATTTTTCAGACACAGCCCTGGTATAAATTATTGATTAAGTATAGCAATGTACACACACACAAAGTACAATTAATAATGCATAGAAAACTGTGAGATAATAAGCTTGTATTTTAAAATTAATTTTGCATACATCAGATTCTGATACTTGCCTCTGTTTACACACAATTTTAAATTAAAAGTGCATTTGCTGTTTCGCTGTTTTCTGAGGAAAAAATCATAAATGCATAGGTCAAAGCCATGTAATGCTATTTAACAAGACACCTTAGGCCATCTCCCTCTCCTCTGATTTATGCAAAATGAGCCTAAGCTGGGGAACCATGAACACGGAAGATTTACATCCTCCTTGCAGTGCTGCTTTTTTTCACCTCCAGGCACTAAGGACAAGATCCAGTTACCAACAGATGTCAGTGGAAGGATTCCAGTCAACTTCAATGGCAGCTGGATCAGGCTTTAAAGCACAGGAGTCTCTACCATTGTGCTGCCATTGGACTTGGTCTGGTAGCATGGCAAATGTGACTCCTACAATGGTGGTGATAGTGGCTCAAAGAGCTCATAGGCCACATTAAAGTGATTTGGGGCATCTTTATCTTGCACAGGAAAAATGCTTGGCTCTTACAGAGTGACTCGTGCCATGCACAGTGGCTGCTCTCAGACTCCCTACCCGTCCATGGATGAACTATGGTGTGTCATGAGAAAACACTGCTTAGCTGCATTTGGTTTACAAGGTTTGCTAATGCTTGGTCCTGCCATAAGTACAGGGGACCGAAGCAGAAAACCGCGTGAGGTTCCTTCCAGTCCTACGATTCTATGATTTTTCCACTATATAGCTTCCCCAGGCCCTTTTCTACATAACCTATGGCCATCCACATACCTCCTAATTAAAAGGGATATAGAACCCACTCTTTGCATTGTTCCATTAGCTTTTGGGGTAACTGCTATGGATGAAAAAGAAAAAGGAAGAAAGGATGTGACGGTATTAGATTGGGCATCTGGAGGTCTATCCTTGGCCTTGACACAGACGTTCCATCTGACCTTGGGCAGGTCACTTACTGTTGCTGTGCCACAGGATTTTCCATCTGTAAATACCAACAACACTGACCTACTTATGGGAGGCTGAACTAGTTAATGTTTTCGAATCCCTGGAGGTCTTTGAAGGGGAAGGCACTACAGAAGTGTAACGTATGATTAATAATAATGTGCCCTACTGGCTTGAACTAAAAATCACGAAGTGTAACGGGATCGATTCTGTCCCTATGAACCTCCAGGGCAAAACTCTCATCGACACCAATGACAGGAGGTGCAGGGTCCATGTACGGTAGCAATCAATTTTCATGAAAAAAGAATTACTTCCTTGCCCTCTCTCATGTGAATTGATGCAATGCAATGCAATGGGAGAGGAGGGGATGGAAATGCCCTTAATTCGGGTATAAAGGGATGTACAGATTATCTCATGCAAAGAAACGGAGATAAAATGAACATGCCATCCTCCAGTCCCTCGGGTGTACTTCGATATCACAGTGCCACACGTGCACTGCAGTAAGCAGCGCCCTGCATGGACCGAATTCCACACTGAGTTGTAATGAGCTGTGTTCCTATGTAGCCTTCAAGAATTTACAAGGGAGGTGACTGAAGGGGAAGAAGAGAGGGGCAGATGAAGGCTTAATATAAATGTATGAAATGAGAAGAGAAGACAAGGAATGAGAATGGGGAGGAAAAAAAGAGGGGATGATGAATATGAAGTGAACAAAAGAAAGCAAAAAGGAGAGCAAGTGGAGGAAAGAGCAGGCAGAAAGGAGCCAAAAGATATAATGGGTTTGATAGGAAATGGTGCTGTCAGGAAGAAGACAATGGAGGGAATTATTACACAGGAGTCAGGCAAACCTCCCTCAATCATTGTAACTAATCAAAATCCCTACCTTTCTTTCAGTGGTCAATGTCTGATGCTCAAGAGGACGACATCAATTAGAAACCCTCCTATATTCTAATGGCTACATGGCTTTCAATTTATGAAATTGGAGGAGTGCAGCCATTGAACGAGTTCTCTCTGATGTGCATTCTCTAACATAACAGTCAAGGGAGAGGGCAAACAAGGAAGCCGAAGGCCAGGGTATTTACTGTTCCACACATGATCATGTAGTCTTTGAATTAACAAGGTGACATTGTCTTTTTCCTGAAGCTCTCTCCCATATTAGGTTGCTGGAAATGTTTGGCATGTCCTCATGCACATAGATATTAGAAAAATATCCATGAGATAATTCAATTTCTAGTCTCTGCAAGACCAGAGTATTTCATTATACAGATACAATGTGAAATTTTGGTTCCACTGAAGCAAGACTTTCACTGACTTCAAGGGGAACATAGTAGTCAGAGGGACCGCTCCCATCCCTGTCTGCTGACAGCATCCATTCAAGAGTCGAACAAGAGCAGATGGGAAGTTCAAGCTATTTTCGACTATAAGCCAAGCAGTTGAAAACCTACAATGTAGTCCTGTGTCTCGACCTTATTTAGGGGAAGAAACCTGCACTGATTTATACTTTGTGTAATTCTGCTGACTTCAGTGCGGTGTTTAAAGTGGTGAACTTTGTCCCTTAGTCTAGAAAAATCATCTTTTAAAATCCTAAAGGCCTTTATCTGTGGCATACCTTTCTACAGGATTTTTTCATTTTTTTGAAAGATATGATATAAAATCTCAGCAATTTAGGGGAAAAGCTCTGTCCAGTTTTCAAGAGAATTTACAATACAGGAAATTACAAACTTACACTTCAAAACATATCAGAACAACCGTGCCCTGTTGCAAATGTAATGGCTAAGATTGCAACCATCTTCTTGCCTATGACTGGGCTCTGCATGGAAAGTCATAATACAACAAGTTTTGTGAGTCACTGCTAAGTAACCAAGTTAAAGAGATGACATTACTGCCAGGGGTACTCAGAAAAGGATTGTTAACCCCTAAACATATTAGACTGTTTTGGGACTGATCCTGTCTTTCTTCTGTACCCATAAACTCCCAGGGATTTATATTAACATCAGTTTTGGTGGGAGCTTTGGATGCACAAATAATTCAGGTCTAAGTACGCAGAGAACTACCTCTGGAAGGGCTGCAAAGAATGTATTTGTGTTCACGCCTTTCAACCACCTGTAACTGGGGAAACTTTTGATCTACTACATTAATGCCCTGCGAATAAGGGAGCTCAGCTTTGAATACAAAGCAAAAAAAACCCCAACTATTGATAAAATGAATGGCTGTTTTGCGCTAGATCCTTTGGCCCAAATAAGAGCTATATTACACACAGTCCAGAATTAATTTCCATTATGTGGGAAGGGGAAGGATGCAGATCCCTTGGTGAACTATTGAGCACAACATTATGCAGGGTGTCAAGGCAGGGCCCTGAAAGGGGAGGCTCAAGGCATTGCCAGTGGGTCACTGACTACAGAGAGGATCTAGCAGAAACCCTTTTAAAGGGGTTGGGTAAGGGTTGCAGAGTTGCACTGGGCACTGCCCTGAGGTTGTGGATGTGAATGTGTGGGGGAGCATTCTGGCCCTTCCCTGCCTGCCCGCGACCCCTCTCTTTGCATGCAACTCATATACCCATGGTAGGGCGTGAGTCCGGAGTTCAGATCTGCTACTGCTTTACTAAAAAAACAGTACAGTAGGAGCCTAGAGATTAAAAAAAGAAGGAAAGAAGCTAATGAAGAGTTTGTATAAACAAGCTTATCCAATGACAGCATTAAAATTACTGGCAGGGAGTTGGTTTTGCATTATATTTGCGCATTTAAATTCCAGTCATTTAAAAAAATTCGTAAGATTCCTAAAGGGAAGCTGATGATTAAACACAAAAAGGAAGTAGTTTGAACATTAAAGGAACAGGATATATTCTGATCCCTGACACCAAGGCATTTAAGCAAACTGTTATTAATTATTATTACTGTTATTGTTACAACTTTCGATAGAGTTGATTTTCAAAATCAAAGTAGAAAATTACATGAACGAAAATATGAAATTTTTAGAAATGTACGAAGCGTATCATTTATCTACTATTAGCTGTTAAAACATTTACCTGATTTATTCTTTTGATATTTCACACACAAATGGGAGAACAACACTGATTAACTACTGTCAAAATTAAAATTCCTTATTACTGTCAATTTAACTCTATACAAGCATTGAAACATTAGGCTGTAGAAAAGACAAGAAATTAAAATTGAAGCCTGTAACATATTGGGTCTAATATAGGAAAGATGAAAGCAGATATGACTACAATGGCCCATGAAGAATGAGATGGGGAACAGCACCCTGATGAATGACATCACACCCATGTACAATAGCATGTTGATGTAATTACATTTTCCTGAAACAAATCTGACAACTTTTGTGGGGCCCGATTTGCTTAACTGAAGTCAATGAACTCCCATTGGCTTCAGCAAAAACAGTATCCAGTCCATAATCTCTAAAATATACGGCGCTGGTGAGACCCCACCTGGAATATTGTGTGCAGTTCTGGTGTCCCATGTTTAAGAAGGATGAATTCAAACTGGAACAGGTTCAGAGCCGGGCTACTAGGATGATTCGAGGAATGGAAAATCTGCCTTATGAAAGGAGACTCAAAGAGCTTGGCTTGTTTAGCCTGGCCAAAAGAAGGCTCCGGGGGGATATGCTTGCTCTATATAAATATATCAGGGGGATTAACGTTAGGGAGGGAGAGGAATTATTTAAGTTTAG
The DNA here is from genome assembly GCA_007922155.1 of Mesoclemmys tuberculata. Taxonomy (NCBI): domain Eukaryota; kingdom Metazoa; phylum Chordata; order Testudines; family Chelidae; genus Mesoclemmys; species Mesoclemmys tuberculata. Next base: position 9,397,330 of record ML675614.1, on the reverse strand, counting down.
TACTAATATAGGCACGAGGACGAATGGGTACAAACTGGATATTAGGAAATTTAGACTTGAAATTAGACGAAGGTTTCTAACCATTAGGGGAGTGAAGTTCTGGAACAGCCTTCCGAGGGAAGTAGTGGGGGCAAATGACTTATCTGGCTTTAAGACTAAGCTTGATAAGTATATGGAGGGGATGTTATGATGGGATAGTTTAATTTGAGCAATTGATTTGGATTATCGGCAGATAAGTCTGCTCAATGGTCTGTGGGAATGTTGGATGGGATGAGAACTGAGTTACTGCAGAGAATTCTTTTTTGGGTGCTGGCTGGTGAGTCTTGCCCACATGCTCGGGGTTTAGCTGATCGCCATATTTGGGGTCGGGAAGGAATTTTCCTCCGGGGCGGATTGGCAGAGGCCCCGGAGGTTTTTCGCCTTCCTCCGCAACGTGGGGCATGGGTCGCTTGCTGATCGATTCCCTGCAGCTTGAGGTCTTCAGATCTCACTTTTGAGGATTTCAATAACTCAGTCATGGGTTCGGGGTTGTTATAAATGTGTATGGGTAGGGTTTTGTGGCCTGCCTTGTGCAGGAGGTCAGACTAGATGATCATATTGGTCCCTTCTGACCTATGAGTCTATGAGTCTAAAATGTGTGTGTGTGTGTTTGTGTTTGTTCACATGTGTGCGTTTGAGACAGAGACAGACACAGAGAAAGAGATTTCAGAATACTACATCTTAGCTGACATGAAAGAGAATAGAAAAGATTCAATGCACAAATTCCAGGGTAGAAAATTCAGCAAATACACCATGTTCAATGACAGTGTTTTGACAGATCTCATTGTTTTTCCACAAATGGAAAACATCTATTATCATCATCTATTTTTACAGGCTGTCATTAGTATCAAGAACATTTGAGCTAAGCATGCTAAAAAGATATCTCCTTTTTTATGCAAACTGTGTTTTGTTTTTGTACTGCTAAAGAACATTGCAGTAAAGGGCACACTCTGCTGGTCAGAGGCACCCTTTACACCCGATGCCTTTTAGAAATATTCTACAATGACTAAAAGACTGATCTAATTATAGGGAATCAGAGTCTGAAGTGGGTACTCCCTAGCAGGTTGCTATTCTGACTCAGATTTCAGGAATTTATCTATGACACTTTCAGTATGTGTGGACTCTATCACACTTCTTAAGTATCAGCTTAACTGGTGCATACAGTAGGTGCACCTGCTGAATAAAACTTTTTTAAAAGCACTATGTCATTGTTCAAAACTCTTTACCTTGGGCTTTTCATCCAGGATTTGCTGACGAATCTCCTTGTGTTTTTCTACAAGTTTCTCCTGTCTTTTACTCTGAGCATCTTCTAGCTATAAGAAAGCAGCAAAAAGTTATGTTTCACCCAACACACAAACATGCTTCATTTTTCAATGAAAAATATTACAATTCTCTAATGAAAATTGTAAATCTTTTAAATACAGCTGTGTAATCCCCTTTCTGACATGCACCAATGACTTCTATTGTTGGCAACAGTTCTTCTACAGATGCATATATAACACACTTCACAGGAAAGGCAAGGTGGGTGAGGTAATTGGATCAACTTCTGTTGGTGAGAGAGACAAGTTTGTCTCTCTAATATCCTGGGACTGACGCAGCTACAACACTGTGTATTAACTTCACAGGAGGCATTCACAATCAGAGTGTGCAAAATATCTGTGACAATGCAATGCACCTAAAAATAACATTTTATTGTATTTTGTTGCACACTCTGGACCCTGTTCTGCAAGAAGCTCTATCTGGCTAATTCCTGTTCCCAAAAGAAATTCTTTGCAAGATGGGGGCCTTGAACAAGGAAACATATTCAGATACTTTTGGCTACAGTACAGAACTTGGGCCCTGATTCAGCAAAGCACTTAAACATGCACTTGACTTTAATGGAAATTAAACACATGCTTAAAGTTAAGCATATTCTTAAGTGGTTTATTGCACTGGGGCCTTGGTGAGCAAAAAATGACCCAACTGTTGAATTAAAGTAATTCTGCACTGAAGACACAAAGAAATTCATGGGAGTTTCTTTTGCATATTTTTGATTTGAAAACAAACATTTTGAGCCACATTTCACATAGCAAAATTTGGGGTCCAATACAACATAAAAACATTTAAAACCATAAAATAGCTAAAATTTCCTTGTGAAATTCCGCAACACAAAAATGTTATATTTAGAAGAGCTCTGCTTAGAATGCTTATGCATTTCAGCAGTTCTACAAACCTAATTAAGAATAAAGTATATGTTGTAAGTAAATGTTCTTTGGTTCTCAGAGTTCTTTAAGCAATCATTAAATTCTTCAGTCGGTAAACCAATTTACAAAAATGTTTCTCCAGTACCTGAAGGCAAGAGACAGTACATGGTTTCCATGAATAAAAATGGCACATTCAAAGACCAAAATAAATCTAGACTTAGATAAGAAAAACAATTTAATTCCCCCACTTCCCAATTGTTTAAAAAAAAAGGACACAAAATTCTAATTTCATATAGAGTAGCAAACAAATAATCTGTATAGCCGTTGCAATTATAGAACCTTCATTTAAAATTTTAGAAAAAAAATTGTTACTCACCTGTACAGTAACTCTTGTTCTTCAAGATGCTTTATGCACCTATACATTCCACTGTAGGTGTATGTACACCCAATGAACTCAAGTCAGAGACTTTTGACAGCAGTAACACTAGGTGGTACATACCTACTAGTACCTCTATTTATTAGAATCAGGAAATAGTGGGGCTAAAAGCCTCTCTCTGTGTCCTGATAAAGAGCTTCCTCTACTGGTCTCAGATCCAAGAGACTGTAGGTCTTACATTAATACAGCCTCATGAGATGGTCCCTAAAAAGCAATGGGGAAGGTGGGTCGGGGAAGGAAGCGATTTGGCTAACATATCCCTCCTTCACAGTGCCGAAAACCCAAAGAGATTTCTGTCCATGCACTATAAAAGAAAGGTAGCCCCGTTTCCAAATGGGCAGTTTAAACTCTCGAGATGATTTACAGTCAGTATGTTGTCTTTGATTGTGATGCTAAAATGACTGTTTTGAAACTGAGGTCTTGGTGGGAAGGCCTGCTGTGGACAAAGATGATGGGCAACTGATCTGTGAATTTAGAAATTGCTGACCAATTAACAGAGGGATACTTTGTTAAACTGTCAGGCTTTATTGGCCCTCTCATTTGAAGGCTCATGGAGGTCTAGGGGTTTCTACTGTGTAAATCCAAACTCTTAAATTCCTTGTCTTTCAGGGTAGTCTTGGGGAGCAACTGCCTCGACTGTCCATTCATTGCTGTGACAACTAAAGAATCTGGGGAAGGGTGAGTGAAAAATAACATATTCTTGCTGGGAGACCTGATATCATCGACCCACACATTTGGCAGTGTGTGGAATTGAATCGGATGTCTGCCAAAGGGTTAAAGCAGGTTCCAGCAGGGCTTAGTTAATGGGAAGAGTGCAAGACCTTAAAGCATTCAGGAAGAGGTGAAGTTGACTCAAGAGGAAGAGATGTGAGGAGAAATATCTAGAAGTTCTTTTATTGGATCCTCTTGATCTGTGGACTCCAAAGTGGGAGGGACCTCATGTTTCCACAGGAGTTTCACTAGTAGCTACAGGAGTTGGAAGAGGTGATTTCCTCCTGGACTGTGTAACTGATGGAGTCCAGAAGGCCTCAGAGCAGTCCAAGACCACCAGTATGGCCAAAGTGGGTATAGCACTGTTTGCAATGCCTGTGGTGGAGAGCACCACAGCAGGGCATATATATGAATACTCATCTTGCTTCATGGGTCATGTATCCCTAGAGTGTGATCTGTATGGAGATCCTCAAAGATAAAGGTCTGTCATTATCTGAGTCTGATGAGAGGAAAGATAAGTTTCTTCAGTAAATGGACAAGCAAGTCCTATTGGTGGAGTCCTGGGCACAGGATATACACACTGCTGCACCAAAGGTACCGATATGGATGAAGTATCCGACAGTGCTGGTGGAAGCAGACAAACACCAACAGTGAAGGTAAAATTGCTGTTGCTGGAGCTGGCATGGGATCCACCAGTGCCGGGGGTTAAGATCTTTCCAGTAAGGGAGAAAGCACTAGTCTTGACAGCCCCACTAGAGCTACAGTTAGTTATGCAGACTCAGATTCTGTCTGGGGAGTGTCAGTGCTTATGACCAGACCTCGAGGGGGTTCCAGAGGACATTTTAGCACCATTTTTTGAGATGAGGAGTGCAGCCTATTAGCCTTAGAAAATTCTGAACCTTCTGAGGATGCTGCAGGAAGGGACAATGATCTATGTTTCTCACCCAAAACTAGCTTTGGAGCCATGGCAGCCGGAGGGGCACTCCTTGTGGAGGAAATCTCTTCTCTCTCATTGTAGGGGTCAGGCTCTGAACAGAGATGTATTGCCTTTTCAAGAAGATAAACCTCAAGTCAGAAATCCCTCTGTTTCTTTGTCCTCCTGGGGAATAAGGTACAGATATGGCATTTGTCCCTTCTGAGCCTCGCCTGAACAAATTAGGTAAGTTTTGTAGGGATAAGGGCCCTGCATGAGTCAAATTTTTGCCTGGCAACTTCCCCTCTTCCCCAAAAAAGCCTAACTAACTACTCAAGCTATAACTATACTAAGTGAACTATGACTACATACAAAGTGAGAAAATTCCCAAATTGGCTAACCAAGGCTCAAGAGTGCTACCACCATAGGTGGTGAGAGGGAACTGAAAGAAAGGTGGAGGTTATGCCCCTTCTATGCACTTGGCTCTGTGCATGGGGAGGGCAGGATCGTATGTGCCTCCTAGTGCTACTGTTTGCAAAAGTCTCTGACTTGAGTGTATTGGTTGCACATAACCTACAGTGGAATGTATATACTCATAATCACGCCAAGGATAACTTCCATTCAAACTGCAATCTGTAAAAACTGAAATTTTACAACCGATGAAAATACAACAGAGTAACGTACCCTTTTTATGTACTGCACCACTTCCTGGATATACGATCGAATCATTTCTGTCTTCTCTCTGGAGACAAGGGATTAACAAATTATTGCAGTAGACGGAATTACATCAGTATGTTTGTGAATTCAGATAAATCAATACCCAAATGAGATAGACTATGCCTTGAGGAGACAGTTCTGTCTGTCCATCCATCTGCATCTCTAAAGTGTCTGATGCGTTAGAATCAGGATGTCAGAGCTGTACCTTCAGAAATGTCCAGATTTTATTGTGACTTTCTGCAATGAAATTATTTTCTGTTTCTTGCCTTAAAGTCCTGTTAATGTCAGGCAAGTCCTGCTCTCAGTTAGTCCTTCTGCTGTACAATATTGCTTCTGCTGTTGCTCCTATGGGCAGTGGTTCTTGTAAGTGTTAAAATGGAATGCTAACAAGAACACACAGGGAATCCCCAGGTACATATTGGCCAACGTTACATTACACAGCACTCTATGTCAGTGAGCAGATAATGTGGATGAAATTCAGCCTCACTGAAGTCAATGACAAAACTCTGAGTCCAATGGGGTCAGGATTTCACCCCATAACTTTACTAAGTAAGCCATGGAGCGCTGGATTCAGTTGAAACACTTGAATTTCAGAAATGCCTATGAATATATTATTATGTAAGCATTGGATGGGGCTAACTTCACAATGGCAGGCAGCACGGCATGCCAAATGACTGCTCACCACTGAGCTTCTCTGCGCCTGTGGTAGTGTAGTTTGTGACATGCTGCAATACTTTAGGGATAGGGCATGGCTGCTTGTCTTCTGCTTTTGAACTGCATTGTCTTGTTCTGCTCCACAACACTGCTGCTTTACCGTTTTGGGTAACCCCAGAACTGGTACATGGACTGAGAACAACAAAAATAGGTTTCTTTTGACCTATTCCATATTTTTTCTGTTCAACCACTCTAAGTGAAGTCAAGAGAACTTGGCCAGGAACATTTCAGCAGCTTCCTCTGCTGTGACCTTTGAGACAGAATTTTTTCTGGACTGCCTGGCCAGAGTTAGTACACACTGCCATAGACGTGCACCATAGCAGGGGCAGTGCAGATGCATTAGAAGCTACCTCTTTCGGGGGGGGGGCAAACTTTGTTCACTTGTTGGAACAACTGGAGAGAAACACAGTACAGTCCCCTGCTCCTTTTGGTGCCTCCCTGGGGTTTTCCTGCATAAGGAGTTTGAGGAAGCCTCCTTAGGGATTTTTACCTGCCTCCTTTTGAACAATGAAGTTGGTATTTCAGTAAACTCTATACAAATCATTTCGGGTTGTAATTGATTTTACTTTTAGAACATTTTTCATCTTTCAGCTGTTTATTAAATTCCTCTCATCTTTGTTCTGAAGTCATGCACTGTGGCCCTTTGATTTCTGTAGCCCATCTTTCATTTCTATCTGATAAAAAGATGCATTTCTTTTTCCTATAAGAAGCAGCTCCAAACCACATACAGTGGTGATGCTGCGTTAGACACTCGGTAATCGTGGCTTTCTGGAAAAGCTTGGCTGTTTGTTTGGGTTTTTTAAAAATTCTTTTGCAGTTTTTTAAAATTTGGTTTTAAATTATCACAAAGCATCAGAATCCTGGGCAAAGGCAGGCAGGAGCTCAGCGGGCAGAACAACCACTGGATTTCAGAGTCCGTAGCAGAGTCAACAGACAGGCCGAAGGTCAAGCCGAGGGGCAGAGCTGGAGACAGGTCGGGGATCAGGTAGAGGTATTATGCCAGGTATCGAGGTCCATGTAGGTGTTCCAAGCTGGAGTCAAGATCCAAGTCCGAATAGAGGAGTTCAGGAACAGACCACAGGATGGTCACAGTAGCTACCTACTGCCACACTGTTGCCTGGACACTTCCTGACACACCCCTTGGGTTTCTATAGGACAGGGAGCCAATCAAGTGCCATAAAAGTGCCTGTTCTTCTAGCCACTTGAGGTGGGACTTCCTGTGTCTGGTCTCCACAGTGGGAATACACAAGCTGGTTACAGCTGTTACTCAGGGCTGGTCTACACTTACCTGGCGATTTGGTGGCAGTTGACGCAGAGTAGCTTACGTAACTCCCGTCGACTGCTGTGCTTCCCTTCTTTGCTTGCCTTCTTCACTGCACTTCACTGTGCCAACGGGAACCGTGCTCCCGTCGATGAAGTGCCACGCCACCTGAGGGGTGGTTTGGCTGCGTCGACTTCTGGCGTCTTCTGGATCGATTGAGCGGGTCTTCACTGACCGCTCCATCAATCCAGATAGGTCGATCTGATGGTGGCAACTTTCCCGCCCTCAGTGTAGATGTACCCTCAATGGCAGTGCAGGGGCATACACTGCCTAGCAACTCTGCAGGCCTGGATTTGAGAGCCAGCAGGCCTTACACAAAGATTGATAACTAATAATAAATACAGTAGTGCAGACCTAAAATGTTCCATTCTCTCTTTGAATTAATTGCCAAGATGAATTGAGGAAAACAAACAAATCCCATTTACTGCACATTAGAAGAGGACAAGGCCCAGCTACATTATGTGCTTATTTGTGAGCCATAAAACAAGTAAATATTTTTGCACCTGTTTACAGATACTGTTGACATAGAACCCTATTCTTCTCTCACTTCCACTCTTGAAAAATCGGAAGTAAATCCACACTGGCTAAAACTAGCATGAAAGAAGGATCTTAGGTGACACTACAAAAGTAGCACAAACCCTCCCTTATGATGCTGCTGTTTGTTTAATTTAGAAAGTTTAAAATAGATAAAGTTCAAAAGGAAGGAAATTCCTACACAAACTCTGTTAAGGTGAAGTTAAAGTTGCAGGAATTGTCAGCAGTTTGAGAGCATGCTATCATTCAGTATCATTAGAATGTTTTAAACACACGAAAAGGTGGGATCTCAAGAAATGCAGTTAAGCTTGCATTTCCCAAACAAGGCACCCAAACTACGTTAACCTTGTACCCTTAGAGGGGCCAGCCTGCCACATTCCTTTCTTTTTACGCTGCCTATTGAAAATTGCTCACAGAACACTAGTTTTACAGTGTTTCAAGGGTCTATCTCAAATTAAGGGCTAATCCTACAAACACTCCTGGACATGAGCATCTTTACAAGGCTGATTTGAAGCGAACGGGTTTATTCATGTGCATTCACCCACACGTGGAACTATTTGCTGGATCAGGGCCTAAGCGTGCCATTCTGTCACCATATTGACCTTGGCTCTTTTCATGAAGATTCTCTCTTTTGACATGGAGTGCAGTACACAAGCACCTCTTTCGCTGGCAAAGTGCCTTGTGGAGGAGGGGATTTGATTAGTTCAATAGGAAGTAGCATAGTTCCCTTACATACTGATCACCTAGTGGAGGCTTTCCTTTTGATTTCACATGGAGCAAGTGTCCTTGAACCACTTCATAAAATCTAACACAATTTAAGAATATACTTACTCATCCATTTGATTTTTATCCTTGGATTTAGCTTCTGTGATCTTCTCCTGCCTCTTCTTGTCCATTTTCTTCTTTAGCTCCTTCTTTTCTCTACAGGAAAGAGTAATCAAGATAAGTCTACAAACACATACATATTTCAACCAGAAGTTAGAAGGTGAAGAAGATTTAGTTAGTTACATGAGAATAGCACCTTACTTTTCACAAATCTCCTTTAGTTTCTTTAACTGGCTGCTCTGACACTCCTCCGCTACATCTGTCAACTTCTGAATGAGCTGGGAAAAAACCAAACAATAAGCATTTTACATTTTGTTATCATAAATAATCCCAGATTTCTTCAAAAATGTAGTGCAGTGAACGTGACAATGTTCTATCATCACCAAGATATATATGTAATTAAAAGCTATTAGCGGTTCTATCAATGAAGTATGAATTGTCCTCCTGAGGACTGTGGACTTACACATAAAATCTCATTAGCTCTCAAGTATTATCCTGTTTATGAATAATTGTGGTCATTGGTAAATTACAACTCAATCTCCATGACTGTGTCTAGTTCAGTTTCTCTGAATGTGACATACAGTTGCCATGTTCAGAACACTGTTATTTGTAACAATCTTGATTTTGGTGTGGCCAGGTAGAAGTAATAGAGTCATACATACTGGGTGAGAAGGGATTCTTTGCTCATATATCGGAAGCATGTCTTACAGACTCAAGCAAAAGGCTGGGAGTCAGATGATCCGAGTTCTGGTTTGGCCAGAGACCTGCTCTGTGCCTGGGGACAAATTTAAGGCCCAATTCTGTTCCCACTGAAGTCAGAAACAAAATCTCTATTGACCTCAGTGGGAACAAGATTGATCCCAAAAAATCTTTATGCCTCAGTTTCCCCATCTGTAAAAGGGGGAACAATACTTCCTACCTCATGTGAGTGCTATGAGGCTAACTTCGTAACATTATGAGTCATGAAAGGATCATTGATATATTTCACTTGAAGATCACTATAGTTTTGTGTGACAGATTGTTGGGCAGCAACCCCTTATGCAGCCCTCTATCACACTAGCCCCAATTAAGTAAGGTAAATTGGAGCTGGCTAGGGACCCCTGCACCTGACTGATGAAGGGGAAATAGCTGTCTTCTTGTTAGTGGAATGCATCATACAACATTGCAAGTTCCTACTAAAATCTCATGTCACTCAAATGATTATTTCTCTCCTAAGAGTCTGGCTGCGAGGAAGAAAAAAAGGAGAAGGAAAAGTAGACAGACAGAGAAAGAGAGAGCCAGTCTTGCGTCTGGCCTGGAAAGGAATTCAGGACTTATTCAAACCTGCCATTAGCAGAAAGTGCCAGTGAGTGTCAATTCGGTATTTATCTGGAGAGATAAGGAAATATTTTTTGGGGCAGAGATGATTCAAACTTTTAAGATGACCTCAAACCCGCCAGCATTTCAAGTGGAGGGCATTTCAAAACCAGCAAATACCCACACTGGCTAGTAATCTGCACCAAAAGTATTTAAATTCCTCTTGGCCTAGGGGGAAGGACTATCCTCAAAAGCTTTTCCTATGCGACATATGTAACATGACAAAATCAAGAGATAAGAGAAATTAATGCTGAGAAGAGAAATAAAATCAGTGGGCCAAATTCTGTCCTCCCTCCCTCCCTCTGGGCTTGAGGGCAATATTTGGCCCAAGGTCAGGAAATATTTAATTGTGGGAAACTTAACACTGCAAGGTTCACACAGAGGCCAACACGTGGAAATTTTGGCCTGGGACAAATCTTCAAGTAAACCAGAGGTCTGAATATCACGAGGCCTCTCGTGTCTGGTCATCGGGGACCTCCGAGACCCTTCGCTCCATTTCCCCCTCCAGCAACCCCTCACTCCGCACATGCAGAGAATGGGAGAGAGAGCCTGATCTGGGAAGGAGCGCCTGCGTTGCCCACCCAGCCTGCAGTGCGCGAGCGTGCGCACACACCTGAAAAGGGCGCATGTCTGGGCACCCAGAGAGAAACAAACCCCCTTTAAAAAAAAAGTATGACAGAGAGAAAGCAGAATGGGCTGTGTGTGGAGCATGGCAGGGGTCGCAGCAGGATGCAGAGCAGACAGCAGCACCTTTGTACTCACAACAACCCTTTGATTTTCCACTGGGTGGGAGGGATGATGAACCAGGTCCTGAGAGCCTTAACTCTGACCACTTCTGTCCTGCTCTGACAGAGGAGCTGGGCGGGGGGCACTAATAAGCCCCCATCTCCGCCCTTTTAGCCCAGCAGATGAAGGGTACATCAGGGCCATTAGCAGTTCAGGCAGGCGGTGCAAGAAGAGTGGAGATCTCAGCACTGAGGGCTAGGGTGACTATGGCTGCAAACAGCCCCAAGACATCAGCTGGGTTAACCACGATGGAGGCAGCAAATGGGAAGACAACTGGCAGCTACGGACTCATCACTTAGATCCCAATCAGAGCTTCATTCATTAGCGTCTTGCTTAGGAATGTTATTCAGTTGCCTGCCAAAGAATTTCCGTATGTTTCATTTTAAATGCCAACGCTTTTTAAATAACCTGCTATTTAGATGATCCAACAAATCACTGTACATAAGCAATAGACTAGGCGATGTTATGCAGGAAACATCAGCGGCAGATCATACACAAAACAAACCAGCTCACCGAATACACAACGTAATTCCTATGAAAGAACTCTCCCGCTTTTACTATGGGCCAGATTTCACACTGCCATGACACTTGCGTTGTCATCTATGCCTGTGCAAAGCAGGAATGAAGTACTGCCACTCTCACCTGGTAGCTCTCTTTGCATAAGCGTAAATGACAACACATGATATAAAGCAGAGGAGTATCCAGGTCCTAGGAAAAGTGGGGCCTTCTCTACACTGGAAAGTTGCATCAAAGCTCCCCCAAGCCAATGGCTCATTGAGCTAACATGGTTAAGGAACATCAGTTTCATATGCAAGCATACACAAGGGAGCAATGTGGCCAGCACACATCCAACTGCCTTAACCCAATGGACCAGGTACCCATTTTGCAGCTGAGAGAACTAGAGGTAGCCTTTCAGGGGGAGATCAATCACAACTGAAACCCATGCCCTTCCACATTATAGCAAGTCACCTTAACCACTCCGCCCCTAGAACTAGTCACTCTGACTTAACTTAATTCAGCTTTTAAATTAATGCAGTTAAACTGGTGCAAACCCCTCTGTGGACGCTTATTTTGGTCAACACTTAGCCCGGTGATTTGGCAGCAGTCGACGGGAGTTACGCAATGTATGCAGAGAACTTGCGTAACTCCCGTCGCCTGCAGTACTTCTCTTTTGTGCGTCATCTTCACTGTACCGCGCGCGTGCGCGTGTGTGTGCAGTTTTACATATATAGCCTAGGCACAAGACTGTAACTATGGTATCTAATGGAAAATTAGAAGACTCTCTTTTATTACATTAATTCAGGATTAGGAAAAGACAGGGACATGCTCATTTTCTTAGGTCCCAGTTTTTAATGAACTCAAAGTAAACAAGAAACTTACTTGTAAAGTCTCAGAAAATCCAATCTACACTGCAGACTGAAGTTGATTTACTTTAAATTGACTTTTACCTGTCGTATTTCAGAAGTCACAGGAGCATGTGAATGCTCGCTTGAGACCAGCTCTGAGAGTGGAGAAGCGAGTGGCCATCGCTTTGTGGATGCTGGCAACCCCCGACTGCTACCGGTCAGTTGGGAATCTATTTGGAGTCGGTAAATCCACCATTGGAGCTGCTGTGATGCAAGTGTGCAGGGCCATCAATAGGCTTCTGCTAAGAAGGGTAGTGACTTTGGGAAATGTGCAGGATGTAGTTTCTGTATTACTGTTGGCAAGGATTGTTTGCAACCTCTGTACGGGGGAGATGCGATGCGAGGCCTGGGAGTTCAAAGGACGATTCTGAAAATGTGCCAGGCACGAATGGACATTAAGTGTTGAGTGGATTTCCTGGGGAAAACTTGGGGGAGAGCAATGCAAATTCCGCACCACCCGTTATGCAAAACCCCTCCCTTTTGAAGCTATGTCCTGAGGCTAAGTCTTGATCTGCTGATTACGTGTTTCTGGAGCCTTCAGATCAAAGGCCCAAATGGTTTAAAGAAATGGCTGAGCTGCCCAGACTGCATTCTGGTTCTGAATCTGAGACAGCCACGAACTTGCCATCCCGGGGAAAACCCAGCTGTGGGTTTTGAAGGACTGACACCTACCAGAGCCCGAGGCGCGAGTAGGGCTGACCTCTGCTAAGCTTTTTTAGCAGGTAGGTTCTTTTACTGCTTTTAATGTTTTCTCTGTAACATTTTTACCTTACAAATAAATGTGCTTGGTTAGACGGAGCTGAGTGGTAACTGGTAACCGCTGGCAGACTGTTCAGAGCAATCAGAGAGAACGCAAAGGTCAGATCCTGGCCTGTTTAGATACTCTGGCTTGCTGGGGATATCGCAGCCTGAAAAACCCTTGGTCAGAAGGGAGTGAGACGCAGGTCTCTGCCCTAGAGAGGTGACGGCTGGCAGCCAGAAGCCTAGAATGGGTGCCACTGAGGGACCATGAGTGGGGAAACAGATGCAGCCTCCCCCGAAATTGCAACAGAAGGAATGAAGTAAGGGGGGATGGGAGACAGACCAGATAAGGAACTCAGGTGTGAAGGGAGGACTGGGACAAAGGTCCCTGAGATTGGATGCAGAGCGTGGGGAGGGAGATTGGGACTTGAAGCCACGTGAGATGGGAAAAGAGTCACACAGAAAGCCATAGAGTTGCAGTGGGGTAGGTCTAGGTTGGATACGAGGAAAAACTTTTTTACAGGGAGGGTGATGAAGCACTGGAATGGGTTATCTAGGCAGGTGATGGCATCTCCATCCTTAGAGGTTTTTAAGGCTTGGCTTGACAAAGTCTGGATGGAATGATTTATTTGGGGTTGGTCCTGTTTTGAGGAGGGGGTTGGACTAGGTGACCTTCTGAGGTCTCTTCCAACCCTCATCTTCTATGATGGTGTCTTGTATTGTCTTAAGTGATTTATGCCATTTGTTACACTGTGTTGATTTTCGATTTAAATTGTATTAGAATTAACATATAGTAAAGAGACACTTTGTTTTCAAAGAAATTTCTGCCAAAGTACCAGTCCTTAGAATGGAAGGCTGCATCCATGTCCTCCCAAGGGTAAACTGAGGTAGGCAGATCTAGGGATTTTTCCAAAGGTTAAAAGGGAAACCCCTGGTAAACCCTTGTGAATCCCCTAGGTGGACCTCGTCCTGTTATCCACTTACAGAATTAAGACTTGTGATTGGTCCATTAGCACATCTAAGCCATTATTGGATATCTTGGATCCAAATTTGGGGGTAACATTGCATCTCTTTAAGAGATTCGTTTTCATCGAGAACATTGTTTGGCACAACTTCATGCCTCAGAGAATGTTTAAAGCTATTTTTATTGATTTATTTTCATTAAATTTATTTTACAATTAATTTTGCTTCCAAGAATGCCATGTCTAAAAAGCGTGAGAAGAAACAGGAAACTTAGTTCAAATTCTGCAATGAATATGGACTATTCTGTGTTGAGATTATTAAGCAGGGATGAATGAGAGAGCTGTTTCCTCACAGCCATATTCCCCTCCATCATTCACTGATTTACACTCCCCTCCAACCTTAACATTGAATCCTAACATTCACAAAACATATGCAAAAATCAAAAGAGCAAATTACTGAGATTGGAAAATCCCATTTCCTATTCAAGGTATACCCTTCTAAAATAGCATTACACTAAAGGTGCTACATTATCCACTACAAAAAAGAGCTGTGTTAATTGCTAAATAACTGTTAAAAATACAAAGTTGCAAGACATATGCACACAGAAATATAGAGGCCACCCGCTTCATAACATCAAAGAGATCAACCAGTCATAAAAACATTCTTTGGATCCACCAACACATTACATTATGAGAAAATGTAGAACTCTGACATAGCTTAATGTACCCTGAGACTATATTCCTTTCAACACCTTCAGTAAACATATAAGCAGAGCTGGCCAGAAAAAACACTTCCATTTTGCAAAAAAATTGGAGGTTTTGGAATTTGTTCTGAAGTGGAATGAAACCTAGGCCATTTGAAATTTTGCATGACAAAAACCAGTGAGGGTGAGGGGAGGAGAAAGACACATGCCACAGAATAGCCAATAGCCTCCCGGGGATGTGGGAGACCCACATCAAGCTGCTGCTTTGAATCAAGGCAAAGATTCCTAGCCACCAACCTATTCTAGCATGGTGGGTCTCTTTCTAAATTTCATCTTGGACCTCAGAAACCTTCCTGACAAAAGTTACATAGAAATCGATACATTTCCATTTAAAGTTTCAGTTTTGACAAACTGGTGTTTTCCCTAAAAATTCCTGACCAGAGCTATGTATAAGGTTAGATGGTGAGTTTGCAATCTGGCTTGAGTAAGAACCAGTGCACAGCTGTACAGCTGCAGGAGTAGACCAGACTACGAGTCACAATTCCCACCCGGATTGCTACCTTACTCCACTGTGGAAGCAGCAGGTTTGGATTCCCTTCAGTGCTCACTCAGCTCCGCTGGCTAGAGTTCTGGGGTTTGTGAAGAAGGGCAGGCCGAGTTCTGCAACACCCATTGCTGGACAGGAGGCGGGCTCTGGTCTCCTGGAAGCTACTCTCTCCCCCACCTCCCTGAGATGCTGGTAGCTCAAGGCAGTGAGTTTTACATGTGGTGTTTCCCTAGTTTATTCATGTGGTTTGATGCCCCAGTCACCATCTGGTCATTTTGATTTTTGGCCACAGGTTTGTTTTCACAGAAGACAGAACGCACACCGTGGACCTGGATAAATTAAGGCTCAGAAATGGAATCTGGGAAGGGATGTGCAGGACAAAATGTGACTTAATTAAATAACAATACAGAATGTCCATGAACGATGGAGAGATCATCAGAGAAAAGCATAAACCAGGAGTCTTACACCTACCAACTTAATATGTTCGCGTTTCTGATACTTTTCACCATAATACTGTTCTTGTCGGAGGTTGAGCAGCTGTTGTTGTTGCTTTTCCTTCAGTTCTATTAGCTTCTGGGTCATTTCCGAGTCGAGGGCAGCCAGTTCTTGTTCAATAGTTGTAGAACTGTGATCTGGGCTGCCAGTTTCACATCTGCAACGACACATGCAATACCCATATCTCATCCAATAAGTACAGGTAGTACAAGTCCTATTTTTTCTTTCTTTTTCTTTTAGCCAGTGTCTGAAGTTGCAGCTGTAGCCCATCAAGAATACACTGTATAGTTAAGTCTCTCAGCGCTGTATATTCTTTGTGGTGCAATTACCTGATCTAATACACACTTAAATAATAGGCTCGCTTCACCACTGATTTCCATTTTCTATGCAAAATGAGTGTAAAACATGCAGTACTGTATGGTGAAGGTTATAGTGGTTTAAACTCAATTTGCACAAGGTACACTGTAGTGGAGAATCAGGCTCAATATAAATAAGTCATAAACATAATTGCCAATATTTTCCCAAGCTCGGTGCCTCGTTGGGTCCGTAAGTCCACCTTTAGGCACCTAACTAAGTGGCTTGACTTTCAAAACAGCTCAGCCCTCCATGAGATTAATAGGAGCTATTGAGTGCTGAGCCTTTTGAAAATCAAGTCATCTATTTAGGTGCCTAAACGTGGCTTTAGAAACCTAATTGGAGGCTTGCATTTATAAAAAGCATGGCCTGTGTTTGTTTAGGTGCTAGAATGTTCCTTTATCTGCTAACTGGCTCCCCTTTGGAAGTTCTGTATAGTGAATGAGTGTGCACTTGTGTGGAAGTATTTAATGAACTATAGAACAGTGGACTTCAGTAAAAAAGCAGCGGACTATGAGACTGAGTAAGGCAGCACACAGAAGCAAAGGAAAAATTAAAGAAGAATCTAAAAACCACACTCCCCGAGCAGCCTGAGATTTTGGTCTGGGGAATGAGGATAAACAAACAAAGGTGGGGAAAGGGAGAGATGAGGGAAGCAGTGAACGGCACATGTGAGAGTGAGATAAACAGTGCATAAAGTTAATGGATTAAGGTGAAATAACACAAATCTAAACGAAACATATAAGAGAATGTCCTGATCCATATTCCTAGGTGTTTAATGCTTTATTCTAGGTGTTAAATTAGTTGCCTAGGAAACCTCAGGAACAAAATTAGTGTTGCCGGTTTATAGTGATATGGAAAAGGGCTACAGTTCAGCCTCGGGTAGAGTTCTTACTTCAGATGGACAATATTAAAAAGCCCTGAAGAGACAGCAGAATTTGAAGGAACATGTGAGTCAGCTACTCAGAAATTCAAATCCAAAAAACCAAATATAATTATAATGTAGAAAGCTCTCTACTTTGCCAGTGTGTCCTTCTTTCGGATTGGATGGCTACATGGGGCCAGATTCTCAGTGGGTGCAAACTGGAGTAGCTTCATTGAAGTCAGTGGAACCACACTGATTTTCACCAGCGGAAAATGTGGACTTTTGTACCTCACTTTTAAGTTTTTACCAGCAATAAAATTCCCCCTTTTCTCCGTCACAGTGCATGCTGAATTGTTCATCCCCTACTGGACAGACCTACAACTCTGGGTTTTATGTTAATTTTTTCAAAAAAAGTTTTGAAAATAAACAGAGACAAACAAAATGGTTTCACTAAAATAAAAATGGATCCTTCACTCAACACTATGGGAAACCAAACAGTTTCCGAGGTTCCATGAGGTTGGATGACTTTTGTTTTTACACTTTTTCCATGATTTGTGCATTTCCGCTTTTGGTTTATCAATGCATCAATGCATTTATATTGCATTGATCATTAAAATATGTGGGTGCACGTCACCAGGCTTAAATTAAAAGGAAAAAATAGAGTCCTGTATAGGAAGTTGAAAATATCGAGATCCTGCTTTCTCAGCACCATGACAGACTAGGAAGATCTTGCTACTATACTAAATTAAAGTGAAAGCTGAATCAGTCCAGATAAAGGTGTGCATAGGTTCTACAATGCTTTTTGAGTATAGTCCTGTTCCAAGTCAGAACAATCCTCCATGGTGTAAGAGAATTACTGGGAAAGCCCTAACTCTAATTCCATCCTTGGCACAGTTAGACATAGGTAATGAACATAGATGTTGCACTGGGAGAGACTTTTGACATGGATTAGAATAAAAAACACTGAAATGGCACGAGATGAGCTATTCTCACAGTATTCCCAACCCTGCCAGAGCAAGGGAATACTAGCCTTCTTATGGGAAAGTCTGTTCTTGTGAGATTACTAGGTCAGTTTTCCAGACCAAATGCAAGTTTAGCGTGCACATGCCATAGCAAATCTCTGAATGCCCATAACCAATTTTCAGCTACAAGGATTGATACAAGGATATTCCAGAAAGAAATTATAGAAATAATGGCAGCACTGTTTTCCCAGGTCAGATAGTTTATCTTGACAGAACATTTACTTTAGCAAGGAAAATTTAAGTAGGGTTACAACCTTCCTTACTCAGTATCAATCTAATCCTAAAATCAATTTGTGCTATGCCACAGCCTACAGAGCATTAAGTCCAAAGTGTTCAGGACACCTTGTGTCTAATTTTCAGAGGCGCTGGAGGCAAGCTGTCAGCATTTCCGAAAAATCAGACTCCAAGTGGTAGATTTTCAAATGTTTTTAGGTATCTAAAGATGCAGATAGTCTAAGTGTTATGGATTTAGGTGCCTAATCTGTTTAGGAACTTCTCAAAATCCCATTAGGTGCCTGTATGCTTTTTCAGGTGCATAAGTACTTTTGAAAATCTGGGCCAAGGTGTCTCAATCTGAGCACTCAAAAGCTGAAATTCTTTTTAATTGGCAATTTGCACTATATTTGGGATTTTGAACGACACAGTATATAGATACTTGAGTACTTTGCGCCATGAACAGAGTAAATTTAATCCATGTGCATATTTTCATCACACTCGTCAAATGGCAGAACTAGCAATATCACTGAGAAATGAGAGTCCAATCCAAATACAGAGTTGCAGCACAGAACAGGGTGGTCGTGCTTACTAAACTGAGCAATTTATATGATTAGCTTATATATTTTTAGGACAGTACCTCACTCATGTTGAAAAAAACATGGCTTACTGCTAAACCTCAGCTAAAAATGTTCAGATCTTATGATATTTAACTGACAAGATCACTCAATAAAAAACTTCAATCATTACACTATTATGACCCCAATTCAGCAAAGCATCTATGTAACTTTCAGTATATGAGTCACCCCACCGACTTCAGCTTTCCTGAATCAGGGCCCAATTCTACACACAGCTGTAGTACATGGATTGACCTCTGATCAGGTTATACACATTTGAGTCATTTTTTAATATAGGGACTACCGACAAAGTAGTAATTTGTATTCTGTACTTGCAGGGAAACAACTTCAGTAATGCTCTAAAATGATATAAACTGACTTTTTGCTGGGATGTTGTAACCTATTGTATGTCTTTTGCGTAAGATAATATGCACTTGCAAGTCTGAACAACCCTAAGTATATATTCTTGCCTTTTTAAAATTCAGCATCAGACTTTCTAACCTTCATATTTTCCAATGTAAAACTTCTCATATTTGAAATTATTTTGGGAGCTCAATGTAATAAGGGGTAGTTGAATGCTTCATTGCCTGATACTGTGGAAGATCTACGGCCACATCCTAATGGAACAAAAAATGTCCATTTACTGAAAGGTAAATGAGTTTTTATTTGATTTTGTTATACTGTTGAAGTTTGAATGGAATAAACCAAAGAAAGAAAAATCTAGATGCCACTGTCTGCAGATTTCTGTCCTGCATGGTGGCATTAGAGAATATAGCAGATTACAAATTACTGCGCAACACAGCTGACAAACAGCGATAAAGAATTTTATAACTCAAACTTAGAATTTGACATTCTGAAAACAGACACAGACAAAGTCATTTAAACATGAAGAGGCAGCTTTAGGACTACAAAACTCCTATTAAACTGAATGAGGGTTCTGTCATCAGACAATCATAAACGGCCAAGTTGCCTTCTGAGAACGATTTGTGGACTATTTCCCCATCAGTTACAATCGGACGTGTTATTATGGAAGTCAGAGGCCAGAAATCACTCCTGGCTTTTTCTCTCTGCTTGTCTCCTGCAGATTATTTTTTATGTTCATGGTTTTCACATTTTAAAGGCTGTGATGAATTGCAAATAGTCAATTTATGAAATAATAAAAAGGACTTAGAATGTAATGACGCCTATTTTAATTAAATGAGTTGCGGAATGACGCTGTAATGTTCACGACACTTAAATAAATTATAATTAAATGAAAAGGCTGCATAATTGGGAGGAACCGAAACCTACCAAAAGGCATCTCTGATGAAGCAGTCAATTGCGGTATTGTTAGCATCCAACCCGGCATAAATTTAGACACCTGAGTAATTACGTTTTGCATAAGTGTTTGTGGTAGCGGTTTTTTAAGGGTCTTTATTGATACAAGGGTTCATTGCTACATGCACAAAATGAGTACTAGAAAGATTTAGTTAGTCACATTACACTTCTCACATCAAATTGACAGCAATAACTACAATGCCCAGACCCTTTTATTTTCTAAACAAACTTAAAAATAATCACTGTCACACAAACCAAAAAATACCAGGCAATGGAGAACTGGGCATAAGGGAAGAGGCCATAACATTTTGTGTAGATCTACTTACAATAAATCAATCAAAACATTTTAAGGAGTACTCTTAAGTTCATCCTTTGAAATGTATTCAGTTACTTCCAGCTGTTAGCCAGTAAATCTATCAGATGTTAAATTGAAGAAATATGTGTAATTCTTAGTATTCGATTAACAAGTCTTTCCAGGGTTCCAGTTTAGAGGCACCATCAAGTTGAGAATGGCGCTCCTTGACACAAATAATAAAAAAGGACGAATTTTGATTTTCAGGCCTAATTACAATCATAGAATCATAGTAGATTAGGATTGGAAGGGACTTCAGGAGGTTATCTAGTCCAACCCCCTGCTCAAAGCAGGACCAACCTCAACTAAATCATGCCAGCCAGGGCTTTGTCAAGCCAAATCTTAAAAACCTCTATGGATGGAGATTCCACCACCTCCCTTGGTAGTCCATACCAGTGCTTCACCACCCTCCTAGTGAAAAAGTTTTTCCTAATATCCAAACTAGACCTCCCACTGCAACTTGAGACAATTATTCCTAGTTCTGTCACTGAGAACAGCCTAGCTCCATACTTCCTGGAACCCCCTCTCAGGTAGTTAAAGGCTGCTATCAAATCCCCCTTCATTCTTCTCTTCTGCAGACTAAATAAGTCTAGTTCCTCAGCCTCTCCTCATATGTCATGTGCTCCAGTCCCCTAATCATTTTTGTTGCCCTCCGCTGGATTCTTTCCAATTTGTCCACATCCTTTCTGTCCAAAGGATGGCCCAAAACTGGACACAATACTCCAACTGCACCGTTAGAATTAACACTGGGGGCTCTAGCACTAATTCTTTGCTTGTTTTAGGTCAGATCGTGGCTTGTCCTATGTATCTGTGCAGGGAGTAAAAGGGCATACGGTGGTCTCTTACCTCCCCTCTGTGGGTTACCTGCATGAGTTACAGTGTAAAGGGGAGACGGCAGCAGTTTCCAAGTCCTGCATGTGCTATTTGTAAAAGAATGGATTATCAGAACAGCTGAATCACCTAATATCACCTGTGACAGGGTCAGGCCAGACGGCTATGCAAGGGTGCTGAAAGGCATGTATATTAGCCCCAGGCTCAGCAAAGCCCTATTCCCTGGGTGACTCAGCTGGGGCTGATTAGGCAATTAGGCCACCTGGGGCTGCTTAACTAATTAGGCCACCTGGGGCTGTTTAGGCAATTAGGATGCCTGGGGCCAATCAAGGAGCCCCGCCCCAAACACTTAAAAGCCTTCAGTTCAGGCAGGCAGTTGTGGAGTGAGGAGTGGAGTGGAGTGGAGTGGAGTGGAGTGGAGTGGAGTGGAGTGG